>JBBMOI010000019.1:5677500-6112500 GCA_038088405.1 Porites divaricata | reverse complement strand
CTCATAATCTGATGACGCGTGTTTTGTCATCTATCACGTGAAACTTACGCGTGAAGCCCAGCGTTGGAGCAAAAGCGTTTGGACTTTCGATCGTTGTCGCCGGAACTCCCTAGCCTTGGGGTATTACTAAATATATACATGTAATATTGTTATACCAGGCTTAAAACCAGCGAAACTCCATCATAAATATCCCATAGCGACGTTCGGAAAAGTTTAAGCTCCTTTGAGATCTCTCTTTTTCCTCCTGATTTCTATTATATTTGACCCTCAATGACTTTGTAATGCTTCGTTTCTCAAGTTTGGTGTTAGCCAACTTTAGGCCGCCATTTCACTTGTACTTCTATGTTTCTTTTTTTGTTTTTGTTTTTTTTTTTTATCATTTAAAGTTTACATTTAATTTAGTGATAAATTATTATATTTCAGCTTTACTGATGAGGATTTAAGGCCATATTTTCCCTTACCAAGGTTTGAATTACCTAATTATTTAGCAGTTGTTTCTTTTAACGATGTAAAGCAGGCAGTTTTGCAGTAAAATTTCCTTTAAGGTCAAGAGTTTATTGGTTTTTAAGAAACTCGAGCTTTCTACAACCCGTTTCGTTGTCTCCGATGGGTATTAAAAAGGTAGTAAGAAAAAACGTGAAAGCAAAAGGAAATAAATAAGCATATGCAGCCAAATTCATAGGTGAAACAGTTAAACAAGCGAAACTATAAAGAAAACAGTTATTACTAAATTATTATTATTACTATTATTATTATTATCATCATTATCATTATTATTATTATTGCTATTGTTATTATTATGTTTTGTTTTGTTTTGTTTAATTTGTTTGTTTGTTTGTTTTTTGTTGTTTGGAAAAATTGCCGTATTGCTCAGAACAAATCCGGTCGAATTCCTGTGGTTCCTTCTTCGTAGTGCATTCAGTCCAGACCTTTCAATATTAAAACATCTTGGCTGACTTTTTCACTCCGTCCCTCGAAGGGTTTTAGATGGACTTTTCAAACTTTCATCCGAGCTGGTTGGAATTACCATCAAGGTGGGTCTTTTATGCCGTCCTCGTTGTGGTATCTTAAGCTATGTTCATACTACATTATACCGGGTAGCTTTTCGTGCTGACACGAAAAGCTATCCGGTATTAAAGGGGCTATCCCAGCTGTAAAGCATGCGCGCTGAGGTTATGCAAACTACTTTCAGCCGTCAAAATTCTATTGTTTTAAACGCGTGACTTTCTTCTGTGACGTCCAAGGCTCCGAACTTTACAGAGACGTTTACAAGCGAATTGGGTTTGGATAAGGGACATTTTGATAGAATTTATGGAACGTTTCTTCTCTGGTTATGCTAGATCAAGTTCCCTCAATTTTTTCGTCAAGAATAAAAGTGTTAAGGCAATTTTACTTGTAGTTTTGGAGTAAAAACCCATGCCATTAAAAAAAAAAAAGCGCAAACAAAACGTCAACAACAACATATTGTCGTAGTCAAGAAAATGAATCAAATTTTTATTTTTATAAACGACCTACAAAAGACTCTAGACCAAAGATAAAGAACAAGACTGTTTTAAGTCTTGGTAACCGAGCGTTCTCTTCGAATCCTAGGCCGCGGGCGCTAAGCGCGCGGTGTCAGCCCTAAAGAGTAACTGGGTGGTAAACTCGTGGGTGGTTTCTAGGAGATTTGGGCTATTAGTCAATCATAGAGCCGAACAGACAATAGCAATTGTTTTTCAAATTCTTTTTGAGCGGGTATTATCAAAGGAGCCTTTGCACCCCCGGATAGTTAAATTGTCATAGGATTTAATTAAAAGCAGTTTTAGAAATGGCGTCTCCGTAACACAGTGCCTCAGGCCCTTGTCAAACGTCAAATTTCACATGTGATGGAGCTAATCCTGACGAGATTTTGCTCATTATTTTTGGGCTTCTCTCATGTGAAGTCCGACGGTAGACATGGCCTTAGGTTTTGTTATTGTATGGCGCCCTCTTATTGGTTGCTGAGCGGTCAAGATTTTCTTGTAATGACCGGGTGTTATTGGCTAGGTGTCCAAGGCATATACCATCTGTGTTTAACTTGATAGTTGACATCCATCCACAGCTGTAAAAAAGGGTATCCGCTGACCAGTGTCATATGACTGTATCGCGAGCTCAAGTGTACAATTCATTGAGGTGACGTGTTTTTTTAAGTTGCCCGCTAACCAGTTATTGGTTTTAATTGATCGCAGGCCCCAGTTACTTCCGGTGTTTTATATTAATAGCTGTAAATAGGCCATGTAATAAATAACTTATTAACCTTGTTAGTAAGTGGTATTTAATGGAAACAACATTAGCACTACAACAATTCCAACGTAATTCTTTTGTAGCCAGCGGATGGAGACACAGATGTTTGGCATTCAGATGTAAGGTTTTTTAACATCATTGATGATAAAGGTGAGTGAATGTCATTAAGGGTATTAAATTCTTTACATGGCCATAAATCGTAAGATGATTTCCGGGGTGACAGGTTGTTCAAACATTGAACAGCGGACCGAGAAGCAAAGTAGTTAGCCGACTGTCCTTTGCAAAGAAAAGGGTGTTTTATTTTCTCCTCCGCAGTGTCTCCCGCTGGGTATTATAAAAATATGCCATAAACGGAAAATAGTAAGCGCACAGTGGCGGCGTGAGCGTCTGTTTCCGTCTTTAACCTCCCCATCATCCACCGCGCACTTTCTTTTTTCCCTCTCCCCAGCCTCCCTTGGACACCAAGAGGCCTCTGCCGGAGGAGGAAAGAGGTTGCAATGACTTTTGTCTTTTAGGTACTAATTGTGGATACTGTTTTTTGTCTCCATCTTGGAGAAGAGACGCCATTTCTACATATTCAACCGAGCCACGCCAACGACCAGCCGTTTGCAAGGGAAAAGGCAGTACCTTGTTCTTCATTCATTTTTTCTTTTTTAAGAACCTGAGTATTGGTTCGGCCCCGAGACTGGAACCCGAGACCTTTCGCTCCGCAAAATAGCGCTTTGTCTCATCTTCGCCGTCTTACATTCAAAAATTGGTCTCGAAACTGTAATTTATTTTTGAAAGAAGTATTATTTATAATTGTAGATTAGATTTTGTTATTTATCGTATTCTATTTTAGTTCATGTTTTCTCTCTTATTTTATTTGTCAAGGAAGTCACATAGCCTCGTTTTTCTTGGATCCATATTCTCGGCCATCAGAGAAACGCGGGGGAGCCTGGATGGATCAGTGCATTGGTAATGAAACATAACTTCTGACGTTTTTCTAATGCTCTAACGTTTTGTGCCAGTTGCTAAAACGTAAGAGGCTTTTCATTATGCCAGGTTGACCGGTCAATGATCGGCAGTTTGGCACCCGAAGTCTAACTTGAACCGCGTCTTAAAGCGATCCCTAGACCTCCAGACTTGGCAAAAAGCGACTTATTTTAAACAACCGTTCTTCTAGTCTGTGCTATATGTACACGCGTCATTGGCATTCTTTTTTTGCACTGGATGGCGTTTAGATGTAAGGAATGCATAGCCAAACTGAAAAGGTTTTAAACTAAAACGGAACTGTCGGATCAAGTCACACGGGCTAAAAAATCACTCCAGGAACCAATCAGAACTATAAATAAAGATGTTTATTTCCATTTTCTAGCATTCTTCCAGACCTAAACTTCGCCCCATATGTTCTCTATATTTACTTAGTACTCATGCAGTTTTGAAACCCATACGTGGCACAAACAGTGAGCCTGGATTACCTGTGCTGGAGGTCGTATAACCTCGAATACATTTAGTGATTTATAATTGCAAGGTGTGTTAAAATCTTCCTTCTAATATACAAAAGCCACGTTCAAGGGAAACCTTGGCAAGTCTTCGCAAGTATTTTTGTTAAAACACATTCTTGCGTAGCACCGAATCAAAATTAGTTTACTGCAGTAAAAGTGTACTGTGTAACGTTGCTGATCGTTTTTTGAACACAGACAAAAGTGAGATTCGTAACAGGATACCTGTGGCTTACCTGGTTTGTAACCAGTCTCCTCCCGGGGCCGATGGAACACCTTCTCTCATGACTTTCAGAGAAGTGGAGACACTTTTTCACGAGGTAAGACAAAGCTTTTACTCTTCATCAATTCTACGTTTGGCCCAGTAGGTTGTGGTTTCAAAAGCCCCGTAGTCGACGTCCATTTCAGTACCTCGGTATCTCCCCTCAATAACTGAAGTTTAGCCTGTATGATGGGCTGTGGGGAGAATTGGGGAAGGATTGAAGAGAACCAGAAAAAAGGGAGGGGAGGGATACGAAGTTTGTCGCCTTTCAGCTCTCTCAGATCCCCTCAGTTTCCCTCAAAGGCTCATGGGAATTTTAGTACGATGCTTGAGGCGATTATAATTTCAAATCGCTTTTGTATACTGGGAACGATGTTGTGGTGATTTGTCGCTGCGAAATTCTCGTTGTTTCGTTGTTAAATCGGTTGGTTCTCGCCTTTTGAGTAATTTTTTGTTCCCTTTTTCCTCTGTAGTTTGGTCATGGCCTTCAGCACATGTTAACAACTGTACCTTACTCCGATGCCACTGGAATAAAGAATATCGAATGGGACGCTGTAAGTCCTTTAATTTCCCAATTGGGTGGTTTAGAGACAAAAATATCTCACCGCTAAGTTACTCGTTTATTGGCTAAAATAGCCAGTGCTTTTTCCTATTGCATAAACTGCTTAATATTTGACAACTTTAACATTACTTCGGCTTGTGCTGGAGACAGGTAATTCTTAGTTTTCAGTAATTGGAATAATAATTGTCTATTATTGAAAATCACAGGTTGAATTACCCTCCCAATTTATGGAAAACTGGCTATATGATAAAGCCACCATGAATCTGGTTAGCGGCCATTATCGCACTGGCGAAAGTCTACCGGATGAACTTTTTGAAAAGGTTTGCAAAGGTAGGCTGACACCTGTCCTATTCCATTTACGATGAGAAGTTACTTCTAAGTTTTCTATAAAGTTTTTAGCTGGTTGATACCTCGTCCAACGTTTAGGCTGTCTGTGGAATCTGCGCGCAATATTAGGCCATTTACTCCAAAGCCGCATTACAGTACCATTACAGTACCTAGCATTGTGTACACAGTAATATACCAAAGAATTTTTTCCTTCTGGCCGGAGTGAGAATTACGCCGGCTATCAGCCAATTGGTAAGAGCTCTTACTGACCTTTTTGATAAAACGGCACCGAATTGCTCTTCCAAAGCAAAAGTAAAGTAGGTAAAATGTCACAACAGAAATACGTGGACTTCTCTACTGGCTGGTAGGTTGGTGAGTATTATAATCGAAGAAGTTAAATTTCTTTAACAGGAGGAAATAATGCTTTTAAAGTTGTGCTGCGTCGATTGCTGATAAGCACCATCTGGTCTTATTTTTTCCCGTAGCTCGTAAATTTATGGCTGGTTCTCAGATGTTACGTCAATTATACTTTGGAGCTCTTGATATGGAAATACACTCAAGGTGAGAGCAGCATAGTGGGAATAGAGTAGCTGTGTCAAGACCCTTATCAAAGTCCAAGCATTATACTGATTAGGAACGCCACCAAAATGATTAAAAAAATAATAATAATAACTGCCCAAAACAAGTAAAGAAAAATAGAGGAAAAAAAAACACTCGAAGAGAAATTTTGTATCTCCAAACGGCCATGTAATGTTCTTTTTATGATATAAACACCAATGAAATTCCAAACCATTTCTCTTTTGAACAGCTTTTTTGGTGCAAAATGCGCGAATTAATATGCAGCCATAGCAACGGTGATCTTTTTACTTGTGAAGATAACATGTTCTTTTCACCTGTGAAGTTATCATGTTTTCGCGGGAAAGCTCACCCGGTATTTCACTGGTGTTTATATAATAAGGTACAATTAGCACAGCAAATACAAATGAAGGCACAAATGCACAAACTTGAAGAAGATTAGAACGGACTGCAATAGCGGTTTTTCCGAACTTGTTAACTTAACAGTATTTTAAAGTTCATTTTTGTTCTTTGTATGGTTTGATATAATGCTTTGGGAGAGATATGTGTTTGATACGAAGCTGTGATTTTTGTCAAATACAAGTAAATTCGTCGTCAACGTCAAGTTCCTTGTCAAAAATAGGAAGCGTTATAAGCAGTAAATCCTAGAACAAGACAATCTCGACGCAGCCCGTTTGATTTTCTTCTTGTTTACTCCAGTTCAGATCCATGGCGTACTATTCAAGATAGGATATCGACAGAATACACAGTGGTAAAACCGCTTGAGGAAGACAGGTTCCCGTGCTCGTTTTTACACATATTCTCTTCTGGTTATGCTGCTGGATATTACTCTTACAAATGGGCTGAAGTATGCTGAATAAAACTTGTACAGTCGACTCCCGATAATTCGAACCCTCAAGGAAAACAGAAAAAAGTTCGAGTTATCGGGAGTTCGAGTTATCGAGGGGTAAAATTATATAGAAAATGTTCTGAAGGCAAATGAAAATTGCTTCGAGTTAGCGGGAGGTTCGAGTTGTAGAGGGTTCGAGTTACCGGGAGTCGACTGTATTAGGTTTTCCCACTTCTTGAAGCGGTCACTTGCGAAAGTTCACCTTTTCTTGTGTCCGAAGAGTTATTTATTTATTACTTTAACCGGCAATCGTACATATATTCACGAAAGGACTTTGCGGTAAACGATCTCTACGAGTCAGTGATTTGGCCCCTGGACTGTCTTAATGCTTTTTACATGAAGCAGTTGTTGTGACTTCACTTTCGAGTGGATTCTAGCCGTAGTTTGCATCAAATCTACTGATTTTTTTAGCTGTAAAATTCAAGTTTCTGTCATCTGTGGAGCTTTTAGAATTGCACTGGGTGTGATTCTCTTTAACTGACCTTCAGCATGGTTCTGAAGATAAATGTCCGAGCAAAGGAAAACAATTTTGTATGACTTGTAATGGTGATTGACTCGGTGGGATGAAGCAACTTTGGAAATCGAGTTGAAATTGGAAACAATTTGATGAAATATTGACTAGTAAAACCTAATTCAATTATTATTGCTGTATTTAGAAGAGCATTCTATGACGAATATTTTTATATATAGTTAATGACCCTAGGATTTATAGCATAGAAGTTGTGAGCATATTTTGACAAGACAGCGGCAGTGATAAACTTTCCCATAAAAATTTGCCGGTTAAAGGGTGTTTGCAAAGGGCGTTGTACACTAAATACAATATTGTCGTTGAGGGGGAGGATCTAATGAACGTCTAAGTGAAAGAAGAGGAGTAAGTAACTGAAGAAGGAATTCTCGTTAATATAGTCACCATATTATCTTTTGTTATTTTGTGGTCTTTGATTTTCTGATTTATTTGTGATTTAAGGTGATGTCGGCTGATGCTTTCGGTGCATTTGTGGAAGTTGGGTTGAACAACAGGAATGCACTGCGTGAAGTGGGAAGAAGGTATATAGTAATCGCCATTTTGGGGGTTATGTTGGGCCTCTTTACAAGCGAGTCCTGGTAAACAACCATTTATAGTACAGTAAAAACCCGCCACTAAGAACCCGCTGCATTTTCTCAAGTTAGCCTAAACAGGTTCTCACATAAATGGCAATTAGCACAAATTTAGTCTATGTAGGTTTTTAAATAGGCTCTTACTTTTTGAAGAAGAAAAATATGCATACCTTATTGGTACTCAATTTCGGGGGTCTTTAATTTCCCGTTTATCGCGATTGTAAAAAATTCGCGAAATTTAATACGCAAATAGAAACGTCAAAACCTTGTACCTTAAGGTGGCTGAACACAGTTTTGGCAGTTTGTGAGTATATGTCCTTTGCCAAATAATGGCAAGAGAAAGGTTGCAGCTCACAAGCTGAAACTTGGCAAGTGAAAAATATACTGATAAAAGATTTTGACTAGCAGGTAAAATGTGACGTTTCCGTAGTTTCCATGGTAACATGAACAATTGAATACAACCTTGAAATTTCACTTTTGCTCAGTTTACATAAAATTCACTCATTAGACTTTCCTATAAACTTGCACACAGCGTACTATGATTAATCATTACCATTTGAAACTTATTTGACCAAATTTTAACAGACGGGTTTTTAGATAATCAATAATATGATTGTACTGTAATTATTAAATGTGTCACAAAATTCGTCTGTTCAACTTCCATTTTAAAGTTCTTATTATTGAAAGTACGACAAAAGTAAAAATTCTGCCAAATATCCCAAAATTTTAATGAGTAGATTTTGAGAAATCGTCTTCTGTGTACCATTGCTTTTTCGCCGCCATATTTGTTTGTCTATTTTAAAACAACCGCCGTCACGCAAGTTACCGCTGACCGCCCGCAAAACTGTGTTCAGCCACCTTAAGTTGTGAATTAACGCCAAATTTGCGAAGATTTCACACATTACTTGTTCCAGTCTTTGTAGAATTTTTGATAAGGTCAGACGTTTTGAAAACTAATTAAAATGGAGTTGAGAACGCTTGAATCGCAAAATTTAATGCCCTCTTTATTTTACTGTTGGAATCGCGAAAATAAAACCCTACGAAATAACAAGACGCTATCCAAGCGTACACTTGGGCGTCGATGTATCAAGCGTCAAGCGGATGTGAGGATTTTTCGTGTCATGCACGCTTAACTGTCGCAATGTTGTTAATTGCTAAGGGATAGTTGAAATAGGTGAAAAAGAATACCTGGAACCATAGTGGATGTTGCTAAGTAAGTAAATAGTTGGAATTTTTCCTCGGAATTCCTAACGTAAACTGGCTCACCGAATAGCGAACGCGCATGACTACCAAGAAATGTTTTGGACTGAGCAACCTCTCCATTTCGAGTGGCAAGCGAACGCGCGAGTGAGCTCTCACTTTCTTTCTCCGCACCTTGCTCCCGCGTCTCCTTTCGTGTGCCACTCGCGCGTCTTTCCTCGATATCCCTTAATGGAGAGCTTGCTTGCAGGCTTTTACGGTTTTCATTGTTGTGAGAGGATGGTTGCATCGTCATCATAATGGCTCAGTCAATTCCAAGCGCACCTGTACCCCCAAAAGCATTTGTCAAGTGCTGACATCTCCTTTGGCTCTCGACATCTGAGGAAGAGCGGACAAAATTGCTCAAACTCTCGTCTGTAGTCAAACCCGTCAATTCCAATTACTTTTGCGAGATTTATCTCCAGTTATCGGGAGAAATCGCTCCATTTCTAGGTGAAAAACAACAACAACAACCTTCTTCCAAACTGATAAGTATCCTTGTGTTGTTTTAAAATGTTAAAAATGCTTCGCCATAAATTTGTTTAAAGTTTTTATAATGTTTGATGTTCGAGTAAAAATAGGTAAACTTAACAAAGACAACGTCTGTGCAGCATTTTGTTACTTTCAATTCATCATAAAACAGTTCGAAAACGCAACAATTTATAATTAAGGGGAAGTTTTGAAACAGCAATAAAATAAATAATAACATCAATGAAATGGAAACATGTAAAATGTTTTGGCCTTTTCCTTTGAAACAGCTGTAATGTAAGCGACTACTTTTTACGGAAAGTATCCGCAAAGAAAATTATTCTTACACGCCATAGTGCAACTTAGTTCAAACCCTGGACAAGCCAAAAATAATGATAATGTCGCCTTCGAATAAATAAAAGAATAAATCAAAGAGCTCGAAATGATCTCGAATTAATTCTGCTCTCACTTTGTCAAATAGCCGACTCAAACCGAAACTCACGGTCTTTGCGTGCCCAATCTTGTCCCAAAAAATGCAACTTTGGGACATTCCTGGGCGTCGCGAATCCTTTACTTGGCACTCCGCCCAAGTAGTAGTTATATTATTGCTCAACTGTTTGGTCAAATAGTAGTAAACATAACATCAACAAACTTCAGTTAGTGCAGAATTTTGCCGCCCGTGTTGTTCTTGGCCTCAAAAAGTTTGATCACATCTCACAAGCTATCAAATCACTAAATTGGCTGCCTGTTAATGACAGAATTTACTTGAACGATGCAGTGATGATGTACAAATGTATTAATAAACTTGTGCTGACTACCTAATCGAGAAATTTACTCTGCGTTCACAAGGTCACACTAGAAATACTAGACAATGTGATCAACTGAACATTCCAAGGTGCCGCCTAACCACTGGTCAGCGGTCCTTCACCTACCGCGGTGCTAAGCTCTGGAATAATATAAGAGACAATGTTAAATCTTCGGATTCTGTCAAAGTTTTTAGGAAAAAAATTGTTAACCTACTTTTCTCTGATCAATCTATGAATTTGTAAATAGTGAATGATCTATTGTATTTCGCTTTTTTTTTTTAAAGAAAAAATTTATTATCTTAGGTATTTGGTAATTTATTTAGCTATTTTAGTTGATTAGTAGCTTTGTCACTGAAAAACCCTCTTTAGGGAGTTGCAATAAAGTATGTATGTATGTATGTATGTAGTAAGGTAAATGTATTGTATTAAGTGGTATTCAGCTTATTGCAATATATAATTTGCATACTAGTAGATTAGTATTGCAGGTGGAGTAAAAGGCACCTATGTCTCCAAAGAGAATCCTGCATGTTCACCTATCTTATTTGTCCAAGTGTAGAGAATTGTGTTTTATAGATTTTAGAAAATACGAGCCTGTTTCAAATTTGAGGCTAAACATGTTTTTGTATAGAGGGTGCCTAACTGGTTCTTAAAACCCAGGTTCTTAGTCGCGGGTTTTTATTGTATAGGAAACGAAGTTAATTTGGTTGTGAAAGAAAAGTTGTTTTCTTTTGAAAGGAAGAGCAGCAGGACTGGCTTTGAAAACGAGACTTAAAGAAAATGAAATGGAAATTCTCTGTTAATTGTTCCTGTTCGGTCAGCATTACATCCCTGCTGACCTTCCTGTTCTTTGGGTGGAGTAATGGAGTACTTTTCAACACATCTTAACCATTCCACGTGACGTAGGCGTAATTTTGAGAGGATTTAACCGGAAAAACAATGAATTCAACGGCCAAGTGACCGCTATGTAACCACGCATAGTCCTCGCTTCGGATTTATTTAAACCATTGTTATTGGGTTTTCTCGAATTCCAAAGCGTTTAAGGGACTTGTAAATGCAATTCCAGTTATCATGACGGTAGCTCCTTAGCGATAGAAGTCGTCTGTACGTTGCTTCACACATTATTTCACATAAAACTCTCTCTTCGTAGGTTTCGTGATACTGTGTTGGCCAGCGGTGGTGCACGTCACCCAAGTGATGTATTTCAAGACTTTCGAGGGCGACCGCCTTCACCCGACTACTTACTGAGGAGCTATGGGCTTCAATAGTCCAGCCACGCAAAAGATCAATCAGCCTTTCAACTAATGCAACTTTATTTCACTTAATTACAAGCTTGTTGACATATACATACATACCGTCGTAATGGGGTACTATTAGGCCTCTTAGCTACTTCAGCTTTATTTGACTTTATAACAAGGTTGTTGACATATATACATACCGTTCTAAAAGGGTACAATTAGGCAGATTTAGCAAAGACGGCGCAACGCGTAATAAGAACTTCGGAACGTGAGGATTGAGGACTGAAAACTTTGCACGGTGTTCAAAAATCATCTCTCCCCGCTGTCACGGTCGTCTCTTTATTGGGAGCTTAAGCAACGACAAGGACGTATTAAACACATGACGACGAATTTTTCTTTCTCTTTCCAAACATAGGTGCGATCCCAAAAAATTCAACTCTATGGAAATTCACCTACATTTGACATTTCAAGCGAGTTGCATTAAACGCAACAAAGGTTCGAGAAAACACGAATTGATTTTATAATGGCGACGTTGTCGCTGCCGTCCTCTTCGTTGTTGCTAAAGCTCTTAGATGGTCTATTCATGGTGGACAATAACATAAGTATGGATATAATCATATTTACACGGAAAGACATTACAGTGAAAACGTTTGTTAAGCAGAGCACATGCATATTACATGGACACAAAGTGTCAAAATGTCAGTGAATTGTAAATTGTAAAGGAAAACGAAAGAATCGTATCCTGTAAGAGGTTCTCTTGAGTGATGTAATTACACCAGCAGCCTAAACTCCTTGCACAATACAAATACAACGAAGGCGTCGTGGCCGAGCGGTTATGGTATTCGACTTGCAATCGATCTGGAAGTCCCGAGTTCATGACCCGTTCTGGCCCCATTTGTTCAAAAGGTGGATAGCACTATCTGCCGGATAAATCTCTATCCAGTGGATAGTCCAGTTGTCTTCCGTAATACTTATCCGCTCGATAGCGATTTATCCGATGTATAGCGCTATCCAGCTCAGTATTGAACAACTGGGGCCTGGCCTCTAGCGCTATTCCTCGCGTGGCGGTAGCGCTGGAAAGTCTTCGTTAGCGGTGAGAAGATTTTTTATTTTTTTGGGTAGAAAACTGATATGCATTGCAGAGTTGGATCCCTCTGCTTTGCAGGTAATTGACAGGGAACAAGGTTTATTTTTTTATTACCAGGTGAGGAACTGTGCAAATGCAATACCGTTGACATTAAAACTGGTTACACAAGCTGAGGCCCAAGCTAAGGTAGTCTGCTACACAGCCGTTCTTAGTGTCGCTCCTCCCCGAGTGTTGCGTGACGATACTAAGAACGGCTGTGTGGCAGACTAAAGCTAAGGCGGATTGTGCAGAAGAAACCTCGCTGCAGACTTAAATATCGCATCTCTGTTCGACAAGTATTTTTCTTTTTTTTAATTGTAGGTATATTTTTTTAAAATATTGCTTTGGGATTAGCTTTTAAAAAGCTAGCCCCATTGTTGTTTTTCCTTCCCGATTTCTTCAAGTTAACCAGAAAAAAAAACTGTTTTCTTTTGCCTTGTGTTTTTGCTAATGTGTCTGCTAATTTCGTTAATTAAATTTAGCGAGCATTCAAGACCTTGAATCTAGCACTTACACAACAAAACGGCGGTAAGAACATTAGTGACACTCTTGCCGGCGGCTGGTGTGCCACTCATTTTTGTACTTATACCACAATTTGACGTCATCTGTGAACTTTTTCTGAACTCAGAGACACGACACGGCATCTATTAGGAATACGATTTTTAAAAATTCAGTTTATGTCCACAAAATCGGGCAAAATTACCGAGGAAAATATAACCAGATGCAACAGTCAAATATGAATTTCAGTAGTTTTTAAAGATCGGCGCCAGTCAATAAAATCGAAGAAGTTGGCAGCAGAGTTTTCGAAGATCAGAATGTCTCTACCCGCCCGATTTCGTCTTGCTCGCCGGAATTTCATTTACCAAGCGAACCTGATCCCCGGTGAAATGGGCGAATAAACGACCAACTAACAAACTGAATGAATGACCGACGGGCCGACTGATCGATTGACTGACTTACTGACTGACTGCTCCAATAATTACTTACTACTTAATTTAGTACTTAATTTATTAATTAATACTTACTTAGTACTTAATTTTGACCTCATTTCTGTAAGCCTGTCAGGGCGCGTTTTTTGAAGTTAAAAAGAGGTCGTGAATATAATTAACACCAGTTTATTGGCATTTAACAAGCCTAACTATTCCTTGTCTCACGTTTTCGTTTCCTCTATAATACAACACCGGATTAATACTTGACCACAAAATAGTTAGGGGAGAGAGGACAGGCCCCAAAAGCTGTATATATTTTGTTTTTGTGACAATCGTGAAAATATTGACAAAAGCAACAGGGGCGAAAATCAATGCCAATATCCCCACCACATTTGTTGTTATTTTGCTCAACCTGCGTTCTATGGCGGCATTTGCAGTGTTAGCTGCAGGATTTGCTGCATTACCTTCCTCCATCATGTCTGCTACAGTCTTGTTGTGGCGACGAAGGAGACGAATTGTCATGATCTGGAGAATGATGATGATTGCTACTGAGGGTATGGAGATGGCAGGCAGCAGGACATTTTTGAGGGTTGATTGTTGGCCAGCCACCTCTCTGACAAGGCCACTTGTAATGGACACCGTCCAAACTGCTATACAGGCCAAGAGGGCGCGATGCCGGGTTACCCAGAACTTATATTGAGTAAAGCTTCGGACAGCTAAGTAACGATCGATGCTGATAATGGTGAGACTTAGAATTGTTCCAAGAAAAGTGATCGTAGAAGCACTAAACATTGGCATTGTCTCCATTTCCGAGTACACTTGGCAAACTTGATTGTTAAGTAGGTGCTTCAATCTGAAAGCGGAAACCGTGAAAGTAGACGTTGCACTCCGTAAAAGGTCAGTAAAGGAGAGACTGCATAGCATTAACAGGCCCGGACGAATAGACTTGATTCCACTTCTCAATAACGCTATGATGACAGCTGCATTGGACACAAAACACCAAATGCCCAACAGCAGCGTGATTGGCGCAAACCAGTTTACATAGTAGAAGTAATGCTTCTGGAATGACACGGAAATTCCTGCAACAAGACACGTCTGATCATCTTGGTCTTCCATCACTTTGTCGAGACTCTACAGTAGTGTGACAAAAAAAAACTGTTATATGTGGTTATTTTAACATGAGAGGCTGAGTTTTCATCCGTCCGATATCTAGAAATCGACGAGTTGTCTGAATATCGGAACTCTTTTTCAAGGATTTAATATTAAAGAATGTTGAAGAAATTAAAATTATTTTGAACGAATGCTGCTAATCTTTCGAAGTGTGCCAGTTTAGATTGATGAACAGCGTTTTACTGAAACAGCTAGGTCATTTGGCCAGTGTAACGAGCTGGTCAGTTTAAAAAGTAAGTAGCCAGTGTTCAACAAAACCGCGTTCTTAGTCATTTTCAATTTGCCTAACGATTTTATCTAAACATCATTTATTGTGAACAGTTTTATGAAAGCATATAGAGAAGACTAGAAAAGCATTTATCTTCTTAAGACAACCCACCAAAGAAGAAATCTGGAGGTTTAAAGATTCGTTAAACCTCGGCTTAAGTTATGGACTTCGTTTAAATATTTGGCGCTAAGAATCTTCATTTCTTTATCCTCGCTGTTACTATTTTCCTTTCCTTTTCTTCCATTAGCAAGATTTGGGGGCTCTTTTCTATAGAAAAGGTTTTACTTATATTTTTACTTATATTGAATTTTTACACAACACAATTTATATAATTTTTTTTTAAATGTCTTAAGTGTACTATATTTACGCCATAACTCAAAGGAAACGAGAATAGTATTATCACATTGATTTCTCAGCAAAAGCAAATTATCGATTGCTAAAAAAATTATCAGTGGTCAAAATAAAGTGGATATAAATTGTTATTATTGTTTTGGGATTGTGTGAAACTAACATACGGCCGAATTACTGGTAAGCCAACCAACGATAATGCATCATAGTTTTCTTTGTTTTAATTTCTCCTAACACTCAGCCACTGAAGTAAAGAATTAAAGTAAGCGTCGGACGCTTTTTGGGGGGGCTGTTTTAATAATTTCACTTTTGCTTTTCTGATGACTGAGAAAAAGTAAATGAAAACGTCCTTGTCATGAAAGATATTAATAATCGTCGATGTGTATAAAACCATTGAGGTTTAGTTTATTGTTTGTCTCACGATTGCCACTTTGATACTTTGATATTGATCGCGATCGAGACGTTTGGACCGCACACTGCAGGTCATCATCAGGCGAAAGCTTCCTTATATTTATGTTTTAGATGTATAGTTGATAAGTATTAAAACATTTTAATTAATGTTACGAAGGGGAATCCATGTAGCCCACTTCATCGTCATTTGGCCTGCATGGGATCGCAGACAAATAATGTACTCCAACGATTTAGGAGTTATTACAACGCTATTTGCTACCATTTAAATAAACTAAAACGCGTCTGTGCATCAATTGAATCCCAAAGCTAATGGTCCCTACAGTTTTGTTACTGAAGACTTTATCATTATTATGGTTAATGCTCCGTGACGAAATTTGCTTGATTTCTTATTATTATTTGTAAACGTTTAGAAAAAATGAAAAAAGCCTCTTTATGATAAGCATTTTCCGAGCATTTTATTGACTTTATGAGGATCGACAGGGCATTTTAGTGGGAAAAATGGAGCATTAAGGTGGAGCATGTAAGTTGCGAAAAAATATATAGCAAATCAAAAACTCCGCACATGATCACGCTTTTTCAAATAAATTGCATAAAGCTTTGGCGGAAAACTTTCTTTCTCTTCTCTATGCTGAAACTGACTTGAAAACACTAATGCCCATAGTAACGTTTACAAATTTGAAAAAATAGCGTATCTAGTTAGTTTTAATTACGTTTAAATTTTTAAAATTGCACTTTTCAGCACTATTTCAACGTAAAGGTTTTGTCGGTTCATAAAAGTTACAAAATTCATTTTTAGGATAGTACCTTAAAATGTTGTGGGGTTTCTGAGTATCACTTACCTCCGGGAAAAAGTGAAGGTTGAACAGCACTTAATAGTAAATGAAACTAAAGAGGACGACGGCAATAAGGCAGTCAAAACTGATTAGCTAAAGAACTTAAGGACTCCTTTATGCTAAATATGAATTCAAATTTATAAATTCAAATTGAAGTTGAAGCTAAACAGTAGTGGATTATCATTTTGATCCCTCGTTTGACAATTTTTTATTCAAAATTTCCATATATATTGGTTTATATTGGCGATTTACTGTTTTGTGACACGCTTTCAATACAAACATAAATTATCCTAAAGCTTAGAGCGTTTTATTACTAATATTATTATTCGGTAGCAGTAGTGGGAGTGGTAGTGGCAGGGCAGTGGCAGTGGTAGTGGTAGTGGTAGTGGTAGTCAGGGGCGTAGCCAGGATTTTTCAAAGGGGGGGTCACAGAGGCAGAGCTCTCAAGTTGATTTGTTGGGAAAGAGTGGGATCTGGAACGGTGCAGCCGTTTCTTGTGACGCCGAAGGCGTCACCCCACTAGGGGGGTCTGGGGGCATACTCCCCCAGGAAATTTTGAAAAATGGAAGTAGCTAAGACGTGTTTTCCTTCACTCTGAGCAGAAATGTCATGCTTTAAAAGTCGGAGTCCGACTCTGAACTGGAATCCGCCATTATGTGTGGATGCTCAACACGTTACCGGGTCAGCATATGTGAACATGCGCAATAGTCATGAAAGCCACTGCCCAGAGAAACGCTGGCTCTGCACAAGAATAAAGTGTTCGAAGCGAGTACAAACCAAACAAGGACTTAAATTATACCATAAAATATAGTTTATTATAAAGGAACTTCACTAAAGGAGCAAGGAATCTCAAATGCGTGAGAAATAATACTTTCAGCGTGAGAGCGTAAGACTGAATTTGCTTGCGTGAGTCTCACGCTCAATGCGTGAGACTTGAGAGCTCTGCAGAGGCTACTCACCAGATCACCATCCGGGGATCGCCGACTACAGGGTGTCCCAAAACTTCGTTCCTCTAATTTCATGCACTATAGCTTTTGATCAAAACCTTATTTTTACAAGAAATTTTTAGAAGATGTTTATTTCTCTATCAAGTACATTTATTCAGAATTTCAGTGACTGGCATGCCCTTTTTGTTTTTTTTATCACATTCTGTAGCCGTTTAGGCATGAAGTAGACACAGCGTGTAGACCCACAAATGATCTATAATGAGCTTTTTATCACCTGGTGCGCAGGATCCAGTTCAACCCCCAAACAATATTTGTTTAGTTTAGGCAGCTGAAAAAATATACTTTAGGCATTCATCCAAAAAAAGATAATCATTCCGGCCCCCTTCCATAGCAAGGCTTTTGTACTTGTTTACAAATTTGAAACGAGCTGGGCGTTAATTGGCAGACTAAGGAGAGGTTTTTTTGCCATCTCAGGGGCCTCTAATTTTAAACATTTTAAGGATCTTTTCATGACCCTTTTATTTGGCTTGCTAACTATGTGAGACTGAGCTTCCTTGTCGAGTCTCCTATTTTGTATCTAGCCTTCTTTAAAACTATTTTAGCTGCTTTATTCAGGGCTTTTGGTCTTCCCCTTAGTTTCGTGCCTTCAAAACCTTCATTTCTCCATCACGATCATTCTACCACCCAACATTCGGATTTTTCCAGTTTTTTAGCAATTTCTACAACAGATAAGCCAGTAAATCGAAGTATACAGGCTCGTGCTCTCACGCAGCTAACGTTTTTGCGTTAAGGGGGTTTATCTTTCGTGATATTCACCGAAAAAAAGGAAGGAGTTTGAGCAATTCGGGCTATGAAATACCAAAAAATGTGGCTGCAAAATATACTCGCGCACGCGCACCTTTGGTGCGGAAGTACACAGATCGAATATTCGAGTCAAGAGATAGGACAACAAGTATGGAAATAGTGAATTATATTGAAAGACACAACTTTTGTTGAAAAGATTTGCTTACCAAGTCCAATCGTACTGAAATACAGACTTATAAAGTAGAGGAACGAAACTTTTGGGACACCCTATATATATGGTTTATACCGCTGCTTTCCTTCGTGTATCAGCGGGTTCAGTCGTATTATCGCGGCATGAAGGCCCTTATTAACTAAAGACAAGAGCCTTTACAAAAAAACAAATTTAAAAAAAGTGGGCTTTTCAACAATGGCTTTTACGGTCAAGAAATTGTCATGGCGTTTCCGCCACCACAATTTTGTAGGTTGTTTGCTCAAAAGAAGGCCTACCAAGGGGGGGTCACGGGTACCCAGGGACCCCCCTAGCTACGCCCTTGGTAGTGGTAGTAGTAGTGGTAGCAGTTTACATCGTATGTATGCTTCGCAATTAGCTACAATGGGAGCAAAGCGTAGCCTATGCTGCTTCACCTGTCCGCAGCATTCGACACCCTGTATCACCAAATTCTCCTCACGAGGCTACGAAAATATTTCAGTTTCACAGAAACAGCTCTTAAATGGTTCTCCACTTACTTGCTTGGCCGATCTCAACGAGTTTGTATAGCGGATGCAACATCTTCGCCACAACGTCTAGAGTATAGGGTTTTCCAGGGCTCTATACTCGGGCCGCTGATTTTCACTCTTTATATGGCACCTCCCAATATGTTATACGTAGCCACAGTCTCGACTCCATGTTCTATGCGGAGGACACCAGAATTAACATTGTCATCGACGATCCTAAACTCTCCGATCCTTTGACTCAGTCGGTGTTCCAAGGGGATGGATCAATGATGTTTTTACTTGGAATACTAAGAATATGTTTAAGTGCAACCCTGGAAAAACTGAAATATTACATTGCACGTCGCGTTTCAACAAGCAACCTACAGTTTACGAAAAATTGTCCTTAGCTAACAACCCAGTTGAAGTGAATACAAAAACCAAGAATATGTGTGTCATCAGGGATAAAACTTTGTTTTTCACTGAAGATATCAACGAAGTGTGGGTGAGAGCCAGATATGCCATACGTTTAATAGGCAACTTCCGAGTTCCAAAAACTCTCACTTCCAAAATGAGGCTAGGTGCACAACCTTTCTTGTGAAAATGTGTCTTATTGTCATGAGAATAAAAAATCATTTCCATATCAAAGGTTGAGCACCTAACCTCGTTTTGATACAGAAGCCCGGAAGAACTCAGAAATGGCCTATTGGTCGTATTCGAAAGTATCTTCCTTCCGATGGATTGAAAATGTTGGTGAACTTCCTTGTGATTTCCAGACTCGACTATTGCAATAATCTCTTATATGATATCTCAAAATACCAGAGAGATAAGTTGCAAAGAATTCAGAATACCGCAGCTCGAATGATAACAGGAGCTCCCTGTTCTGACTACATAACACTTATATGGCCTGTTGAAGCAAGGATTAACTTTAAGATTCTTCTTATCACATATAAAATATTTAATGGACATTCTGCTGGATATCTGGAACCTCTGATTAGGAATATCATCCATCAAGAGTACTACGATAGATCGTCATCCCATTCGCTATTATACACCCCAGCCATAAAATCCAAAACATACGGAGGACGAGCGTTTTCCACTGCAGCATCTGAGTTACGAAACACTATCCCAGAATTAAAAGCAAAAGATTCTCAAGTTCCATTGCAAACGAACCAGTAAAAACACAAGGTTCAACTATGCAACCGCTGAAAACTTTAAAACCGTTTGAACTAAATCATGACCATACTGACCTCTCAGGAAATAGCCCTCAAATTTATGAAAAAACTTCAATGCTAACTACGTTACATAAATTATCCTTATACAGCTTATAGTCCAGGAGCATATGTAAGAAACCAAAATGACGGGAAATATGAACCTCAATAAGGCATAATCGACCTTGTAAAGTGTAAATGCGCCAAAGGAGAGGTGCTCAACAAACCGCTGCCAATGTAGAAAAGCTGGGCTAAACTGCACCGATTTATGTAGTTGTTCAGACAGTCGGGAACTTTGTGAAAATATGCGTGGCAAAGATGGTGATGATGACGAAGGTTACGATGATGATGACGACGATGATGGTAATGATGATGACGATGAAGAAGAAGAGGAAGACTTTTATGACTAGGTTTCATGGAAAGACAGTGAAAGTGAAACAAAATTCGCGTCGGATACACTGAAACATTGCTATGTCACAAAATGTCTTGTACACCACAGCTGAAACATCGATCTCTTATCTGCCAGTAAAACATTGGATGTTGGATGTAAACAAAGATTTTATAAACCCGCACATTTCTTTGTTACTTTGGCCACGTGATGAGACACGTAATATCCCAGAGAATACCTAATTCAGCCACTAGTGAGTTAGTGTTTGCCTAAGGCCAAAACTGACGTTATTGATGTTCATATCTCACGTTATTTTGGTTTCGTTTTATCTACAGTTGATAGCGTTATAATACGTTCATTTCTCAGCCTCGTTTTCATGCTAGCTTCGTCACGTGACCAGTGAAGTGTCCCATCGGCTATAGAATTAAAAAACAAACAACATCCTGTTATTTTGGTGTCATTTTATTCACAGTTTTTAAAGTTTTAAGACATTCAACATGGACGTAAAGTCTAGCCGTGTCTATATCAGATATAAAAATACTCATTAAACAATAATTTCTTTTGTTTTTCTCTATGAATTATTAAAGAGTTTCCGAAGAACTCGGTCCCTTACGAGAGCTCATTCTCGTAAGTGACCAGATCTGGTTACGACCACTTTTCCGAATTTCCGAGGTGGTCGCCCAAGAGAGCTACGACTGTAATAATAATAATAATAATAATAATAATAATAATAATAATAGAATTGAGTTACTAAATGAAAACACATATGATTCACTGCAACTCTGAGTTTCGTGCTTACGTACTCATCAGGCAGATTTATTTCACTAATTTTTTTTTTCTTTATTAAATCTGCCTGATGAGTGCGTAAGCACGAAACTCAGAGTTGCAGTGAATCATGTGTGTTTTCATTTAGTAACCCAATTCTATACACCGCTCTACACAATTGTGTATTGAGCACTCTTTGGCAGTGTTTACCACAACTTCTCACGATTAATAATAATAATAATAATAACAATAATAATAATATATAAATTTAGCCAGGGCTGAAAGCGAAGCTCAGGTTAATAAATTAATAATTTAAATCAAACAATAAACATTAACCAGTTAACTTTAAGGTATATTCATGAGACTTTCGAGAGAAAATGATTGTAGAAAAAATAATTTGACACTGCAAGAGTGAAACAAATTTTATATCGAGTTAAGGTGGCCCAAACCTATTTACCGTATATGCGTATTGGTAGTATTTTTGATTCGCATTTTTCAGAATGAAAAATTCAACTGATTTCTATGATTTTTAGCATACTTAATAAATAATAACCGAACTTTAAGAAAAAAATTATTTGTTTAGGTCGGTTTTAATTACTTCAATTGTTTTTAATTGTTTCCGTAGAATATTTTGTTACTTATTTTTACATATTTACATATTTTCTCGCATTTTAGCGTTCGTGACATTTTTTCCTGTTTTTACCATTTTAATATATTTATGCTAATTTTCATATTTTACTCGCACTTGAAAATGGCCTCGGAGAGGTCGAAACGTTGTGACCTTTCAGCTTTTAGCGTTACGTTTTACAACAAAATTTAAGAAAATGTTATTTATTTTCTTGTAGGTATAAAGACCTTTGAGATATCGGCGTATATTCAAAACCGAATTTTTACGAAAAATGTAAATAACTTCGAAATCCCATGACACATTTTTCCCTAACTTCAGTAAATAAGCCTCAGAGCTCTCTAGTTTTACGTATGCAAGTTTGAAGGCAATCGTGACCGCAAACCTCGCTGCACAAATTGCTGCTCAAATTTAACATTAAAATGCTACGCTAACACATTTGTGAAAGTTGACGCACAAATAGAGGAAGAGTGCGGACAGACTATCTCCTGAAAGGATATTCCTACCTTAAAGCTTTTAATACAGTTAGCACTTTAAGAAGAACAATTTTAAGCTGAGTGCGCGGTGATATTAAAGAATTTATATTCATCAAACTTACTTTGTATTTGTTCCTCTGTTTTGGAAACAAATCTTAACAAAGCAAAATATAGCTTCTACGAAAAGCTCTCAAGAGTTTTTAGCGTCTCAGGTTTTCCGTTTTGAAGAGAAATAAGGCCACCAACTCCAGTACATCTAACCATCCATTTTTCAGCTGCATTTTTCAGCAATAAAAGCAAATCTTGTGGCTAAAACCTGTGTTATTTTTCATGTGCTTTTTCATGTAAAAAGAAAAAAAAAATCTCCATTTCTTGCGGTTTTAACCTGATTTCTAATTCTTGACAACATCTAAGATGGCAGCCAAGATGGTGAACATTGTTGAAGACCTTAAAGACCCCCAACAGCGCCACCACCCATAAAATAGACCACATTTTTTAGAGCCGGAAATGAAAGGCTTTTCACTGAAGGTAAAATTGTTTGGTAATACTGCCATATATCAAAAACTCTAGGGGGGGGGGGTCCATCCATCCCTCCTTGTACCACGGTGGGGGTATGAATCATGCGTGTACGTCCAAAGTGATCTGCTGCAAAGGGATAGTGTTCCAACAAAGTGTTTGAATGTATAATACAACATACAATTCCACTCGGAATTGAAATCCTCTGGTCTTGCTAAACTTAGATTTGCTACAAGTCGAAATCACGAGTTTCTTATCGAGAGGAGCAAGCTGTTTAGGCCGCAGCCAAGCGAGCGACGATTAAATCGAACGATGGACTTTTGAAAGTCTATGCTAAACTATGCTGATCATGAAAACATTTTCAAAAGGGCCAGCAAAAGCTTGATTACCAGAATTAAAAACGCCACAATTTGATGATACAGAAAAACGTTAACGTTCTTTTCACCAACGCCGATGACACAGATTCTCATCCATTTTTTAGTATACCTTTTCATGCGGCCTTTTACAAAGATAGATTCGAGACTATTCTGTTCTCAGATGTGTTCTTTATGGCTAGATTTGACTCAATTATAATTTTTACTCTTGCTGGCTAAGTCAAGTAGTGCCCAGTATAATCTGCCAAACGGTTACATTCAACTGTCGCCTATTCAAGCTTCGTCATTTTACACACACACAAAAAAAAACATAAAGCTGATGCGCAAGACCTTTTTACTCACTGGAAAACACCAGGGCCCCTAACTTAATAATGTAGGGGTACAGTGACAGTTTTAATAGGGAGTGTGTTAGAAACGACGACGCGGCTACAACAGGAACTTCTCAGGTCGCGGAAAAAACTCAGTAGGGTGTTAATGAGCAAAGCACGGCTCAACGCGACGCGAACTATACTCATTGGCAGTTCGATTCTATGAAGAACGTGAAAAAAGACGATTTCATCTTTGTCTTTCAAAACTTGGGTGCTGTTCCCATTGCAAGAATGCAAATCCAGGAAAATTCACTTTAATCTGGTAAAGCGAGAAGTAATAATTGCCCAAACGAAAACTGAAAAGACGAAAATTTTTATAGCGAAGTTTCCGCTGTACCCTGGGTGAAAGATTGTATTTTATCTTTGGGGCAACGGAATTGAGCGCCGAAGCAACAGAAGTCAGTCGCGAAGTCGCGAGTCGCCAAGCGTCTCTTGGAGGCCAGGACTTCAGCAGTTGGTACGCTTCTCACCGCTCGTGAGCGAAAAAACCTCTGGCGTCCACTGGGTATTCCCGCTACCCCCGCGTCGTCGTTATAGCCGACAGTTACGCTAAATAAATTGAGCACACTTTCAAGCTTCGCAATTTTCGGGTAAACTGCATAAATCTTTACCAGACCTTTTGCCACTTTTCTTTTCACTTGAAAATATCATTTAAGGGACCGAGATATTTACTTAATAAATGCTATAAACGTCATGTTTAAGATTGCTATTTCCATAATAAATATTATGCGTAATAATTAAAAGCCTCTTAATGTAAAATGAGAGAATAGGGTTCCAATAAGGAGCATCCGTGATATGATCACTATGGATGTAATGCGGTAGATTGTTAATAATTCTTGTTGCTCTCACATGAATTCGGTCTATATCATCCAACAGGGTTGAAGAACAAGATCCCCAAATTGCAATACCATATAAAACACTGGGGATAATTGTTTTATAATAAATAGTTTCCAAGACTTGTTTTGGTAGGAACTTTATCCGTTTTAAGACTGCCACTTTGTTGCTGAAGGACTTACAAACGTTCTTAATATGTTCTTTCCATGACAGCTTGTTGTCAATTGTTAACCCAAGACATTTAGATGATTGTTTGTACTTGATAGTACTATTGCCGTATGTCAGACGAGGCAATGGGCCAATAAAGTTCTGACTCGAAATTATCATGGCTTCAGTCTTGGACTCGTGGGCTATTAATCTGTTAGACTGACACCAGGTGTATACTTGGTCTAAAATGCACTGCAGTTTCAAGATGATATTGTCGATGTCCTTGCCAATTGTATAAATTGTGGTGTCGTCAGCAAACGTGAAAACATTAATACCAGATATTGATTCAGGAAGATCATTAACAAAGATTGAATATAGTTTGGGCCCTAATATTGAGCCTTGAGGAACTCCATACGTAATTGTTTTCTGCTTGGACTGAAATCCTGATAATTGGACAAATTGCTTACGAGCAGACAAATAATCGTCAAGCCAGGAGAGCAAGTCACCCGACACACCGATGGCTTTCAGCTTTTCTAGTAGGATAGTATGGTTTACGGTGTCGAAAGCTCAAAGGAAAGTACCGATATAGACCAAGATTCTGAAGATGATTGGGGAGTCGTAGTCATTGACGTCACGGTTTTGCACTATCAAGACGAACCAGCATCAGGATGATCGAATCGAAGCTTGCTAAATCTGGCGGCTACTCCGAAGAAAAAAAGGAGAGACACTAAAGGTCTGGTGTCGACGGCTTGCACCGTCAACTTTAGCTGAGTGATACGAAAGAACTATACTGTTTGGAAGCTTGGTAAGTAAATGAACTCAATACGATTCCATTTGACGAGGAAAGATTGTCTATCAAACATACAATTACTAGGAGTCTGTAATTAGTCTAGCTTGCCGTAGCAGAGCGAGACTCTAAAAATGCAGGGTTTTTTTTCTTTTTCTTTTTTTGGGTGTGTCCTACGGTGCCGTGTGAACGTAACCTACACAAGAAGAAAAATGAGATTTAAGTGTTCTTAAACACGAATTAAGCTTGTCTTAAACTTAGGTGTAATAAGTTTAAGTGGACTTCTAAGTTCCTTAAACCCGAATATTAATGTGACTTAAACCGGCCCAGCTTAAACCAGCTTTAGGACTAAAAATTAAGGTAGGTTTAATCAGCTGTTTAATTGTGTGTTAACGCCTTGTTTTGGTTGCATTAAATAAAGCTTAAATGTGCTTGAAACGTTTAGTTTAAGCAGGAGCCTACAATCATGAACCATACTTAAACGAAGCCTAAACTCAAGGTTTTATCTAAAAATAATCAATCTTAAATATGCCCAAAACGTGATTTTTAAGTCAATGGACTTGAACTTGAAATGTTAATTGAACTTCAGAAACTACAGTTTAAACACCTCGGCGGGTTTCAGTGGGCTCAAGAATGGTACGACCCCAAATGGTAATTTTGTCTGGTACTATTTTATGAGTTACTGCTCCCGAAAAGTTAAGTAGTTTTCAAAATCCTTTTGGAAAAATGAAATTAATCTATAATCCCTTTCCTTACATAATGAAGACTGAAGGATTGGGTCTCAAACATCATACGCCAGGATTCAGGGGCACCCAACGACTGTTTTCTGTAAAATATCTGTTCGGACAAGCAAATATTGCCGAGAATTCTCTATTACTTGAGGACAGCTAAAAATTTCTAGATGGCCATTCCATTCGTAAACAGCTTTCGAAGCTTATCTAATAAATTCCGTAAGATTTTCTGAAGTTTATTATAATTAATTTTTCACATTTCACTTCTCAGGTTAGGGCTATTTTTCGTAGGAAAAAGGAAACCTAAAATTTTCAGATTCAAAAATGTGATGGAGAGAGGAATCAGAAAAATTCTCTCTTTCGTAAAACGTTACATTGCATGTAAAATGTTCGGGAAAATAATACTGAAGCCCTTGTAATTTCGAAGACTCAAGTTCCCCTAGGATGACCAAACAGACACAAATTTTATAGCGCCCCTCAGATTGCATTTCTAGAGATCTAAAAGTACTCTGGATAGCCTTAAAAAGTGTTTTCAATGAATCTAGAAGGAAACCGTCGTTGGGTGCCCCTGAGGATTCAGACACTACCAAATAAGACTACACGACTTTTCCTCTGCTAAAATACAATCAGTCCTTACTCAAATTAAAGGTATGATAATGTTCGTGAAACTTAAATGTACAAATGTTTGTACTCAGTAATTTCCCTAAAGCGATTGGCTAACTCAAGTAGGTAACAGCCTTTTCTCCTCCAATTAGAAGCTCTAATGACTGGGAATTTTTGTTTATTGTCATTTTTGCCATACACACAAAATAGAAAAATTAAAAAAAAAAAGATAAGGCAAGGAAGCCCAAGAAAGCCAATAAGGCTTATGAATTTTTCTATGTTAGAAAGGTGTATATACCAATTGGAGAAAGCACTCAATAGCACTACTGTAACTGACATAAAGTGATATCTACCCCCCAAAAAATTTTGACGTTAATTCATGAAATAATAGGCGGATTATCTTTTCGCGTTCATCAGAATGCATCCTACTCTAGTGTCCCTGTGGTACAAAGGCATAAATTTTCGAGCTACCAAGGGCGACTACCAATTAGCCGCCCCTAAAATTTTATCAGGGGCATCTCGGCGGCAGGAAACTGGACCCTTTGCTCGTAGAATAAGACGAGCGCGGATCCATAATCAATGATTATTACAAGTATAGTTAGTAAAAGCAGGAAAAACCTAATTTATATGCCTAGCAACATAATACAGGAGCTCATTTCATCTAAGCAGGGAATTTAGTTTCCTTGCCGCATGGTGCGATTGTATTTAAGAATATTGGAGCTAATTATTGCTAGGTAATATTGTTTAGAACCATCGATCAAATCAGTTTTTAACTGCAGCGTTATTTATATATTTCCAGTTGTATTTTGTTCGGCTAGATAATATTAGCAGTCTTAATAGGTTATTTTCTCTTTAATTTGTGCACAATTTGTGTATATGTCTGTGTGAGAGTCAGTATTTACTATGGCCGGCTCCTGACAACACAACGGCTGTTGCATCTTTCTCGTTATTTATTTTTTAAATATAATTTTATTCTATATGTACTTCTACGAATTATTCTTACAGACTTAAAAGTTGTTATTGTTAGTGAAAGTTTTTTTTACTGCAGTAATGATTTAAAATAAACCTGTTCTCTCAGTTTATTACTATTTAGCTATCAAGTCAATTGAATGTTGATTATAATCAAACATATTATATGGCCAACTCCTCTAGAGAACAAGATGACTGAAGACAATCATGTGCTCTTACTGGCTACTCCTGCCAGCAGGCAAGATGGCGGCTACCTCGTCCTAACACGATTCTCAAATGGCCTGACACGGAACCCTTTTGAATTTTAGAATAATTGAAGATTTAAAAACTGTTCTCTCTTTTTCATGTTACGCTGCCAGAGCGACAAACAACATGTTTTTAATAGATGCACTAGATCGTCAATCACTGACATTATACTTCCCAAATTTCATTTAGATGTCGCTAAAAAGTCTTTTTATTATCATGGTGCATGCATATTTAATAGCCTTCCAACGAACATATATAAAGATTTTGCCACCTAAGGAGAGTTTCAAGGCTATCTCCGATTTTTATTCTTAGGTCATTTCTTAGAACATTTCCAATCTACATCCAATTTTTATGAGAACGTTATTACCTTTTTCTAACCTTTTAATTTTGAACATTATGGATTTATGTTATTTTTACATACTCTTTTTATTTTTACGTTATACAGGGCCCCCGTTGATACCAGTCCTGTGACTGAAGGGGTCACCCTGTTTAAACATCAATTATTATTATTATTATTATTATTATTATTATTGTCCTCACATAATGTTTGCTTAGAGTCTTTAGGGCCGGGATCAAACCATGATCCTGGGGCACTAGGGGATAGCCAGTTTTTAGATTGATAACACCCTCCTCAGAATGTGTGCTGTACCTAGCAAGGTTATCTTTTGTAGTTCACTGATGCTTAATTGGCCGGGGATTCTTCCAAGATAAGCTTCTAGTCCCTTTTTGATAGCTCCAAGTGCTCCAATGATAACTGGTATCGTTTCCGTTCTCATGCCCCACATTCGGCTTGTTTCAATTTCCAAGTCCTTATATTTGGATAGTTTTTATTATTATTATTATTATTATTATTATTATTATTATTATTATTATTTTCTTTAGGCAATATGAAAAATCCTTTATTGAAAAGATTAATAGATATCGTCCTCATTTATTTTTTGGCGGTTTTATGCACCTCTGCATCGTCTCGCTCTAAAAAACGCAAAAAAAAAAACTCCAATCCAATATTGACCTTCCTTTTGGTCTACGCGGGCTTGCATTTTTCACAGCAGCATTGTCTCTAAATGTACAGCTTTCGCTCATAAGAAAACGTTTTTGGAATACACTCATATCTGTTTTCCAATTTGTTTCCTCCTACATTTCTGCACCAGCTCGTCTCATGACGCTGATGTGTTTTTGCTTAGCTTATACACTTGTCTACACTGAGAATATACCAGATCAGCTTTTCGTGTCGACACGTAAAGCTATCCCGTGAACCGTGCAGTGGAAACACCTCTTTACATTGCGCCAAAGACTCGCATAAAAATCCGATAAGCAACGATCCACTTTCAAGATCGACGCGACGCAGCGCGTTAAGGGACACAAAACGTTGTTAGCCAAAAGGGACCGAGGCGAGACGAGAAACGCCAAAACGAGCTTATATGCCTTCGTTTCTATCGGCCCGAGCCCAGTGACTTTGAGGAAAATAAGAGTCTCTTTGCCGTCTAGCTTATCGTTTACGAGACTCCAACCACTAAGCCCAAAGGGTCTTATCCGAAGGGGACCGCGGGCCCGCTTTATCTTTGAAATTTGTATTATTGTTGAAGGAATTCTCAGTAAAATTGTTAATATCTGTTTAGCTGGCAAGTGTCCAGGCTCCCCCTTTTTACCAATATTTCGGAAGGCACGGCCTTCCTTCTTCAGGGTCTTACATATAATTATACATATGATTATATGTAAGACCCCGAAGAAGGAAGGCCGTGCCTTCCGAAATTTTGGTTAAGAGATTATATATTCCCGACTGTAAAATCAGCCTTGCTTTTTTTGTCCTATTTTTCACTTATTGCTGATTAGATCCGGTCCTTCTTTTTTGTAAGCTGGTCCTTGCTTAAAAAATTGAATTTCCCCCCTTTTTGCATTTTCTGGAACCGCCTCTTATTTCCACCCGAAATGTTAGACGAAGAATTATCATTTTGCGAATGTGCTACTGCTAAATCGTTATTTATTTATTCATTTATTTATTTTTACGCTATCTATTAGCCGGGATTTGATGTTATTTATTGATTTTCTCGAATGTTTATTTGTTTATTATTTAGTGAGTGGGATGTACTTGTTGCACTGCAGAAAATCGAAATACAAACTTTCTTATCTCTTTCTGTCGAAAGCAGTAGATGAGTGGATTAAAGAACGAATTTGACATGCCAGACGTACGAACGAATGGCAACAAAATAACGTACAAATTTGATTTTATCACAACATCTAATGAAAAGTGAAATATAAGTGAAAGAAGAACGATGGAAGGGAAAAAACTTAACAGCACAGCTCCGACAACAAACACAGATGTCTTGAGGGCTTTTTTCTCTTTAGCAAATCGTTCCACTTCTTCTCGCGGTAGTTGTTCGGTTTTCATTTTCTTTTGATGTCGACGCGTTTCTTGATATAACAGCAGGTAAGAAATTGAGATGAAAAGAACACAAGAAACTAATTTAAAAGTCAAAGCTACTAATACGTTTGAAAAAAATTTGTGACCTGTTATGTTTTTAAATAACTCAGAAAAAATTGGTAGAAGCCAAGATACGGTCACTGCTATCTTCAATTTCTTTTTCGTCATAATAACGAAATAGTGCAAAGTGTATTTAATCGCTATGATCCTTTCGAAAGTTACCAACATCAGGTGAAGAGATGAACAGACAAGGAGAAAGCGTAAAGCAGAATTATGGAAATTAATAACAACGTGTCGAACGTCTTCATCATCCACTTCAAGTAACTTCAAAAACATATGCAGGATGAATGATGGCTGGACAAGTAATCCAGTTACTACATCGGTTGCTGCTAAACAAGCGAGCAGGATGTTGGCATAGCTCTGAAGAGTTGGTCTTCGTTTTACTGCCATTATCACTAACACGTTGAGGCGAACTGTTAGTGGACATGTGATGCTGTTGATGATGATGTTAATAATGAAACTAACCATGACTGGAACGCTCAGTGAAAGAACATCTTCAGAGGTAATATTCGAGAATTTGATGCTCAAATTTGAGCCTGTTGGACTAGGGTCATTCATTCTAAGCCAGGATGTTCACAGTTCCAAACAAGACTATATGACAACTCTTCTTTGCTGCTCCTCCGCTCCAATATATGACTCTGCACAAGATGTTCTTATGTAAGTCACTGCAGCTGAAATGCTGCTAAATTATGCATGATTACCTCTTTTTTTTCTATATGTGATTAAAGAATTACGGCTCAAGTGGCAACAATGTCATTGATCATTTATTGTCATCAGAGTTTGTAAGAGTATTTCCGCAGGGTTTCAGTGGTCCTTCAATGTTGGCGAAAATTAAATGTTCAAATGTTTCTACTCAGTTATTTCCCACAAAGCTATTGACTAACTCAAGTATGTAACAGTCTTTTTTCTTCCGGTTAGTAGCACTTGATTGAGAATTTCTCATATATATATATATATATATGAATGTTGTTAAGGTGTATATACCACATGAACAAAACATGGCACTAGTACTTCTGTTCTGACCTGAAAGTGATATCTACCAGTAAAAAGCTTTTGACGTCGTTCTTAATTTATAAAACAATTGCCGGATTTCTCTTAGTTACTACAAGCCGGGAAAACCTAATTTATAGGCCTAGCGATACAGGAGGTAATTTCAAGTAATCAGGGAATTTTAATATGCTCCTTACCGCATGCAATGTAGTTAAGAATATTGAATCTAATTATGGTATCTTCTGCGTTACCGATTTCAGGGGTGCATGTTATATTGTTCGGAACGATCGCCTAAAATTGTTTAACAGTAGTATTTCCGCTTGTATATTTTTTTTCTTCGGACAGCTAAGTAACGATCGATGCTGATAATGGTGAGACTTAGAATTGTTCTAAGAAAAGTGATCGTAGAAGCACTAAACATTGGCATTGTCTCCATTTCCGAGTACACTTGGCAAACTTGATTGTTAAGTAGGTGCTTCAATCTGAAAGCGGAAACCGTGAAAGTAGACGTTGCACTCCGTAAAAGGTCAGTAAAGGAGAGACTGCATAGCATTAACAGGCCCGGACGAATAGACTTGATTCCACTTCTTAATAACGCTATGATGACAGCTACATTGGACACAAAACACCAAATGCCCAACAGCAGCGTGGTTGGCGCAAACCAGTTTACATAGTAGAAGTAATGCTTCTGGAATGACACGGAAATTCCTGCAACAAGACACGTCTGATCATCTTGGTCTTCCATCATTTTGTCGAGACTCTACAGTAGTGTAACAAAAAATAACTGTTATATGTGGTTATTTTAACATGAGAGGCCGCGGAGTTTTCATCCGTCCGATATCCAGAAATCGACGAGTTGTCTGAATATCGGAACTCTTTTTCGAGGATTTAATATTAAAGAATGTTGAAGAAATTAAAATTATTTTTAACCAATGATGCTAATCTTTCGAAGTGTGCCAGTTTAAATTGATGAACAGCGTTTTACTGAAACGGCTAGGTCATTTGGCCAGTGTAACGAGCTGGTCAGTTTAAAAAGTAAGTAGCCAGTGTTCAACAAAACCGCGTTCTTAGTCATTTTTAATTTGCCTAACGATTTTATCTAAACATCATTCATTGTGAACAGTTTTATGAAAGCATATAGAGAGGACTAGAAAAGCATTTATCTTCTTAAAACAACCCACCAAAGAAGAAATCTGGAGGTTTAAAGATTCGTTAAACCGCGGCTTAAGTTATGGACTTCGTTTACAATGTAAATATTTGGCGCTAAGAATTTTTTTCTGTAATCTTCATTTCTTTATCCTCGCTGTTACTATTTTCCTTTCCTTTTCTTCCACTAGCAAAATTTTGGGGGCTCTTTTCTATAGAAAAGGTTTTACTTATATTTTTACTTATTGAATTTTTACACAACACAATTTATTATAATTTTTTTTAATGTCTTAAGTGTACTATATTTACGCCATAACTCAAAGGAAACGAAAATAGTATTATCACAATGATTTCTCAGCAAAAGCAACTTATCGATTGCTAAAAAAATTATCAGTGGTCAAAATAAAGTGGATATAAATTGTTATTGTTGTTTTGGGATCGTGTGAAACTAACATACAGCCGAATTACTGGTAAGCCAACCAACGATAATGCATCATATTTTTCTTTGTTTTAATTTCCCCTAACACTCAGCCACTGAAGTAAAGAATTAAAGTAAGCGTCGGACGCTTTTTGGGGGGGGGGGGGGGGGGGGGGCTGTTAAATTAATACTTTCACTTTTGTTTTTCTGATGACTGAGAAAAAGTAAATGAAAACGTCCTTGTCATGAAAGATATTAATCATCGTCGATAATGTGGATAAAGGCGTTGAGGTTTTAGTTTATTGTTTGTCTCACGATTGCCACTTTGATATTGATCGCGATCCAGACGTTTGGACCGCACACTGCACGTCATCATCAGGCAAAAGCTTCCTTATATTTATGTTTTAGATGTACAGTTGATAAGTATTAAAACATTTTAATTAATGTTACGAAGGGGAATCCATCTAGCCCACTTCATCGTCATTTGGCCTGCATGGGATCGCAGACAAATAATGAAAACTCTAACGATTAAGGAGTTATTACGGTAACCACACTCAGTATAAGCTAAAACGCGTCTGTGCATCAATTGATCCCAAAGCTAATGGTCCCTACAGTTTGCTTGATTTCTTATTATTATTTGTAAACGTTTAGAAAAAATGAAAAAAGCCTCTTTATGATAAGCATTTTTCGAGCATTTTATTGACTTTATGAGGATCGACAGGGCATTTCAGTGAGAAAAATGGAGCATTAAGGTGGAGCATGTAAGTTGTGCAAAAATATACAGCAAATCAAAAACTCCGCACATGATCACGCTTTTTCAAATAAATTGCATAAAGCTTTGGCGGAAAACTTTCTTTCTCTTCTCTCTGCTGAAACTGACTTGAAAACACTAATGCCCATAGTAACGTTTACAAATTGAAAAAATAGCTATCTGCGGTGCTAAAACAATATTTTAAACGTATTTAAAACGTATCAAGTTAGTTTTAAATACGTTTCAATTTTTACAATTGCACTTTTCAGCACCATTTCAACGTAAAGGTTTTGTGAGTTCATAAAAGTTACAAAATTCATTTTCAGGATAGTACCTTAAAATGTTAAGTGGGGTTTCTGAGTATCACTTACCTCCGGGAAAAAGTGAAGGTTGAACAGTACCTATTAGTAAATGAAACTAAAGAGGACGACGGCAACAAGACAGTCAAAACTGATTAGCTAAAGAACTTAAGGACTCCTTTATGCTAAATATGAATTCAAATTTATAAATTCAAATTGAAGTTGAAACTAAACAGTAGTGGATTATCATTTTGATCCCTCGTTTGACAATTTTTTATTCAAAATTTCCATATATTTTGGTTTATATTGGCGATTTACTGTTTTGTGACACGCTTTCAATACAAACATAAATTATCCTAAAGCTTAGAGCGTTTTATTACTAATATTATTATTCGGTAGCAGTAGTGGTAGTGGCAGGGCAGTGGCAGTGGTAGTGGTAGTGGTAGTGGTAGTAGTAGTGGTAGCAGTTTACATTGTATGTATGCTTCGCAATTAGCTACAATGGGAGCAAAGCGTAGCCTATGCTGCTTCACCTGTCCGCAGCATTCGACACCCTGTATCACCAAATTCTCCTCACGAGGCTACGAAAATATTTCAGTTTCACAGAAACAGCTCTTAAATGGTTCTCCACTTACTTGCTTGGCCGATCTCAACGAGTTTGTATAGCGGATGCAACATCTTCGCCACAACGTCTAGAGTATAGGGTTTTCCAGGGCTCTATACTCGGGCCACTGATTTTCACTCTTTATATGGCACCTCCCAATATGTTATACGTAGCCACAGTCTCGACTCCATGTTCTATGCGGAGGACACCAGAATTAACATTGTCATCGACGATCCTAAAGTCTCCGATCCTTTGACTCAGTCGGTGTTCCAAGGGGATGGATCAATGATGTTTTTACTTGGAATACTAAGAATATGTTAAAGTGCAACCCTGGAAAAACTGAAATATTACATTGCACGTCGCGTTTCAACAAGCAACCTACAGTTAACGAAAAATTGTCGTTAGCTAACAACCCAGTTGAAGTGAATACAAAAACCAAGAATATGTGTGTCATCAGGGATAAAACTTTGTTTTTCACTGAAGATATCAACGAAGTGTGCGTGAAAGCCAGATATGCCATACGTTTAATAGGCAACTTCCGAGTTCCAAAAACTCTCACTTTCAAAATGAGGCTAGGTGCACAACCTTTCTTGTGAAAATGCGTCTTATTGTCATGAGAATAAAAAATCATTTCCATATCAAAGGTTGAGCACCTAACCTCGTTTTGATACAGAGGCCCGGAATAGCTCAGAAATGGCCTATTGGTCGTATTCGAAAGTATCTTCCTTCCGATGGATTGAAAATGTTGGTGAACTTCCTTGTGATTTCCAGACTCGACTATTGCAATAATCTCTTATATGATATCTCAAAATACCAGAGAGATAAGTTGCAAAGAATTCAGAATGCCGCAGCTCGAATGATAACAGGAGCCCCCTGTTCTGACTACATAACACTTATATGGCCTGTTGAAGCAAGGATTAACTTTAAGATTCTTCTTATCACATATAAAATCTTTAATGAACATTCTACTGGATATCTGGAACCTCTGATTAGGAATATCATCCATCAAGAGTACTACGATAGATCGTCATCCCATTCGCTATTATACACCCCAGCCATAAAATCCAAAACATACGGAGGACGCGCGTTTTCCACTGCAGCACCTGAGTTACGAAACACTATCCCAAAATTAAAAGCAAAAGATTCTCAAGTTCCATTGCAAACGAACCAGTAAAAAAACAAGGTTCAACTATGCAACCGCTGAAAACTTTAAAACCGTTTGAACTAAATCATGACCATACTGACCTCTCAGGAAATAGCCCTCAAATTTATGAAAAAATTTCAATGCTAACTACGTTACATAAATTATCCTTATACAGCTTATAATCCAGGAGCATATGTAAGAAACCAAAATGACGGGAAATATGAACCTCAATAAGGCATAATCGACCTTGTAAAGTGTAAATGCGCCAAAGGAGAGGTGCTCAACAAACCGCTGCCAATGTAGAAAAGCTGGGCTAAACTGCACCGATTTATGTAGTTGTTCAGACAGTCGGGAACTTTGTGAAAATATGCGTGGCAAAGATGGTGATGATGACGAAGGTTACGATGATGATGACGACGATGATGGTAATGATGATGACGATGAAGAAGAGGAAGACTTTTGTGACTAGGTTTCATGGAAAGACAGTGAAAGTGAAACAAAATTCGCGTTGGATACACTGAAACATTGCTATGTCACAAAATTACTTGTACACCACAGCTGAAACATCGATCTCTTATCTGCCAGTAAAACATTGGATGTTAGATGTAAACAAAAATTTTACAAACCCGCACATTTCTTTGTTACTTTGGCCAAGTGATGAGACACGTAATATCCCAGAGAATACCTAATTCAGCCTCTAGTGAATTAGTGTTTGGCTAAGGCAAAAACTGACGTTATTGATGTTCATATCTCATGTCATTTTGGTTTCGTTTTATCTACAGTTGATAGCGTTATATTAAATACGTTCATTTCTCAGCCTCGTTTTCATGCTAGCTTCGTCACGTGACTAGTGAAGTGTCCCATCGGCTATAGAATTAAAAAAACAAACAACATCCTGTTATTTTGGTGTCATTTTATTCACAGTTTTTAAAGTTTTAAGACATTTTATTCCTCAGCCTCGTTTTCATAGGCTTATTTTCAGGGTACGTATTTTCTCAACGTAATTTTTCGCTAGTTAAAAGAATTCCCAACCATACAGTATTGGGAAATCATTGTTGTTGATATTCTAAAACCAATCTCAAGGTGCAGTTATCTACTTAAAGGTAAACACCCATAAAGGCTATCATCGTTGAGGAGGGGGAATGACTGATCAACAGCCGAAATGACGTTCCGTCTGTGTATCTGACTGATTGGTGGACTGACTGACTGACTTACCCACAAACTGACTGACGGACGGACAGGCTGACTGTCAGTTTAAATTATTGACTTGCCCTCTTTTCAAAAGCGTCAACTGATCACTATGCTGTTACAGAACATGACAGTTTGAATACTGGGTAACCCCTGTCCAGCTTATTGGCATTTAACTAGCCTAAAAATTCCTTGTTACACCACTTTTCGTTCCCCCTCCCCCCGGTAATACAACACCGGATTAACACGTGACCACAACATAAAAAGAGGAGTGAGAAGTGGACCAAAAAGCTTGAATAATTTAGTTTTGGTGACAAGCATTAATTTAAAAAAAAATGACCACAACAGGGATGAAAGTTAATGCCAGTCCACCCACCACATATGTTGTTATTTTGCTCAATCTGCGCTCAGTGGCGCCATTTACAGTAGAGAGTTTTAGATCCGAGTTTACCGCGAACCTCTAACCGCGGTTTGCCGTTACCCGTTTGCGGTTCGACGTTCAAACATAATTCGATTTAGATTGGCGGTGGATTAAAGAAGTGGGTTCACGAAATGGAGCCATTCTAGGTTTATTTTTCCCTTTAGAAATAGAAGAAATATCAATCAGTGAAAATAAAAGAAATTTACGGTAACACTGGGTTATCTAGCAGCAAAGAGCTGTAAATTCTTACAACAGTTCTTCTTACAAATTCACTGCCTCCATTTTGAATCAGCAGCCATAAGTGGCACTTGTTTTCAAAATCCAAAAGAATTTATCAAATTTATCATTTCGCCCGAATTTGTGCCTCTGTTGATGAATAAAGACTTGCTCCACAAGATTTTTGTATGATTAGGTGGGATAATACAAGAATTATACGCTAAAAGCTTTCAGGTAAATGACATACGTGAAAACCTACCTCCCCACTTTGAAAACGCACGTCGTAAACCTCAAACGTGACGCGAAGACTTGTCACGTGACCTCCAGCGGTTAGAGGTTCGCGATAAACTCGGATCTAAAACTCTCTAGATTAGCACCTTGCGGGTCTGATGACCTTCGTCAATCATGTCGGCTACAGTCTTGTTGTGGCGACGAAGGAGACGAACTGTCTTGATCTGTAGAATGATCACAATTGCTCCTGATAGAATGGAGATTGCAGGGATCAGGATATTTTTGAAATAGTGAGATTTGAAATATTTTGAGATGTTTTGACGGTTAATATTACTCTGAATTTTTGACGGTTGGATTGATGGTAAAAAATAACCTTTTGTGAAGGTTGACGGTTAAATTTAGACAGTTTGACGGCCGACGGTTAACCCCATTGAGACCCTCTTACATTCTTCCGCTGCGCATGCATTACCTATCGAGACATGAAGCACCTTGAAAGTTCAGAGTCGAAAAACGATCGCCCATCTCCTGAAATTCCACAGGAGAGCCGGGCAAATTCGCGGGTTCCCGCGCGAGTTTGTGACGTTGAGGGTGGCGCCATTTGTCTAAGTAAAAAGAGCACATTTGTTTCCAGTACTTTTGAGGATGCTAGATTGAACAAAAGAATATTCCAAGAGAGTGGCGTAAAGTAGAGAGACAGTTAAATATATACAATGCTTTCAGTAATTCTTCGTTAATTTTCTTTTATTCTGCATTCACCATCATAAAGAATACGAAAGGCAAAATAAATCTTACACCTGAGACTGAGTCTATATTATTTCAATTGCCATCAGGAACGAAAATTGATTGGGTTACAAACCGATTTAAGGCGAGACTGGTCGCTCTAATTTTGCTGCATACATAATTTCGGATAAACTACTACCACTCCACAGGTTTCGAGATACTGTCTTTCAGAAATTTCGAGAAAGCCATATTTTGAGCTTTCTTCCTCCGACCCCTTACTTAGAGCTTTGGGCTTCAGTAGTTCCGTCACGCTTAAGATCAATCATCTTGTCAGGTCAATATGTTGGGTCGTCAAGTGGTGTACCCAGCTTTGATTTCAGGCCTGAGCATAACTCTGGGTCTATCAATGATTGAGAATATACAGACGCTTAATTTGCTCTGATATCTGCAAATATTAATAGAGAGCTTAAGCAACAGCGTTTTTGACCGACGCACGTCAACCGGAAGTGAGGTTTTCTCCCTCACTATATGCCTTGACGCTAAGAAATTTGTATTGATAAGTTTCTTTTCTCTTATAAGGACGATTTACCTGAGAGTTTCAACCAAACCACCGTCCAATGATGCAAAAGGTCCACTTCCGGTTGACGTCTGTCGCTCAAAAACGCTGTTGCTTAAGCTCCCTAATGGCCAGGCAACATCTCTGTGGCAGTGCTCTTACTTTGTGGGAGGACTAATAATTAATGCAAAACTCCCTTTTTTAAAATATGACTGTTCCCTAGCAGTATCAGGTTATTCAAGGGTGTTTATTCCAGCAATTATATATTTCATCACGTTTCAGCACGTTGGCTAGCATTGTGTCGTTTGAGGTGAATGAAAGATGGCGGATGGCAGATGGCGCATGGAGAGTTAAGTTAAACACGTGGAGAGTTTAAAACAGTACAGAATTGAAGAGTCAGGCATCTTGAAAAACTCTAATCTGTTACTTAGTTCTACTTATTTAATTATTTAATCTAAATAGTTTTATTATTAGTAGTGTAGTAGGAGTACTGTATAACCGCCACCCACTTGTAACCACTATGTGGTAGTAGCCAACTCGAAAGCTTGGCTCCTTTGGCTGCTTGTTGTATTGTAATTGAATAAGTGTGAATAAATGAACTTGAACTTGAACTTGAACTTGAACTTGGCTATTTCTCTTTCGCAAGCCTGTGAATCTGCTGCCATTTTAAGGCTTTGCCAAAACGGCTGCGCCACCGCGCAATTTCTTTCGGTGACGTATGTGCGTCCCGTTTTCTTTCGATTACAATACGATTGACTTCTGATATCGGCAAATACCTACCTTTCAGTAGGTTTCGTCAGCGCTAGCTGGTCATGGAGAATTATCTGGAAATCAGAGAATGAGAAATATTTTGAAGGCATAATAAATGTGCTGAATGCATCTTCGTTCCTTACTAAGAAATCCTGGAAACGAGGCCGTACTTAATGACATTTATATTTCAAGAACTTAGCTATTCCTCGTTTAACTCTTTCATTTCCCCTATAATACAGCACTGGATTAATTCCAGAACACAAAGTCATTAAAGGTGTGAACAAGGGAACCACCAGAGAAAGGACTCGCTTTTTTGTAATGACTCTTATCATCATTGCAAAGGCCGCAGGAATAAACACCAATGACAATATACCCACAACATATATTGCTGTTTTTGTTAGTTTGCGTTCAATTACGGCATTGACACTGTTAGCCGGATTGGCTTGGTTACCTTGTTCTATCATGCCAGCAATATTGTTGTTGTGGCGACGGAGGACATGAATGGATTTTATTTGGAGAATGATGACAACAGATAGTGCGAGAGGTATCAACGTTAAAGTTATGACTTGGGTGACATTTGATGTAATAAATCCTACTTTGCTTAGACATGAAAGCAAAATTGACGCAAGCCATACTAATATACAAGCAAAAAGAGCCCGTCGCCGGGTCACCCACACCTTATACTGAAAAGAGACTTTGATGGCAAGGAAACGATCGATGCTCACGATGCAAAGGTTTAGGACGGTCGCATTGAAAAGAATCTCTGTCAATAAAAGTAATGGTGTCTTCCTCCATTCTGAGTACAATTCACAAACGTTTGTGTTAAATAAATGTTTCAATCTCAAAGCAGATTCCACTGGAGCAACTGCCGCCCCCCAAATAACATCAGCGAATGACAAACTGCAGAGAATTAAAAGGCCTGGACGAACGGACTTGATTCCACTTCTAAACAATGCTATAATGACAGCTGCATTGGACACAAAACGCCAAATACCCAATAGCATTGTAGGGATAGAAAGCCAAGTAGTGAACAGGAAATAGCTCTTTTGGAACGACAAGGGTATTTCTGGCGCAAAACAAGATGGATCTTCCATCTTGTGCTTTCCGGCGCAGCGCGATACTGTGGTGTAGTCTAAAAACAAACAAACAAATTGTACAAGTTAGTGTATATTCTAACCGTACGATAAAGCTTAGGAGTCCTGTGGCAAAATGTAGACCTTGTCTTGTCCTTACATAGTTAGAGCCTATCAAATCTGAGACGACTGTCGGTTTGACGGGTGAATTCATGAATTAGTATGTAGCGATAATAAAAATAAGGTGGAAGCTCTCCTTGCGACCACTCTTGTAAGCGACCAGCTCTATACGACCACCTTAGTGAAACCTTGTTTCAATTGTGACTTTTGGGATTACCCAACAGGACCTTTTCTTAGTTCTAGTAAGCGACCACTCAGAGTCTTATTCATATAAATCAACACTTTGACGAAACTGCATACCGCGAAAATTGTCTAACAACATGGACGTAAAGTCTAGCCGTGTCTATATCAGATATAAAAATACTCATTAAACAATAATTTCTTTTGTTTTTCTCTATGAATTATTAAAGAGTTTACGAAGAACTCGGTCCCTTACGAGAGCTCATTCCCGTAAGTGACCAGATCTGGTTACGACCACTTTTCCGAATTTCCGAGGTGGTCGCCCAAGAGAGCTACGACTGTAATAATAATAATAATAATAATTTTAATAATAATAATAATAACAATAATAGAATTGGGTTACTAAATGAAAACACATATGATTCACTGCAACTCTGAGTTTCGTGCTTACGTACTCATCAGGCAGATTTATTTCACTAATTTTTTTTTTCTTTATTAAATCTGCCTGATGAGTGCGTAAGCACGAAACTCAGAGTTGCAGTGAATCATGTGTGTTTTCATTTAGTAACCCAATTCTATACACCGCTCTACACAATTGTGTATTGAGCACTCTTTGGCAGTGTTTACCACAACTTCTCACGATTAATAATAATAATAATAACAATAATAATAATATATAAATTTAGCCAGTGCTAAAAGCGAAGCTCAGGTTAATAAATTAATAATTTAAATCAAATAATAAACATTAACCAGTTAACTTTAAGGTATATTCATAAGACTTTCGAGAGAAAATGATTGTAGAAAAAATAATTTGACACTGCAAGAGTGAAACAAATTTTATATCGAGTTAAGGTGGCCCAAACCTATTTACCGTATATGCGTATTGGTTGTATTTTGGATTCGCATTTTTCAGAATGAAAAATTCAACTGATTTCTATGATTTTTAGCATACTTAATAAATAATAACCGAACTTTAAGAAAAAAATTATTTGTTTAGGTCGGTTTTAATTACTTCAATTGTTTTTAATTGTTTCCGTAGAATATTTTGTTACTTATTTTTACATATTTACATATTTTATCGCATTTTTCCTGTTTTTACCATTTTAATATATTTATGCTAATTTTCATATTTTACTCGCACTTGAAAATGACCTCGGAGAGGTCGAAACGTCGTGACCTTTTAGCGTTAAGTTTTATAACAAAATTTAAGAAAATGTTATTTATTTTCTTGTAGGTATAAAGACCTTTGAGATATCGGCGTATATTCAAAACCGAATTTTTACGAAAAATGTAAATAACTTCGAAATCCCATGACAGATTTTTCCCTAACTTCAGCAAATAAGCCTCAGAGCTCTCTAGTTTTACGTATGCAAGTTTGAAGGCAATCGTGACCGCAAACCTCGCTGCACAAATTGCTGCTCAAATTTAACATTAAAATGCTACGCTAACACATTTGTGAAAGTTGACGCACAAATAGAGGAAGAGTGCGACAGACTATCTCCTGAAAGGATATTCCTACCTTAAAGCTTTTAATACAGTTAGCACTTTAAGAAGAACAATTTTAAGCTGAGTGCGCGGTGATATTAAAGAATTTATATTCATCAAACTTACTTTGTATTTGTCCCTCTGTTTTGGAAACAAATCTTAACAAAGCAAAATATAGCTTCTACGAAAAGCTCTCAAGAGTTTTTAGCGTCTCAGGTTTTCCGTTTTGAAGAGAAATAAGGCCACCAACTCCACTACATCTAACCATCCATTTTTCAGCTGCATTTTTCAACAATAAAAGTAAATCTTGTGGCTAAAACCTGTGTTATTTTTCATGTGCTTTTTCATGTAAAAAAAAAAAATCTCCATTTCTTGCGGTTTTAACCTGATTTCTAATTCTTGACAAAATCTAAGATGGCAGCCAAGATGGTGAACATTGTTGAAGACGTTAAAGGCCCCCAACAGCGCCACCACCCATAAAATAGACCACATTTTTTAGAGCCGGAAATGAAAGGCTTTTCACTGAAGGTAAAATTGTTTCGTAATACTGCAATATATCAAAAACTCTAGGAGGGGGGGTCCATCCATCCCTCCTTGTACCACGGTGGGGGTATGAATCATGCGTGTACGTCCAAAGTGATCTGCTGCAAAGGGATAGTGTTCCAACAAAGTGTTTGAATGTATAATAGAACATACAATTCCACTCGGAATTGAAATCCTCTGGTCTTGCTAAACTTAGATTTGCTACAAGTCGACATCACGAGTTTCTTATCGAGAGGAGCAAGCTGTTTAGGCCGCAGCCAAGCGAGCGACGATTAAATCGAACGAAGGACTTTTGAAAGTCTATGCTAAACTATGCTGATCATGAAAACATTTTCAAAAGGGCCAGCAAAAGCTTGATTACCAGAATTAAAAACGCCACAATTTGATGATACAGAAAAACGTTAACGTTCTTTTCACCAACGCCCATGACACAGATTCTCGTCCATTTCTTAGTACCCCTTTTCATGCGGACTTTTACAAAGATAGATTCGAGACGATTCTGTTCTCAGATGTGTTCTTTATGACTAGATTTGACTCAATTATAATTTTTACTCTTGCTGGCTAAGTCAAGTAGTGCCCAGTATAATCTGCCAAACGGTTACATTCAACTGTCGCCTATTCAAGCTTCGTCATTTTACACACACAAAAAAAACATAAAGCTGATGCGCAAGACCTTTTTACTCACTGGAAAACACCAGGGCCCCTAACTTAATAATGTAGGGGTACAGTGACAGTTTTAAAAGGGAGTGTGTTAGAAACGACGACGCGGCTACAACAAGAACTTCTCAGGTCGCGGAAAAAACTCAGTAGGATGTTAATGAGCAAAGCACGGCTCAACGCGACGCGAACTATACTCATTGGCAGTTCGATTCTATGAAGAACGTGAAAAAAGACGATTTCATCTTTGTCTTTCAAAACTTGGGTGCTGTTCCCATTGCAAGAATGCAAATCCAGGAAAATTCACTTTAATCTGGTAAAGCGAGAAGTAATAATTGCCCAAACGAAAACTGAAAAGAAGAAAATTTTTATAGCGAAGTTTCCGCTGTACCCTGGGTGAAAGATTGTGTTTTATCTTTGGGGCAACGGAATTGAGCGCCGAAGCAACAGAAGTCAGTCGCGAAGTTGCGAGTCGCCAAGCGTCTCTTGGAGGCCAGGACTTCAGCAGTTGGTACGCTTCTCACCGCTCGTGAGCGAAAAAACCTCTGGCGTCCACTGGGTATTCTCGCTACCCCCGCGTCGTCGTCATAGCCGACAGTTACGCTAAATAAATTGAGCACACTTTCAAGCTTCGCAATTTTCGGGTAAACTGCATAAATCTTTACCAGACCTTTTGCCACTTTTCTTTTCACTTGAAAATATCATTTAAGGGACCGAGATATTTACTTAATAAATGCTATAAACGTCATATTTAAGATTGCGCTGACCAATAAGTTTAGTTGTGTCTCTTACCTGCTAAAATTTAAAAACTGCAGTTCAGAATTGACAAAATACAAGCTTAAGTCCAAAATGATTGGCTATAGTACTTATGGACTCCGTTTTGCTCAGCATATAACACCGACGAATTTCTTAATTTTAATTTTCGAGTTAATCTGTAGTGGATTATTTTTAAGCCATTTTTTTTCCTTTTTGGATAATTTTTAATTCGAAATTTACATAACTATTAAGAGGGGATTCTGTCTAAGACGCTTCAATTCCACTGCAGCTTAGCATCTAGTCTCGTCACCGCAAACTAAACACGAAATGCAATAAGCGTGTTAAATCATTTCCCATTAACCTCGAAAGAAAAAGGAAACAACATTATTTTGGGAAGGCCAGGAGCAAAGAGGTCAACGCTTTGGTTAGATCAAGTTTAAAGAGTAAGGGTTTTCTTGCCATGTCATTAAAGCAACATAATTAGAGACCTTATGATCGAGGTTTGGTCATTTTACTGCAAACGACAAACTGCGGTTTGCTAGACTGCAAAACAGTCCGTATTTTTGCGTATTCAAGTAAGCGCGAGCAGTCAAACGAAAGGTCTGGAACGAGGCTGAAAACGGAGAGTGAGACTGGGGAGAGACGCTAAAAATACGTTTTTTTTTCTCTCGCCTCACACGCCCTACGGGCGTGTGAGGCTCGCGCGCTTCGCGCGTGTAAGACTCTTACGCCACGCTTACCGATTTCCTTACTGATTTTGAGAAAAAAACCGACTGTTTTGCAGTCTAGCGGTTTGCGGTTAATGGTTTCACGTTACCCGTCTGTTATTCGGGACTTAAGATTCGCGAGTGGTGGCCCGCGGCTGCCATATTTTGTTTTCGTTCATCCCAGGAGGGAGTCATAAACTTGGGCCTGGGCGCTATAGGAGATATTGGCGAATGAAATTGCGATGTGTATGGCCATCGTGACGTCACGTTCAAGCCGGCCCGGGAAGGTTTGAAAGAAGGTAAACAAAATGCTAGTCGTGAAAAGTTCACGATCCAATTTCTCAGCAACGGTAAAGCAAATCATTTCAACACCTTAAGCGAAGCTGCAGATGTTATCATATAAAGTATCAATAACGTAATTTTAGCCTGAAAACAAAAAACAGACTGGCGACAAGACTCAAAAGAGTTGACAAACGCTTCTATCGATCGATAAAAATCATCACCAAGATCATCTTTAATGGCCTGTAAATCAGAAACCTCACAATACTGCCCTTTGAGACAAAAACATAACTTACAGAGGTCAAAACTCTTTCTAATTTTTGAAAAATTAAATCTTATAACAATTTCATAAAAATGATCAGTGGCTTTAAACACTACTTTCCACAGGTACCTTGCGAGTCAGCGGCGAAGTGCAAGAGAAATAAACCAGTTAATCCAACAATAAAGCTCTCGAATTGAAACGAGTAATACGATTAATTCGAGGATATCTTTTTATGTCAATATTTGGACTTGAGAGGTGCTTGAATACGGATTAAGTCTACAAAATTGCCTAAGAAATATGTTACACCCATTGTACGTTTCTCGCCACTTGGGCTGACGCAACTTCCACTGAAAACAATACATTCAAGAAAAAATCAGAATCAAAACAATGGCTTTTATAAATAGGTGGAAAATATCTCAGAACTGGGAACGGAACGTTAAGGCTAGTGACTCGGCGATTTGAACATATTTATACTTCAAACCTAGACAGCGACATCAAAGCTTATTTGTTAACGGCTTACGACTTGAAGACAGTGTTCCTGAAGGTACCAAATCGCTTCTCAATGAGAAGACAAATATTCTGTCAAGGTTCAGCTATACCGTTCAATCGTCCCCCCCAAAAATGGTCATAAAAACGTCTTTTAAGTAGGTCAATAAACGCTCCAAAATTTTGGAGTAACTGTTTCCATGGGGGTCCGCATATTCCAACTTTCAGTTCAAATTCAAACATTTCACTGTACATGCTTCCATTGCCGAAGCTATTCGGGTGTAAGTTTTTCGTTGGTAAATACATTTGTAATAATTGCTCCGCTTGCTTCTCAGAGGGAACTACTACCCAAGCCTGTTGTTATGTGGGAGTATATCTACCTCACTTGAAATTATGCTTCTAGAGCTGATACCACAAGTATCCCAGCAACAAAATACTTACAGTGTAAATCTTTTATTAACACTTTTTTTTACTTACCATGGAACTATGCAAGATATTCTTACTAAATGAAAGGAAAAGTCAGGAAAATGTCTAGACAGGTCATATTACTGAAGACAGTACAAGAAGTACTGGGCAAGGAGAAAACTAATCAAACTTACTAAACAAAACATTTTGGGTTGTAGTTTCACGTCACTAAAAAATACAACTGAAAATCTGTCTGCATTCTCAGGCTAAAGCTTCCAGTGATGAATTGATTTGAAGGCTGTGCCTGTTAAAACACATTATTCATTATTTTTCTTCTAAAATCCCGTCTGTGAGAAGTTTCACGAAAATAATTTCTAGGTATAAATCCTCATCACATTGTCAATAACAAAAATAAGAACAGGTAGATGATCAGTAATGTTATGTTCTGGAGCGACCATAGATGTTTTGATTGAACGATGATGCAGAGGCCAAGAGAATAAGTAATAATGAGAGGCCTGCCAGTCTACTCTCCAATTCTGTTTACATGTTAAGACATGTAAGCCTGGAAATGTCACTGATCTACGTAGTGTTAATCCTGTAGAAAAAACAGAAAATGATTAGCATTAAAATTACACCTTTCTAGTCCATACCACTATAGTTAGTAGTAACTATGATACTACTGAAAACCTGTTTAAGATTTATGCACCTACTTCAATTTATTAAGGCTGCTCCCATGAACCATGTTTGATAGCCAAGAGTGCACTATGGTAAACCCTTTTGTAGTGGGAAGTTTAATCTTGTTCATGTTCATTGAAATAATGGAGACAATTTGTGAAAAGGCATTCAAGGGAGCTTTCAAGTTAAATGGCTGCTAAAATTCTTAAGCATGAGCAATGTTAAAATGTCATGGTAAAAAATTAGAAGCCTCTTCTTTTTTAACAAAGGCCTGTCTGATTAAGCTGTGTTTTTGCATGGGCCAGAATGCTGATTATTTCAATAACGCAAATCAACACTATTCTTTTTTTTATTCAAAGTTATTTATTGTATTGTTGTTCAACAAACGATTTGAATTTGATTTTTTTTAACTGCATCCAAAATTCCCACGTGCATGAGCCAAGTAAACTCATTGAAAATTTGCAGCATTTGCATATTACCACAGAGAAAAACCTAACCTCAAATTACTGTCTTAAATTAATAAAAAGAGTAGGATTCAGTGTTTGAACTACATTGTCTTAACGTTCTGACATAGCATAGAAGCGTCAGCAGTGTTTCTCTGAACCAACATTAATTGAAATAGGAGTATACTGACGAGTTTTATAAAGTTAGATAGACCGATTAGTTGCTCTTGGTGACTAAGTAAGCGAGTAAAGGACACTACCAGTGTTTACATGCATCAGTGAATTGAAACCCTTCCCCTACTCCCAAACCTCTGGGGCATAGCGGGGATTTAATGCAGCCAATGCCAGGATATACACATATTTTTAAAACAATGTGCTGGCCCTGGGTGCAGTAGAATTAACAACATTCCTACTTGACCCAGCTCATGAGCAGGGATTTAACAGCACATAATTTATACATTTTTGGAAGCAGGGACAGAGAGTGGGATTTAACATGAGTGACTTAGGAGAAGCCCTTGTTTCCCCCAGGAAGGGGTGGGGGGGGGGGGGGGTGGGGTGCCATATATGGGCCATATAGGTATGTTCCACTCTGAAGGGTATGATTTTCAAGCAGTTTCCTCTGGGATAGGATATAAAGAGAGTTTGAGTTCCAGGGGACTGATCAATTGATTAAAGATTTTAGTCTATACTAGGCAAACCGGGAATTGTCACTCAAAATTAAAATCAAAAGCAAGGAGTTGCTGTTACTCAATAAAAGATAACCAAGAATGAAGTTGATCGTCAGGCCCCGGTTGTTCAAACGTTGGATAGCGCTATCCACCGGATAAATCACTATCCAGCAGATAAGTATTACAGAAATCAATTACTCAATCCGCTGGATAATGATTTATCCAGTGGATAGCGCTATCCAACCTTTGAACAACCGGGGCCAGGACTAGACAATATTAGCAAAGAAACCAAGTACCCACTCCTAAAATGCACTGCAAAACAAAGGTAAACCTTGGAAAAGATGGAAGCACTGTCAACAATTACAAAGTTAAGCTAGGGGATGACATTTCTCATGAACTTGATAAAATGAAGTTGAGAGTTTCTATTAACAGGTCCATTGGTTTGAAAATTAAATAAATAAATACAGAGTACCAGACAGAAGACAGCGGTTTAAATCAAGCCTAGAACTACAACCACTAATTCCCCACCATAAGATGCTTTTAACAAACTACTCGGCCTAGGAAGTGGAAAAATTAGTGGTGTTTTAACACCAGGCTAATGTTAAATTCCGGATCAGGGGGCCGGGGTTTCAATACACTGATGCATTATATGACCAGATGTTGAGAGGGTATTGAAAGTGAAATGCAGTGTATATACATTTACATATGCAGGCTTGATAGTTCGGTTTAAAATTATCCTGTTGGTGTCTTGTTTCAAGAGTGTTTTCCCCCCTCCAAACCCCCCTTCACTCCCAACCCCCAGGACTTTCCTAACTTATAACTTAACTGGGCGCAGTTGCTTGAAGCATGGTTAGCGTTAACCAGCGTTAAATACCTTGACAACGTATTGGTTTTGATACTGCTTAACCAATGGCTAAAGCTAACCATGCTTTGAGCAACTCAGCCTTCCAGAAGGTGTACAAAAAAATTTACAGGGGCTGAACAAATATTTAAATGTGGCCTCATAAAGGGTGAACTTCTCCACGATCGGTCTTTTACGAGGTCGTTGTAAGTTTACCAACTCTCAGTATACTTATATACATCTTACTGAAGAACCGAAATAACTACAAAACAGCTCATTTATAACAAATTTTCGTAACCAACCTCACTTCAACAAGATTGCCAAATTATATCGGAGGAAATTGATTCGAATAAATACACTGATCATTTTTGTGGTTCACTCCCTGACATTTATTATATGCTACATGGATTCTGTGAGATATAAACTACTTTTGAGCGAAGCTACAAGTTTTCTCATGCTTCTTATCCAGAGAAAAACCAGATTTTGTCGAGCGAAATGCCGCACCGCACTCACATAATTTTCCTAACTTGGAGACTCACCAAAACGCTTCAGAAACCTTTTTTGCAGAATTTTCACGTAGTAATCAAAATACACTTACCTCTTCCGTTGGAATATGAGGTAATGTTATCCTCGATCAAAAGAGAAACCATATTGCTGCTTTATTCAAGGAAAAAAATAAGCTCAAAGTGTTCACAAGAAAAACAATAGCACCGCCATTTTCGAAAATTCTGCTCGTCGCACGCTTCACTTTGCTGTGACGTCACGATGGAGATACACATTGAAATGGCCGCGCTGACGAGTTTATGACTCCCTCCTGGTTCATCCACTTACTCCTATTTTAGCAGAAAAATTGTCCTGAAAATTACCTTTTTTGGAATAGAATTCCATAATCAATAAGCAAAAGAGTTCTTAAAAGTCGTATTTCTTCTCAAACGTGGGATTGTGATGTTTTTAGGGTGCAAAAACCTTGCGGTAAATCACTTACCTCTGGAACGTGGTCTAGCCGTACAAACTTGAATATCAAACCGCAAACCTGACGGCAAGGCCCTGATCACGTGACTTCTTGACGTTCGCCGTTCACGGGAAATAGAGAGTTTTAGATCAGAGTTTACCGCGAACCCCTAACCGCGGTTTGCCGTTACCCGTTTGCGGTTCGACGTTCAAACATAATTCGATTTAGATTGGCGGTGGATTAAAGAAGTGGATTCACGAAATGGAGCCATTCTAGGTTTATTTTTCCCTTTAAAAATAGAAGAAATATCAATCAGTGAAAATAAAAGAAATTTACGGTAACACTGGGTTATCTAGCAGCAAAGAGCTGTAAATGCTTACATCAGTTCTTCTTACAAATTTACGGCCGCCATTTTGAATCAGCAGCCATGAATGGCACTTGTTTTCAAACTCCAATAGAATTTATCAAATTTATCATTTCGCCCGAATTTGTGCCTCTGTTGATGAATAAAGACTTGCTCCACAAGATTTTTGTATGATTACGTGGGATAATACAAGAATTATACGCTAAAAGCTTTCAGGTAAATGACATACGTGAAAATCTACCTCCCCACTTTGAAAACGCACGTCGTAAACCTCAAAGGTGACGCGAAAGACTTGTCACGTGACCTCCAGCCGTTAGAGGTTCGCGGTAAACTCGGATCTTAAACTCTCTAATGCCGAAAAACCTCAATCTTAAGCTCTCTAATCTTTCGTTCTAATGAAGCTGTAAAAAAAAAACTATTATTTTCCGATTTGCATTTAAAGTGTATATGACACGAAATTTTTTTCACTGTTTTTGGTCCTTCAATACGTGTATTTAATAGTTCTGAAGTTCAAACGTGTGTCCTCCGCAGAAATCTTTCGATTTTGGCCATCAAAAAACTGCATTTTTCCTTGTAGTAACGTCCTAGAGACTTGGAACGAGTTTTTCTTTTTTTTTTTTTTTTCTATTTTTTATTTTATTTTAACAAACAACAGATTAAATACAAGTAAAAAAGTAAGAAAAGAAAGAAAAAAACTACAAAAAACAAACAAAAAAAACCTTTTTTTCCTTGGGTAAAAGAGCACAGTAGAAACCAAAAACAAAACAAAAAAAAGAGATGTAGAGAAGATATTTATATTTAGTTAAGTTTTGGAGACTCAGGTCAAAAGGCTTATATAAGGCAACAAGGGTTCCCATTTATTTTTAACAGTGGAGGCATTGTTTTCTATTTGATAAATGTGTTTCAAATAAAGCAAAAAGTTGTTTAAATTGGGGAGATGTTCTTTTGAGCGACAAAGCCAGATATGGTGCTTGGCAATTAAGCAACAAAAATTGATTTGGAGTTTATGTTTAGATCTATCTGGCCTCAGACCCAAAGCGGTATTTATGTGTAAGTAATTATGTTCACCTAAAGAAAGTTGGCAAGTTTGCATCCACTCAAAAAGACTATCCCCCAATTTTTTTGTTTTTTCGCATCTCCTTTGGGGGAAGATTGATGTCTTTATGCCACTTTTCTTGACATGAAGTTGGCCTTTCACAGTTTTTTGACACAATTTCTTGGTAGATAAATTTAGATGGCTTTTGACTTATAAGAAATTTTGAAAAGCGATTTTCATACTTAGATTGGGTTTTGGTGTTTTGTCTCCGTAGACGATTGACTGCAGAGATTAATCCAAAGAAGGTTAGAGGTCGAACTTGCAAGTTGTATTTGATTTGAAAAGCAGCAAGGGAAAAGAATTTGGAGGATTCATCCATTAAATGTTTAACTTGCGTAATACCCTTAACAAGCCAGTCTATAAAAAACAGGCTTATTCTGAATTCTTATCAGAGAGTTTTGCCAAAAAGGTGACAACAAAAGATGTTCTTCAGATATTATCGTTTCCTGGAAAAAAATTTCTGACCAGATTACAAGTATTTCTTTCACAAAAGGGTCTCAGACTGATATTTTTAAGTTGTTAACATCTTTTTTGTTGAGATTTCCTTTTAGTATCGCTTCGCCTCCATTTCTTTCAAGTTCGGAATCAAAGAGTCGCTTCCATTTACTGCGCCTTTCAGGGTCTAGATATTTCTGGATCCATTTGGCTTTAAGGGATTTGTTAAAAGAAGCAATGTCGATCATTTTAAGTCCACCTTCGGAATAGTCATTAATCATTATCTTTCGTTTGATTTTGTCTCCTTTATCATTCCATAGAAACTTATAGAAAATTGTGTTGATTTCTTTAATCGCTTCATGGTTAGTTTGCAGAGGTGAGAATATGTATTAATACTAACTGAGATGCAACCAGGCTCTTCAAAACTGCTATTTTCCCTAATAATGTTAGTCTGCGAAATTTCCAGCATTCTAAGATCGATCTAATTTTTTCAATTTTTTCGTTGTAATTTAAGGATGTTATTATATTGGGATCCGTTGAGAGCCAAACCACAAGCGCTTTGATTTTTTTCTTTGACCATTTGAAGTCTTTTTCTGGAAGAAGTTTAAGGTCACAATCTTTTTTAGAGCCTATCCACAGAGCTTCCGTCTTCTTGATATTGAGTCTGAGGCCAGATATGTCCCCAAAAGTTTCTATAATTATAATTACAGATCCTAAAAAGGATTCTTCGGAGCCGTCCAGAATTAGTGTCGTGTCGTCGGCATATTGACCTAACTTTAAATCAATGCCATTGATTTCTATGCCTTTAATCCTCTGTTTTTTCCGAATGGCGTCAGCAAGTATTTCTGCAGATAGAATAAATAGATATGGCGACAAAGGACAGCCTTGCCTAACTCCTCCACTGAGTTTAAAAAAGTTACTTGCCCATCCATTATTTAGGATACAGCTTTCAATATTGCAGTAAAAAAGTTTAATCCAATTTAACAGTGAGGGCCCGAAACCGAAGTGCTGGAGAGTTTTACTGATAAAAGGCCACTCTAGTGTATCAAAAGCTTTCTCAAAATCGATAAAAAGAAGAAGGCCCGGAATGTTTCTTCCTTCTGTATATTTGATGACACTGTCCAACAAACGAATATTCTCACTAATACACCTGTTTGATCATCTGAAATTAGCTTTGGAAGAAAGGTTTTGATACGACTTGCAATGGCTTTTGATGCAATTTTATAATCGCAATTTAAAAGCGTTAATGGTCGCCAATTCTTAATGAGAAAGAGCTTGGCATCCTTCTTTGGAATAAGCTTGACGAAGCCACGTCTTTGTGATATTGAAAGTTGTCCTGTCTCAAAAGAAAAAATTAGCGCATTTAGTAGTATTTCTGCTAAATCATTCCAGAAAACCTTATAGAATTCGCAGGGAAGACCATCTGATCCTGGAGTTTTTTCAGAGGCCATGCTTTTTAGTGCTTCTAGACATTCTTTTTTGCTTAAAGGGCTTTTTCGCAAAGGGATTGTTCTTCTTGGCTCAATCGTTTCTGTTCTTCTAGGGGCGGGAAGAAGGCATCGGCATTCTTATTGGTATCTACTTTAGAGGTATAAAGATTTTTATAAAAATTTTCACCCTCAAGTAAGATCTCTTTATCTGTAGAAATAGAGTCATCTTCACTAACTTTAACCTGTGTTATTGTTGCTTGTTTACAGTGTCTCTTTTCAAGGTTGAGGAAATACTTAGTGTTTTTCTCGCCTTCGTTGTACCACCGAGACTTTGATCGTAAAATCGCTCCTTTTGTCTGGTATTCAATTATTCTCTCTAGCTCAAGTTTTTTTCCTTCAATATCGCACCATATTTGTTTCTTTTGTTTGTCGCTGACATTACAGTAGGTAAGCTGTTCTTCTAAGCTTGTTATAGATATCTCAATTTCCTCCTGCTCTTTTCTTAGATTTCTCTTTTTAGTTGTTCCATATTTAATAGATACTTCTCTCATTTTCATTTTAACCATCTCCCATAAAAGGCCTGGGTCAACAGTGTTATCTTGAGAATATTCATCGATAGTTTGTGCTATGGTTGACTTAATCTGGTTGACATATTCTGTTTCTGATAAGAAGGAGGTATTTAGTTTCCAAAAACCTCGGCCTCTAGTGTTGGAGTGTAAAGAAACGAGTTAAAGGGTACGAGCCAGGCTGATGACGTCACATGACGTCAGTTGATTTGTTTACCTTTCGCCGAAGCTTTCGATCTTAAGTTATTTCTTTGGGTTTTCTGGGTTTCTTCTTCGCCCTAAAAATGTCCATTGACTCAGAATTAAGTGATTTTACTGACTCAAAGGAAAGTACCGATATAGGCCAAGATTCTGAAGATGGTTGGGGAGTCGTAGTCATTGAAGTCACGGTTTTGCACTATCAAGACGAACCAGCATCAGGATGATCGAATCGAAGCTTGTTAAATCTGGCGGCTACTCCGAAGAAAAAAAGGAGACACTAAAGGTCTGGTGTCGACGGCTTGCACCGTCAACTTTAGCTGAGTGATACGAAAGAACTATACTGTTTGGAAGCTTGGTAAGTAAATGAACTCAATACGATTCCATTTGACGAGGAAAGATTGTCTATCGAACATACAATTACTTGGAGTCTGTAATTAGTCTAGCTTGCTGTAGCAGAGCGAGACTCTAAAAATGCAGGGTTTTTTTTTTCTTTTTCTTTTTTTGGGTGTGTCCTACGCAAATGGTGGGCCATACTCCCTGGCGTTCATAGCGGACACCGTGGAAACTGGGGATAAGAATCGTGACGACTTTCATTGGGTGCATATGAGTCTCGTGATGAGCAGGCGGTTAATTTTTGGCGATGATTGAAATGACGCGCATTGTTTTATTGTTCCCGTACGTGAGGTAGGTGGCAACCTTTGAGGCCGAAGAACCTGTATGTGCTCGATACCTGCTATTTCCCATTCTTTGTTTTATAAAGCGTTGTTATGACAAGGAGGAATTTGATACTGATCGTTCTTAGGGATATTTAATATGCTCCGTTATTTTAGTTTGCGTTCGTGAGTGGCCAGTTCTGGGACTATTGCAATTTCTGTCCAAGAGAAAGCACCCAATAAACCACTTTATATTAAAATTCTATAATGACTCCGAGGCTTTCTCGTTTATTTGTAAAAGAGTCAACAATCAACTGAATGTTATGATAAGACTCCACAAGCTTGTAAACACCTCCACATGTTAAAATTGTACAAGGCCTGACGTGCTGCTCATGCATGTTTTGGAAATATTTGGAAAACTCAAGAGAAAATGGTTCGATTAATTGTGTTTATATTGTTGTTATATATACCATATGTACCGAGCAAAGATTTGAATTACAACCAAGGCGTAGAGACGAGGCGGATTATTGAACAGCCCTCCTCGACAGAAAATAATCCGGCCCTTTATGCACTCGAACGTCTTCACTTTCTGAGTTAGACAGTACAACTTTGAGTGCATCCACTTGTTTCATTAATTGCTTTAGCAATCTCTTCCCAGTCTTATCTGGCCCTCCACACCTTGCAAAAGCTTCATGTGATATTATGAGACGAAGATGATGATAATATATATGATGGTGATTTTTCGAAATAAACGAAAAGTAAAAGGCCTTCTTCAATTATTTTACGTCAGTGGCTCGAAGTAGGCTAATCTGACCCTTGAACAAATCTGAGCCCTGCGTTCATTTTACTCCCTTCTCTCCATCAGTGCTTCTTTTACGGATGTTTAAAGCTACTTAAAGCTACATGTCTGAAAGGAGACAAGTCGAAAGAAGGATTCGAACTCGGAATCCCTCACACAAGAAACGTGCCTGTATGAATCACACGCTCGCACGTAACTTTTCATACGAAACAGGCAATCGCACCGGAATGATTATCTCTTCTTCATCGTCATTGAGAATGAGCCTTTTTATGTCTCTTTATCAACAAGGTAGGAATCTGTGCTTCTACAAGCAGAATGACCCAATGAACGGCCTCAAATTAAAATTGTTGGACTAATTAATTTGACTAGCGTTAAAACACTGACTTGGCTAAACTAAAGGAAGAGGGCCTCGCGATCGGAAAAAAACGTTTTCTCTGCTAACCGACATTTCCGTAGCCGAGATTTTGATGAACTGACTGACTTCAGAAAAAAATTCCTCGATGTGACTAAAGGGAAAAGGAGCTTGTACGTTGGCGTCAGTTATTTCAGGAGGAGAAGAAAACTATGATTCTAGACCAATGATTCTAGACCAATTTAGATTTAAGAGTGTGTCCATGAGAAAACCAGGCAGAACCAGGCAGGGGGTGATAATGCTCAAATCACCTATTTCGCTCACACTCGGCACAAATGTTAGGTACCAGGAGTTAACTTATGTGACAGAATTTCAGGTCAAAATATTAAATTCCCTGAGAGATCCGGGCATCGCCTGTAAAAATTGCCATTTTGCCCGTTTTATGCATAATTAATTAGCTAACTTTACGATGCCAGTGCAACAAATAGAAAAGCCACCTGGAACTTAAATGCACTGAGAGATGATCTGAGTTCATAAGGCTTTAAGCACAATAAACTTTTTAAAGTCGCCGATTCGATTTCCCCCCTCTTAGTCCCCTTAAGTTGGGTCATCATTTCCAAGTTTTGAGTAAGTCGTAAAATTAGGGTATTTTATTCCCCAATATCGCTGATGAGCAACAGCTTATCTTTATAACTTTTGCATGAGTAGTTAAAGCCATCACTTAAGTTTAGAAAAAGATCATAAAAAGTTTGGGCAATTCACTTTCTTCCATGTGTTGACATAAACTGTTCATGTGACTGAACGACTTTTGCATATTTCATCAAAATTCAGGCCCTCACAATATTCGTGTGTTTGCCTCTGAATGAGGAGAAATCGAACAGAAAACTCATCAGACAATGATTTAACATTAATAAGGGTAAAATTGTTCAAATTATTGTGCAAGAAACTCTAACGATGATTTTTGATAGCTATATACGCGATCTTTTCAAGGAAAAACAACATACAAAGATTTAATTCACAGTTTTACTTACTTTAATAATTTCGCCCTAAAAACAATATAAAAGGTCAATAAAATCCATATACGTATCTCTTGGATGTCTCAACTGGTAATTTGTGCCCGCTTGGATTGTTCCCCATGCCACCTTCGATGCCCAGTTCAGCGTAGTTCAGCGTCGTGACTCGCTGTAGGACTAAAATTCCTTAGCCATCAGTTTACGCCCAAAAATCCAAATTAAGTTGTTTTAGGAGAAAAGAACACGAAAAGTAGAAAGCCGATTTGTAATCCATGGAAAGAATTATTTCTGCCACTGTTGTAGCTCAATTCATATGTTACAAATAACAACGAAACGTCCGCCATCTTTGACATTAACTGGAGCCCGCATTTTTAAGCAGCGGTTGGCCACAATACGGAAACATCGTATCGGGAGTCAGGAGCCAGGAGCCAGAAGCCAGAGTCCAGTGAACAAAATATGAAAAATATGACTTTCCGACATTCTCTGAAATAATTTTATTGTTATTGTATGCTAATAAAAATTTTAGAATTCCAAATCTATTTGGAGCTCTATTCAGATTGTGATTATAAATGATCCCATTTCTTTTCAAACTCGGGGATAGAAGTCGCTTTTGTTTCGTGTTTTGGAAAGAAATATTTTTGTCTATTTTAGTTGCACGTGAAATAGCGGCGAAGTGAAGCCGGATCCTGGTGCAGACCAGCTCAAAGGGCCAAAAAAAGCGTGAGACACGTCCAGATTAGCTTGCGACAATAACTCCATTTTGTTTTCATACTGGAGCCCCCCCTCCCCTGCTGGCACCAGATTTGACTGTCATAAACACTGAATTTTTTACCTACCACGGTCTTTTAGGGGTCTTATAAAGCCTAACTATGGCAGTAGTGTTCCCAAGTAGAATTCAAAATACACCACACTTTCACATTGAGTTAGATGTTTTTCTCAAACAACCGCTTCCATATGTTTAACACCCTTCCCACATTCCCTCAAGACCTACTTCAACTGTGATAATTAGATTTCAAATTTCTCACCCTACCCAGGTAAGGTCAATTTTCTCATCCTAGACTTCCTCGGAAGGGCCTTTTTGTGTACTCTTGGGGCACCAACACCAGTTTAGTTCCCAGGTTAGTGTGCCGTGCTGAGGCAGGCAGATGTTGAATTATGGACAGACACAACAATTGAGTTACAGACATTTGATGTTCCGGTCCGTGCGTGGTCGGAAGACACCCAGTAAATAATGCCCGTGGGGATGCTCAAGGAAAATTAGGGTGTTACGAGAGTCGAACTGCAGGAGGTCTCTAACGAGGAAAAGTGCGGAAACATCTACTTTTTGGAGTGAATATTCTGATGCAATTTTTAAGTTACAATATACTATAGACAAATCTATTTTGTTTCTTAAGTTCCTCTGATACTCCGAGGAGCGCAGGACATACAGGGAACGCAGAGATCAGACCATTGCATTATTGAAATTAGGTAAAGGCATACAATTCAGTTTGTATTTTCAAGTGTAACCGGACGTGTATGTGAAAAAACGGTAACTCTGAAACGGATATATAAGAATGATTCATAACAGTGATAAACAGCGATATGACTGTGGACATAATATAAAAAAAAACCACAAGATTCAGAGGCGGATAAGATTTTCTTCCGGGTGTCTGCTTACGAGAGCTTTAAATCAAAGCTAACATCTAATTCACCGGTAAACCCTTTGAGTGTCCGCGGCCGCCTACGGGAATGTAAAAATCCAGAGGTTGTGTCGGAGTTAAAACGGGGTTTGTGATGGCGGTCGTAAGTACAGCTATTCGCTATATACGAGAGTACCCGCTAAGAGAACTTCTATACTGCATGAATCCGGAATTGACAGCTTAAATGAGATGTGAATATTGTGTATTAGTCTGTGTTCCAAAAAACTGTTCTTAATTTACACCTTCCTTGAATAGCTAAAGAAGTCTAGCCGACGTTTTTTGCAAATGAATGTGTTAGTGCCCCCTTTTGGGTCTTTTGTATTCCTCAGAAGTTTAATTTTCCTCAACACTTTTAAACGGTTATTGTTATGTTTTCGCAGTCAATAATTTACCCAGATACAGATACCATAATGTATAGTTGTAAGTTTACGAGGATTAAAATATAAGTAAGTAAGTATACCCAATGGCAAGTCATTAATTGTCGAAAATTGCATGTCACGGACTGACTATAAAAAGGGCTATTATGGACAATTATTACCATGGTAATTTATGTCAACATCGAATAAACTCAAAATTTCAAGTAACACGACTTTCACAACCTATTTTCAACACACCAGTTATAACAGGATATTGGCGCGTACAAACAATAGATAGTGTGAAATGAAGGTATGATCGTCGCAATGAAACGTAATTTAAGAGCGGCTGTCTGTAAATATCGAGAACTTGCCGTCAAATGGAAATTTCGAAATTCTTCATATTCAGTCAGAAAAAACCCTTTGGTGAAACGTTTTCGAAAATCACAATCAAAGTTCCTAAAGAGTTTTCTTTTTCGAGAAAACCGGCAAAAAGTGAAAAGCTGCCCCACGCCATATAGTCGCCGGTCTAAAACCTTTGAATTAGACCATTTTCAATGCCCTCTGGAAGAAAGACGGTTCGAGGAAACAAGTTCATCCTTGGCAGGTAAGTAAGGCATCCCAGTTACAATAGTCTGTGGTAAAAATATTGCCAGGTAATGAATTTTTTACTCGGTTAAAAAACGCCCGAAGATTCCTATCTTCAGCACTTTGATAAACAATTAAATTTTGCAAAACTTTGAAGGAAAAAGTCACGGCTTGGTACATGGAATTTTAGAAGAATTATTACACCTCAGAAAAGCCTTACTGTTGTAGTGCAACATATAAAAAATCCAGCTTGGGCAATTAAAAAGCAACCTGCCGAGAGAGGTAAACGCGCAGTTCATTTTCGATGTTTTTTTGCACAAAATTTTCAAACAGTCACGCAACCGAGGGTAACACAAACTCCATAAACTTATATTTAATGTGCCCAGATATGCATATTTTTTCAATGAAGATGAATATAATGTAATATAATGTTCTATAATGTAGCACCTAATGAATATTTAAGTCTTCTATCGCTTTTTTTTTTTTAATTTTAACGTATAAATGGAATAAGTGAAAACTGTCGGGTTGAATTTCAAGTGCAGCGTCAATACCTACATATTTCCATACTGGCTTAACGAAAGCAGAAACTTGAAAATTCATGCACAGTATCTCAAATCAGGAATCTTTGATAAAATGCATTTGAAAGTTTGTTTCATTCGATAAAAACCTGTTACTGAGGGGCTGGAAGTTGTTAGAGTTCAAATGGGAAAAAACTGCGTTTGGCGAACCAAACAACAAAGGTCTACAAATGATATCGACACCAACCAAGGTACTAGGTACTCCTTTTTTAATTTATTTTTTATCAGTGACCCAGGGGGAAGGTCGCCCTTAATGCGCTCTTCCCACCTGATCGATAAAATGTTTTAAATCTATTACAAATTGTTAAATTCTTGACACAAAATGTTCAGTACAAAAGTAATATAGTTAAAACAAACAACTGAAGAGCACTCGCCTCTTCATAAAATACGCCATAAAACCGGCCAAGAAAGTAGTCAAAGTTTCCTCTTGTGAACGTTACAGGCAAATTTATCATCAGTGAACTCAGAGGAACAATTTGAAGTACGTCATTACCTGAGTAAAACCTTGCAACTCTTTACAAAGAGTACAGGATCGGCCTCTGAATGGTTCTTTTCTACCATCTATCTCTCACTTGTCGGTCTATTTCCCACCGTAGGGCACACAAAAAAGGCCGTAATTCCCACCCCGGGAATTTTCATCAAGCGCAAACATGCTGTTTCGTTTAAAAATTTATGTAAAAAATATAGAGAACTTGACTTACATTGCATCAACAAAAAGACGGAATACCCACACTTTAAAAAAGAAAACGAACAACCGGCGTTATTGTTTCACGCGGCCAGAAATACTTCATATACACACACATACACACACAAGAAAACAGTACAATGAAAAGTTTGTTTTATTTGCCCACGTTCACTATACCCCCACCCTCACCATACCCCCAGCCCTCGGGCCCGAAGCTCTGGACTTTTCCCGCAGGCTGCCTCGGGGACAGATGGTAGCAGATAAAAAAGAACAAGGTTTTTAGGGTTTTGGTCATTTGGGTAAACCATTTGATAGCCAATTGTGCGTGTGGGACAATTATTTTGTAATTAGCACGGCGTAGAGAGCAAAGTATTCAATACGATATCGTCTCATCGAAGGTAAAAAAAAGACAAGAAAAGGACTGATGCCAGAGGGTACTAACTCAGGTGTCCGTTAAAGGTATCCAAGTTAGCTGGATAAATTGTTAACGAGAGAAATGGAACTTTTTCGCCTGTAAATCAGCTCGTATTTTTAAATAGATCAAGAACCCACGCTGAAACGAAACATCTGGAGCGAGGGTGAAAAGGAGATTTGCCACGCCCTATGAACGTGTGAGACCCACGCGCGTGCGAAAATCATACAACGGCATAAAAAAGGACCGGCTGTTTTACAGTCTCGGAAATTCTGGTTAATGCTCATCGCATATTCCAACTTCAAAGCGAGTAAATTCGAAAACATCAGGTTTGCGTTTTAATCTGAGGGAAAAGATTTAGAAAATAATATATGCTCTTTGCATGTTTACCCATTTTTGACCAAATAAATATTGTGTTTTCCCGTTTTCCAATATACCGGTCCAGCCTGGACAAAAAAATATTTAACACAGCACGTTAATTCAAACTTCTACGTTTTTAATGTGGAAATGGCTTAAGATAAACGTCTACGCGAGAGGGCGGAGAACAGCAAGAACGGCTGTGAAGGAGACGAAAACCAAGAAAGAATGAGCTAAAACCAAGAGAAGATAATGACTCAGATCAAGTCTCTAGCCAACCTCGTTGCAGAAAGCGTTCATGTGTAAATGACATTTCATGATCATGATTCATTCCGAATAGTGTCTCCTGTTGTTCACGTGTTTGCTATGGGACGAGCCAGCCATTTATTTTGGGCTTAGGAGGGGTGTTAACAAAAACGGAAAACAAAATCATGCACAAGAAAAGAAGGAGAAAAAATTGGTACACAATGGAGCATGGGAAAACGTTTATGTCTCACCCATTTCTGGGATTTGTTTAACGGGAATGTTAGAAAGGAAATTCTCATATTTTTAATCTTATTCGAATGAAAAGTGTTGAATAGACATAATTTCGTCCTCCCAGCTTTAAATAATATTTCTCACATTGCCGAATCTCCGTAAATCTGCAATGAAAAGATTTCCAGGTTAAGCCCTGGATCAACTCAATTTGTTTTGGCAATGTGTCTAAGCAATGCCTGTTCTTGAAAGTGTCCAGGAGCGTAAACTGACCTCCAGTTTAATAAATCGCAAAAATTGCCAGCTTTTTCGTACGGTATCAGCCCTGTCTTTTATACATTTTGTTGTAGACCAGTGTTCGTATGACAAAAGTTTAGCCCTGTCTTCTTAGCGCTTTGTATCCTTAGTTTTTGTTGAAGTGGTATTTGTCAATGTGCAGTTTAGTTTCGCCGTCTTACCAGCCATTTTTGTTTCATGCATTTATTAGTTTTTCCCTCCTCTGTTTTTCTTGGCAACCTCCATTTCGAAACGTCGGGGTAAATTTTGACCGTTTATTTTTACCGTCATTTAGCCATTTTTCGATTGTACATTTTAAGCATTGCTGGGTAATTTTCCCCTATTTCTCCCGCTTTCCACCCTTTTAGAACTCCCATCACACGCCCTTTCCTCTCCCATCTCCCAAACCCCTCCCAGTGGTCCCACCCCTTATAGAGAGATTAAAGGAGCTGTGTCACGAAATTCAGCCAAATAAGAAAATTACAAAATGCCCGTTAAATTAAGAGAAACATAAAAATAACCGCTTAAAACATTAAGGGAAGGTTAAAATAACATAACAGAAACAACAGATGCTACGGATGGGCAAAACTGAAGAAGATTGAAACGGATTGAAATTAGGGTTTTTGAAAACTGTTCAGCCTAACAGCTTTTCAAAGTTGATCCCTACTGCTTGCAACTTAAAAAATAATGCTCAGGAGACATATTTGTTTGTCTCGGATCTCTGATTTTGTCATTTACCTGTAATTTCTTTGCTTACTTTAAGTTCCATAGCGATTTAGGGCGAGTAATTGGTAAAATTAAACAAAATTAACTGGACTACCGTGACACAGCCCCTTTAAGATTCACGTTTACGCCAAACGGCAGGCGTGAATTTTTACCACGTGACCAAGTTTTCCCCTTATTTTCCGTTTACTCTTTATTGTTTCTAGACAAAAATAAGTTGTTTTATGTCAGTTTTAACAATAGGAATCTTTCCGGACTGTTTTTATTTGCTTATTTTCTATTCTGAGAAATTCTCAACTTGAGTCTGACGTTTCCCGTTTGCGGCAAACGTGAATCTTAATCTCTCTATTCTCCCGGGCTTCCACCCCCTTCCACCTCCACTAAATTCTTCGTTCATTTTCGCTCCGCTTGTACCGCAAATCCTTTGTTATTCCATTCTTGCTTAGAAGTTTTATTTTTAGATTTCAATAGAGAACAGAGAAAGCCAGTTGTTCCATTGTTAATGTTAAGTAACAGAGGCTTGCCTAATTATAACTTGTGAGAAGTTACAGATTTTGAATGAATCTGGAACCAGTTTCAAATTAAAAACCCATGGAGATTAACTCCATATATTAAAATAGAATACAACAACTGTTGCTAGAGGTACTAAGGTCGGTGACTCTGATTTTACGAAACTTATGAAGCGTGGGCTGTGATAAAAGGCTATGAATATAAGTAATATACTTGTACAGTTGTCGCGAAAAAAAAACTTCTGCAAATAAGAGCGGCTGAAAAAAATGAAAGAAATTGCTCAGCCTCTACTCTCCCTCCGCCTCTCCAAATAAAATGCCCCTTTCCTAATAAAGTAGCTATAGCCTGAGATCACACATTTCAAGATTGATACGCATTTGACACGGCAAATGATCTTTCAATCAGCTCGTTTAGGAAACTCATATTATTTACCTTTTCAATTCAATGTTTGTCTGAATCTTAGTCCGTTTTCTTTCCAGCAATTTCTATCTATAAAATACACCCAACCACTCAAAAAATTTATATCAATTAAATTGAATTTCAAAATATTTTTATTTTGAAACAAGACTCCTTACTTTCCTCAGCATTGTTGACATTTATGGAAACGGCCGTTTGACCTTTCAGAGCTGGTTCATTGCGATCGCCCTCATCTAACTTTCTAACTAGTCAATTCATACCAGAGCAATAAAAGACTCGATCAATCTTTCGATTTTACATGTAAAAACTATTTTTTCCTGATCACCGCGAAAAACTGTAAGTCAAGACAAGTTTTTGGAGTTTGTGTTACCCTCGGTTGCGTGACGGTTTTAATGTGCGTTTTATGCAAAAACATCGAAAATGAACTGCGCGTTTACCTCTCTCGGCAGGTTGCTTTTTAATTGCCCAAGCTGGATTTTTTATACGTTGTACTACAACAGTAGGGCTTTGCTGAGGTGTAATAATTCTTCTAAAATTCCATGTACCAAGCCGTGACTTTTTCCTTCAAAGTTTTGCAAAATTTAATTGTTTATCAAAGTGCTGAAGATAGGAATCTTCGTGCGTCTTTTAACCGAGTAAAAAATTCATTATCTTGCAATATTTTTACCACAGACTATTGTAACTGGGATGCCTTACTTACCTGCCAAGGATGAACTTGTTTCCTCGAACCGTCTTTCTTCCCGAGGGCTTTGAAAATGGTCTAATTCAAAGGTTTTTGACCGGCGACTATATGGCGTGGGGCAGCTTTTCACTTTTTGCCGGTTTTCTCGAAAAAGAAAACTCTTTAGGAACTTTGATTGTGATTTTCGAAAACGTTTCACCAAAGGGTTTTTTCTGACTGAATATGAAGAATTTCGAAATTTCCATTTGACGGCAAGTTCTCGATATTTACAGACAGCCGCTCTTAAGCAATTGCGTAAAGAAGCCTGGCTTCTTTACGCAATTGCTTAAATTACGTTTCACTGCGACGATCATACCTTCATTTCATTTCATTTCCGCAGTTCATATATGATTCATTTCATATATCATTAACAATAGATAGTGTATTCCGCATTCCGTAGTCCGGTAGTCCAGCGTAACAGATTCCATCATTTAGGCAGAGTTTAAAGTCAAAGATGGAGGGTGTTCGAGCAGGGGGTTGTTTTCCATAGATATAGACGGATTATCAGTGATCCTTCTTGTCCTTTGAGAATCATTTTGTTCCCTCTGACTACAACTTATGTCAAAGACTTCTAATGTTCGGTGAAAAGCTGACACTTTTAATTTTGCAATGTTTCAAGACGTTTCATTACCTCGTCACAAAGTAACGCAGAGTAACGCCACAGATGACCAGACGAAACTGGAGCAGCCAACCTGGACTAAAGCATCTGAGAGACGTGTATGTAACATTTATTCACTATCTTTTATCGTTTTTGGGTCTTGCAGCACCTACAAGTTGGACCAATCGAAGTTTTGAACTAAATCTTTTGCTCCTTGTGTTTACTCAAGCGTTCCATAAAATATCCATCAAAACGTCCATAAATAACACAGAAAACGTGCCTCAGGTGACACTTTCTAACAATTCCGCCATTAGTATCCTTAATGAGGCATCTGATTTGTGACTTCTCGCCAACTTTGTGCTATTTTTGTTTAAAAAAACGAATGTTACGTTTCTTCCAATTTTGGTCAAATGACAAATAATCGTCAAGTCAAATGTACATAATACGTCATTATTGATAAAGTATGAGATTGCCCAAATATTTTAGGATTGATTTGATAACCTTAAAGATGTCTTTCAAAGAATATGTGAGAATTAAGTACATAAGTTGTTGCTCATGGGAGATGTTAGCGACTAAAATGCCTTAAATTTAGGGTTTGGTCAAAACAGTGAGAAGATGACCTTACTTTAGGCTAAGTAATAGGAAGAGATCAAATTAGAGAGTAAAAATAAATTACTGAGGATTAAGTCTGATAAACATAGAAGATGATAAAGTTGATTAGATTTGAAGTTGTCTTTTCTACTTGTTGAACAGCCAAACCAAAGTTAGCTAATTAATTATGCAAAAATGAGTAGATTTTGTGATTTTTAGGGGGGGTCCCTGTAAATCCAAGGGAATTCAATATTGCGACCTTATTTTTTGTCGAGGTTAATGTCTCACCACACCCATCAATTGTGCCAAGTTTGAACGAAATCCGTGATTTGAGCATTATCACCCCCTGCCTGGTTCTCTCATGGACACACTCTTAATATGGCCCTTCGATTCGAAAACGACTCGAAAACTCTGCTTGGACGACTGAAAAATGAAATGTAGCTACTTGTTTTAAATTATGGCTGATGTATTTTCCGACCCCATTTGTTTGCGGATTTGCATGTTATTTTGTTCGGTTGAACTTTCAGTTTCTGTATTTGACTGGAGTAACAACTTCCTTTGTCCCTCAACTTCTCACAGACACCTGGTATTTACACTGACAGTATAATAGAGCAGATGATGAATAGCTTTACTTGTTTATAATTATATTCAGCAGCCCTTAGTTAACGAGGGTAATTGATTGCACGATGCGCGAGGCTGGGAGAAGGCTTCATTGGAATTCAAGGGTTCACTATTGGGATTTGTAATAGAAAGGTTGATTGAATATGGATGAAGTATTGAGAGGTTTACTGTGCTGTGGTTTACGGATCCGCCCAAACCATCCGGGTGGTATCGCAAATATATAGAGAAAGAACAATAGAGGAGGTCTCAGCCAATGAGGAAGGATTGACGTCATCAAATCTGATCAAACTGATTGGTTAGTGCCTTTTGTTTCTGTAATATTCAGTTTTTTCAGTAATTTGCAACTGAATGAGATGAAATGGGGACAATGAAATATATTTTAAGGAATACATATTTAGTTTCTTGCTGGTCGGCCGCTAAATTAAAACAATGTAAGTTGTTCTCGCACTATATTGAAAAGATACAGTCTTGATTCTGATAAAGCCTTTTTCTTGATATAGGATCGCTATGGTCAATGATAAAAAAGTTCAAAGAAAGCAAAGATTAACTGCAAGACAACTCTTCGACGAATCGTAGTGGTCGCTGAGGTAGACCGTAAGTCTTAACCGAATTCTAAAAACCTACGGTTGCCGTCTATAGTTCAGATTGCTACTTTATTCAGCGATCAGCGCTATCAGAATGAAACCATATATAGCGCGCATTGCTCGTATCCAATCCGGACGACAACAATCAAGTTAGCATTTTATACTAGCTGGAAATGAAAAAAACTATACTCTGTGTTTGACTATTTTTGTTTTCGGAGCGTTAACACGTCCAACAAGTAGATTTTAGTCCCTCTGATCGTAAACTGCACATGCATAGCAACTCGGTGAGAAAAAGATTTCAAAAGTTTTAAATCTACCGGTTCACATGCTGTAATCCATGGCCAGAAATTCCGGACAACGCAACGGCGCACGCGCGGGATTACTCGGCAATATGGCCGCCAAACACTCAAAGGAAATGTGTGGCAGAAATAAAACACAATAAAATAGAGCAATTTCTGGCTTACCGGGAACAAGTGCCGCGATGCGGTCGTGTTCTTGAAAGTTTCCTCGGCTATTCTGATTAGTTACTTTTCATCAACAAATGTTACTGGCCCTGCTTTTCATCGATGTTTATTTTCGAAGCTTGGCTCATACAACGCTCTATATTACAGAGGCTTGAAATCCAATATTTGCATCCGAAACAGATTTTGATCCGCTATAGCAGACAACATAATCGGGATATCCCAAGTGCCGCGATCGCTTGAGGAAAAGCACCGTATGGTGTACTATTTGACCAATTTTCAGCTTCCATACTGATTTCATCGCCCTGCTAATTGCCTTCAAAAACTGTTCAGAGTAGCACAAATCAGTTCTACCAAAAGAGAAGATATCAAATGCCACGCGAGCGTCTTGTTTGTGTTGATCCGAGAACCACATGCCATATTTTTGGGCAAAAAACTCGCAATTTGCAGCAAACTCCGTCATGTTTGGTATCAAAATTTTCAGTGAAAAACAAACTTTCTAATGCTGTAGAGAATTGTGGGATACAAGGGAAATAGAGAGTACTTTTGGCCAGTAAACATCCCCATGGACGCGTCACATTTTCGCGGGAATATTAACATTTTTCACGCAACCACTATACCGGATCGGTTTTTGTTTGTTAAAAATGTCGGATAACTTAGACTTAATTCAAATTGAGAAGTTTAAGAACCCTGTAAGTGTTAGCGATGATTAGTGCTTGCAACATGTTCGTAAACAAAGTGTATCATCAGAAGACATAATTTTCACTGTGCACATCGGGTACGATTGTTTCCGATGTTTGCATGGAGCAAAGGAAGAACGCCTATTACAAGAGCCCTGTTGCAGCTATGTCTTCCTTCGTTTGGATGTGTTGTAAAGAACCACAGAAGAAAGGGCATTTAGCTCTGAATAATCAAGAACCCCCTTGGTCGACGGCGACTCGTATTTTCCGCCATCTTTATTTTAGTGCTAAGACCGCAGATAGAATGCGGGCTCAAATGTCCGGAATTTCTGGCCATGCGACAAACCATTATTAATTATTCATTGCCTCGGTTTATGGGGCTTTGTTGATATTGTTTCAAAAATTCTTAAAAACAATTACAAACTCAATTCCCACAAATTACAGTGCCTTTCTTTTGTTTCAGCAAACAATAACCATGCAAATCAGCACTAAAACAACCTGGCTGTTAAGTCTCCAACTGATCACACGTACCCTACTTTTTTTGGAAAAGAATATATACAGTGGAAGCTCTCTGGAAGGACACTCTTCTCGTAAGCGGACAACTCTACTTACGGCGCCTTCACAAAATCTCGTTTCAGTTCCCATACAAACGCTGTATTTTCGCATTTCCGTAAGCGGACGATTCCCGTATAATAGGCGGCCGAGGACACTTTAAAGGTTTAGGAGTCAGAGTTTAGCTATGTTTTTAAGCTCCTGAAAGTGGCCATCTGAAATGAAATCACATTCGCCTCTGAATCTTGCATCATCTGTTGCATTTTAATATATCAACTTCCGTGTTCACAAAGATTATTTATATCAGTTTCAGTGTTTGTTCTTCTTCGAGGTTGCACTTTAAAACTCCACTTAAATTTTATGCATGTGACTGAATTACAGCATTGTTAGAACCGTAGCCAGACATTAGCAAACACTGGTTTGCATTTCCAATGTTCATTGGTAGTTGGGGAAGCTCCAGTAAGCAGCCATTTAACCCTTACATTTCAAGTGACCACTTAAGAGAACCATTCTCGTAAGAGGCCAGCTCATCTCCAGCACCGGATCCCTTTTCAAGTGCATCACGAGGCGGGGTTATCCGCTTAAGAGAGCTTCCACTGTACTTTCCTTTATCAAAAAATTTTCGTCCAATCTGGCATTAAGAAATCGTTTTGTCCATTCACGCGCAACTGTTACTCACAGTAAATAAAAAGGCCAAATTTTCTCATTCTATTGGTTGAAGGAAATATTAATTTATTGTTTGAAAGTTTGCTTAGTTTGTTCTGCCACATTTTCGGTATTGTTCTTTAATATGGCACTTTTAATTTGTAGCTTTAGGAATAGCGAAAAACTTGAGTCATTGAATAAGCGTGCACTGCGTGTAGTTTATAATCCAAAAACAGGGACGATCCTTAAGGACAGCAGCGATGCAGTAGTAGTTATAAGAGGATGCCTTACCATTCAAATTCGCCACCGATAATTTCTGTCATTTCCCTGATTAACTCCATATTATTTTCATCAGTACAAAAAATGACAGACTTAATGGGAAAATTTAGCCCGTCATGCACCCACTTTTTATTTCCTGTTTAACCCTGTCATATTTTGGGACTAAAAAATTTTTGAAATATTTTAAGTTTCCCATTAACTCTGTCATTTTTGTGGTTTTTGAACACTTTATGACATTAATGGCTCGCCCTGCGGGCTCGCGGAAATGACAGAAATTATCGGTGGCGAATTTGATGGTAAGGCATCCTCTTATAACTACTCTAGAATAATTCAATCGCGAAAAATATTATTACAAAATATATTTAGAAAAGATTAATTATATATATAAAAATAAGTTTAAATTATTTATATTGTAGAAATGTTTATCGAATTGGTTTTGGGATGGGTGGATTGGATGAAAGAGATATGAAAAATATTATTACAAAATATATTTAGAAAAGATTAATTATATATATAAAAAAAAGTTTAAATTATTTATATTGTAGAAATGTTTATCATATATCGAATTCTATTTTACTAAATTCTCTTATTCCTTCCCATGTCATGCGATGATTGAATTTTTTTATATAATAATCTGATGTTTTGATTGCATCTTTCATAAGTTCAATATTTCGATAAACATCTGGATCCATAAGTGCAACTTGAAGTTTTTTATTTGTTTGTTTTTTAATCAGATCTCGTTTTTCTTTTTCCTCCTCTAAAATAGGTACATCCCCTCTGTCAAGTTCTTTTAGATCGATTGTTTTTATTTTATTAAATAGCATAGTTTTTCTTTTGTAGTAGTTTAGAATCAGGGAATATACTTTTTTTCCAAAATCTTCTTCTTCTAGTACGCCGAGTTTACCATCTTGAAGAATATTCCAATCTCTTTCAAAAGTCACGCCGTACCTATAATAATCATCCAACAAACTGAAGTAAAAATCGACGACATTGTCATCGTAACCATCAGAATCAGGTTTAGCATCATTATCTCTCCAACTGTTGTAACTTGGGTAATATTTATAGAGAATCCATAAAAAAAGTTTATAGGGATGATTGGGTTGGATTTTTTTGATAAGTTTTGGGTCGAATGGCTCAAGATTCATCGATGGTTCAACAATGAATTCGTCTAGTTCTCGACTGCCAAGAATCATTTTATTAAAGGGATATATTAAGTCAATTGTGAAAAACATTATTACAAAATATATTTAATCAAGAATAAATTTAAATATAAAAATAAGTTTATTTTATTTATATTGTAGAAATCTTTATCAAATATCGAATTTTATTTTACTAAATTTTCTTATCCCTACAAACTTCACAAATTAATTACTTTTCACAAAAAAATTTCACAAATGAAAATGTTTTTCACAAAAAAATTTCACAATTGTGAAGTGAAAATGTGAAGCTTTTAATTGGTTGAGAAAAACGTATGATGATAATGCAATCTATTGTTTTCAATGAAACGTGAGGTTATTTTTGATGAGATCATAATCAGGGTATTTCCCTTCAAAATAATCTAAACAAATACTAAAATGGAATATCTAAGCCCTGAGGACAAAGATTTTATAGTAGATGATGACTATAAACATGATGAAGATCCTGATTATGTTCCTGAGAAAGAGGAGTCATCATCTGATGATGAAAAATATGTTGTAAAAGGAAAAGATTTTCAGAAATTAAGCAAAAAGGCTAAAAAACTCGGCGCCGAATCTCTTGATTATTCAAAGCGGAAAAATAACAAATACGTTGTAAAGCTGCCAAGCGGAAAGAATTTGCATTTTGGTTCGTCTCAACATCCAGACTTTTTAATTCACAAGGATAACGAACGAAAAGAAAAATATCTTTCTCGGGCGATGAAGATAAAGAATAAGAAAGGTGAGTTGACTTATGAAAATCCTGAATCGGCTAATTTTTGGAGTGTTAATCTGCTCTGGTCGGGGAAGTAGAATATTTGATCTAAGTCTTAAAACAATTTTGTTTCAAGACTTTACTAATGTGAATCAGAAAAATTGAAATTTAAAAATAAAAAACCAATAAATAAAGATGGCCACTGATCTAACTAATCTTTCTATTTCAGAGCTAAAAAAAATAAAAAAATATATAAAAAAAGAAATCAAAGCTGATTATAAAAAAAAGTTGATTGATGATATAAATAAACTAAAAAAAGTAAGAGACAAAATTAAATTCAAACCCAAATCCAAACCGAAAGCCAAATTCAAAACATTTGAAGAGTATTTCCAGGATTGCATCAAGAATAAAACAATACCACCTGATACTCCACCTTATTTGCGCAAAGCACTTGAGAGAGCTCTCAAGGAATATGACCAAGGAATAGAAAAAGAGAAATCATCTTTGGAAGGATTTGCTAATAAATACGTAGTAAAAGGCGAAACTGGCATTACTCCATTCGAGTTTTTCAAATCCAAGGCTACTTATTTAAAAGAGTTTCTCAGAAATCATCGAAATATTAAAGTCAGATTTGTTCTTGTTTGCATGATGGAACAGATGGGAAATATAAGTCGTTCTATTCAAGATAAAGCTTATTTTAATTCTGAAACACATATCAATCTTGAATCAACTGATGTAAAAGAAATATTGACTGAAGTTATTCGCTCAATAATTGAAAAAATTACTATTTATCAGAAGAACGGAAGTGGATGGTATTTCAGGGAAATAGTACATCTTGAGATTCATACTGCCGATTACAATCCAATGAGGGGTTCATCTTATATTCCCCTTCCAGATTGGATAATGCGAAAGAAAGCTATAGTAAGCATTCGAAACAAAGATGAGAAATGTTTTTTATGGTGTGTATTGAGATACCTTCATCCAAGAGACAAAAATGATTTTCGATTGACAGATTTGAAGCAAAAAGAAAATAGTTTGAATACAAAAGGAATTACTTTTCCTGTCAAAGTAAAAGACATTTCAAAATTCGAAAAACTCAATCCAGATCTCCCAGGGATAAATGTGTTTTCAGTCAATGAGAGAAAGAAGTTTTACCCTCTCCGAATGGCACAGAGAGATCCTCAGAAAACAATAGACTTGTTTTTGTATGAGGAAGATGGCAAATACCATTATTCTCTTATCAAGAGTTTTTCAAGATTATTTCGATCTCAAATAACTTCTAGAACGAATGGGAAAATACACATTTGCAAAAGATGCTTTACCCATTTTTCAAAGGAAGAATTATTTCAGCGTCATATTGAATATTGTTCGTCCAATGAATCAGTTGTTGTAAAAATGCCTCCAAAAAATAGTAATCTTGGTTTTAAAAATTACTTTAAACAGCTTCCAATCCCTTTTGTAGTTTACGCTGATTTTGAATGTTTTACCAAATCTATAGAAACATGTAAACCTAATCCAGTAGGTTCATATACACTTGGTTACCAGAAACACGAACCGTCTGGATTTTGTTTCTATATAAAGGGAATAGTTTCAAATATTTTTAAACCAATCACTTTTACAAAACAGAAAGAAAGTGATAATGTTGCTGAAATATTTGTTTCAAAACTTGCGAAGGTAACCCAAAATCTTTACAATGATTTTTATCGTCATCCAAAACCTCTAAGACTAACGGAAGAAGAACAAAAATCTTTCAAAGAAGCCAGGATCTGTCATATTTGCAACAAAGAATTAAAAGATGATAAAGTCCGAGATCATTGCCATTTTACCGGGGAATATCGTGGAGCTGCGCATAACAGCTGCAATCTTCAATGTAGAAAACCATTGATATTACCGGTAATACTTCACAATCTTCAAGGCTATGATGCTCATTTGTTTATAAAAAAACTTTCTGGTGTTCAAGGCGAACTAAACTGTATTCCATCGACTGAAGAGAAGTATATATCATTTTCCAAAAAGATCAAAGTTGACGAGTACAGATCCAGGCGAACTGGAGAGATGGTTTCTTTGAATTTTGAGATAAGATTCATCGATTCGTTCAAGTTTCTCCAAACCAGTCTTGCGAATCTTGTTGGAAATTTGCAACCAGATGATTTTCAAAATACAAAAGAAATAATGAAAGATAATGTTGAACTTCTTACTCGAAAGGGAGTTTATCCCTATGATTATGTTTCATCTCTTGAAAAGCTGACTGAAACACAACTTCCAGCCAAAGAGCAATTTTATTCAAAACTGAACGATGAAGACATTTCGGAAGAAGATTACCAACACGCTCAAAATGTTTGGAATACTTTTGGTTGTCAAACAATCAGAGATTATCACGATCTTTATCTCAAATCAGATGTTCTTTTGTTAGCTGATGTATTTGAAAACTTTCGTAAAACTTGCTTGAAACATTACAATTTGGATCCAGCGCATTATTATACTTCACCAGGTCTGGCTTGGGATGTTTGTCTCAAGGAAACGGGTCAACAACTTGAATTGCTTCATGATTATGATATGCTGATGATGTTTGAAAGAGGCATCAGAGGTGGAATGACGCATATCTCCAAACGATATTCAGAAGCTAATAACAAATATATGAAAAATTACGATCCAAACAAGCCTTCTAAATTCATTCAATATCTTGATGCTAATAATTTGTATGGCTGGGCTATGTCTCAATCACTTCCAACGGGGGGGTTTAAATGGATGACCGATTTGACAAAAGAAAAGGTGATGGATATTCTTGATAAAACAAATAGCAGTATGAATAAGGGGGGAAAGAGAGGTTATATATTTGAGGTTGATTTGGAATATCCAAAGGAATTGTGGAAATCGCATAACGATTACCCACTTGCTCCGGAGAAGATTAAAGTGGGTGGTGTTGAAAAACTTATTTCACATTTCAAACTTCGTAACAAGTACGTTATCCATTATCGCAATCTGAGGCAGTGTCTTGAATTAGGTTTGAAAATCAAAGTTGTTTATCGAGGAATTTCTTTTAATCAGAGTTCTTGGATGGAAGCCTATATCAGGAAAAATACTGAACTCAGAAAAACAGCAGCCAACGGCTTTGAGAAAGACTTTTTCAAGTTGATGAATAATTCCGTGTTTGGAAAGACTATAGAAAACATCCGGAAAAGACAAAATGTTTTTCTGGTTGATAATCGAGAAAAAGCTGTAAAATTAACATGTCGACCTAATTTTGATAGAGCAACAATATTTGATAAAAATTTAGTTGCGATTCACCTGAAAAAGACCGAGATATATTTTAACAAACCTGTATATGTTGGTCAAGCTATTTTGGATTTGTCAAAGTTGTTAATGTTCGATTTTCATTATACTTACATCCAAAAGAAATATTCTTATAAAAAAGCCAAGTTGCTGTTCACGGATACAGACTCACTAATGTATCAAATAAAAACTGAAGATTTTTATGCAGATATCTCATCAGATATAAAAGCTAGATTTGATACTTCAGAATATTCTCCAAATAACAAGTCAGGAATACTGACAGGAGTTAATAAAAAAGTGATAGGTAAGTTTAAGGATGAAGTGGCTGGTCGGCAGATAACACATTTTGTCGGACTTAGACCTAAACTTTATAGTTACAAAGTTGAAGAATCAAATACTGCTAAAAAATGCAAAGGGATCAAGAAAAACGTGGTGAAAAAAAAGATTGAGTTTGAAGATTATGTAGAATGTCTGTTTACGGGTGAAAAACAGATGCGTAGTATGAATATCATTAGAAGCGAGAATCACGATATTTATTCAAAAGAAGTAAATAAATTAGCTTTAAGCGGAGATGATGATAAAAGGATTTTATGCAAAGACAAAGTGAATACTAAGGCAATTAGATAAAAAAAATTTAAAGATTTATAATTAAAAATTATAAATCATGACAGAAATCGAGTTTCAAAATATATTATTTTTCTCTCACCCAAAGTACAAAAAATATCTTGCAAGTAGATGTGGTAAAATACTTAGTTTAAAACGAAAGGAAAAAAAGATTTTAAAATTATGTTTAAGTGGTAGTGGTTATTTTTATTTCAATTTATATGAGAATAATTTTTACAAATGTTACAGAGTTTCGAGATTTGTTTTTGAATGTTTTAAAGGCGAGATCCCAGTTGACAAACAAGTTGACCACATAGATAGTTGCAAAGAAAATAATTCAATCAACAATCTTCAGCTACTTTCTCCAAAAGAAAATGTTAGAAAATCAAAATGCAAAAAAGTTTTTTCTTTTAATATAGAAACAAAAGAAAAAATAATTTTTGATTCTTTGAAAGAAACGGCTGAATATCACCAAATTTCTGACAGAGCAGTTGGTTATAGTTGCCAGAAAAAAAATAAAATCATCAAATCCAAGAAAGATGGCAAGCGATATCAATTTTTTTATTTATAAAATTATTTGTTTAAATTAATAATAAAATGAGTTACTCTGATGATGAAATAAAAAAATATTTAGATATATTTCACAATTTCACAAAATCTCCAAAAAATGAAACCGATAGAAAGATCTCTTGTTGGAACTGTCAAGAAACTGAATTTGATTTGGTTTCAGGATTTGTATTTTGCATGAAATGCGGCTCACAAAATGGCCGTTATTTTGATTCTTTTGATAAAAGAGACCAAGACAGATTGATTTTTAGAAAGAAGAGTATTTACCAGCGCAAGTACCATTACGAGAAGAAAGTCAAACAAATTTCTAAAAGATTAAATCTTACTGAGGATGAAAAGTATAATTTATACTTAAAATTGTTAGAAATAGACAATAAAATCATGGAAGATTTAAACAAACAATTCAATCGAAAAAGAACTATTAGTATTGTGTTCTTAATAAAAAAAATTTTAGAAGAAATTAAAAATCCCAAACATAAACTTGTCGAACTTAGTATTGGAGATCAAACTCTGGAGAATTACGAGAATTGGTGGAACAGTTACAAATCACTCAAATAATACCTCTGTGAAAAATCCAGTAAATTATTCCTGTCAAATACCCAATTACCTCAGATTTTAATGGAGAATTAAAAGTATAAACACAACCTCGACCGAGATGGAAATGTTTTCTAAATTCGCGAAAAGCGAGATTGAATATAAGATGATTGGATAGTACTGACGAGTTTGAATTACAACTGTGTCTAAAATCAGATAGTTTGTAAAGGACTTGATTAAAGTTTAATCTTTGAGTGAAATGTTTTATATATAAGTACTGATAAACTAAACAAGATTTAATAAAATTATCATCGTAAAATTTTATTTTATGAGAAGGAAAGTAAAAGTTAACATATGCTATAATCGATTCTAACATCTTTTTATCTTTCTTTTAGATAAAAAGATGAAAAATAATATTACAAATTATCTTAAATAAAATATTTTTTATAATATAAAAATACTTTTAAAAATTTATAATTTGTAATAATCTTTATCTATATTTGGATTGGAATAATATTGATTCTAAGATGAAAAATAATATTACAAATTATCTTAATTGAATTCTTTTTATAATATAAAAAAACTTTTAAGAATTTATATTTTGTACAAACCTTTTTCAATATTATTTTTTATTTTATCTTTGATTACTTTTACATTATTTAAATCATTTGGATTAGAATATTTAAAAGAGTATTTATTATTGTTCAATTTCGACGTTGCTGTTTTTCTCTTTCCTTCCGCAATCAGTTTAATCGAGCCACTATTAATCTTAAGTGATTTGGACGCCTGATATATTGAGTTAAAAAATTTATTATCACCAGTTGTCAGATTAGTTGCTATTATTTTTCTGGGTTGACCTTCTGGATTAGAGGATTCATTAATAACTCTTTCCAAGTTATCTGGTATGTTATTTAGCTTATCTCCATCAATGTGAATAATTTTAAAGTATTTACTTGTTTCCTCGTTATTAAAGGCTTCCCAGATAAATTCATGTTTCAACAAGCTAATTGGGTTTTCTCCTCGAGGTCTGATAGAAATTCTAATGTAACCATTTTTAGATGGTTTATTACCAAGTTCTTTTCCTGTTTTGGAGTTATAAACACCACCGTTATCAGTTGTGAAGAAATTAGAGTAAGACGGATGAGAATATTTGATCATTGAAAAAGATTATTACAATTTATATTTATTCAATTTTATTTTTATTATAAAAATAAAATCTTTTATTTATATTATGTAATAATCTTTTTCATAAATATTTCTTATTGTATCTCTTAGAAAATCTGTCTGCAACAGGGGTTTGATCGATAATCATTTCATCTATTAATTTCATTCGGTCAATAAACTCTTGTTTGTTAAACTCATCACCTCTCAAAGCCGATCGCAGTTCTACCAAAACTTTCTCATAAGTTGTAAATGCTATTTGTGACATTTCAATCTTTTTCTTGTAATTCTTCATTTTTGAAATACTACTCACAATCACTCCAAGACCATTGATAACACCCAGGATTATTGGATTGAGTGTTATTCCTCCGGCAATAGTTCCTATCACAACTAATCCTCCTCCGGATAGAGTAAGTGATTCATCAAGAATTTTGTATCTTTTGAAAGATTTCTTAAAACACCAGAATTTCTTGTGATAATGTTTATAGAAATCTTTGAGAGTTTTGATCTCTGATTCTGATAGTGAGTTATCAATGTGATTAAATTCAAACAAGTCCTTCATTTATTTATTTAGAGTATATAACTACCATTTATTTTCTCTTGTATCATTATCCTTTTAAATGCCTCGGAGTCAAAGTCGTAAAAATTAGGAGAAAACAATTTTATTCATAATTCCATCTTCAGTTGTAAAGTCAAAAATTTGGTTAGGTTGGTAATTGGCGCTATCTATAGTTAATGTAGAACTGTAGTTACTCAAGTTAGCTTTTGTAACTATTGAATCAACACTATGCGTCAACCATAAAACAATTTTTTTTCCATTAAGAATATTTGGTAATCTAAAAAATTGTCTTTTACTAGAAGTGATTAAAGTTAAATAACCAGCAGCTTTAGTATAAGTTAAACTCAATAAATATTGGTTACTTTGTGGAATTTTCTTAACTAAAGCAAAATCTCTATTTTTCCAGTAATAAAAAACCAGGCATAAGGTGTAATTTCTAAAATTAGCAGAGGGATTTAAACTAATAGTGTAATTATTAATATTTAATCCTTCTTTATTGATATTACTTATGTCTTTATCTGGTATAGTAATACCATTTAAACTATGAAAGTCATTTAAGCCACTAATTATAATACCAGATGCCCCTCTTTTTAATTCGTAATTATTTGCATCAGTAAAATCATAAATTTGTTCAAAGTAACGACTATAAACATGGTTTACCGTAAAAGGAATTAACTCTTTTACCATACCAACTGTTGCAGCACTACTATTCAGATTTCTATTGAGAGCAAGGTTCAATATACTTGTATTATTTGCGTTAATGTCAACATTGAACTTTACTTGTGTTCTATAAATTTCAAATGATTTATGATAATCATAAACTTTATCCGGGTCGATATTGCTAACTTTACTCATAATACCATAAGCAATCATGTAAACTCCAGAAAACTGTAATGGATACACAGCCAGATCATTTCCATTATTTGGAATATTAACCAAAATGTGAATAAAGAACCTGCTTCCAGTTGTCAACTTCTTGAAATTAATTATGACTCTATGGTAATACATAAATTGTGTTTGGTTTTTTGAATCGGTGAAACTATGTTGAAGTTTTTTTACACTTACATTTTCAAGTTTGAGGCCTTGTGACGTGTTGTTATCAACACTTATCTGGGTTTTATGCCAAAGTAAATAATCAGTGTTAAGTATTTCTAAACAAAGGGTATAATCAGCACCTCCAACTAATCTGTAAAAATTAAGTCCCATCTTATACTTATAACCACCTTGAAAATTCTTTAATATAGTCGTATAAAGAACTCTTGTATTATATTCGTGAAAGTTTCCTTTTAAAGTTGGTAAGTATGTTATCTTTTTTGGAATAAAACTAGTTCTATTATCTATTTCATCTGTCCATTGAGATGGACTTACCATCAAAAAAGCAAACTCATCTTTGTAATGACTTGGTTGAACTTGAGTTTGGTGTAAATGAACGTCAGCATACTTTTTGGAGGCTGCATCCGAATCTGAAGTTGGATCTTCAAGATTAATTATTTTATGTCCACCGATATTAAGATCTGAAGTCATGGCGATACTTCCATCTTTTTTAAAGAAAGAACTGAAATCTTGGTTAGATACGCTATCATCCACGTACTTTTTGGTAGTAGCATCTGAGTTATTTGTTGGTGTAATAAGATTAATTATTTTTTTATTATTCATATTCATATGATTAGTCATCATATTTGATCCATCAACGTGGAGATAAGCTAAATCACCATAAGCTAATGGTATTGGTTGTTTGCTACCAGTTGGATTTGGAATATTGAATATTCTTTTGTTATTCATATCCAAATTTCCAGTCATTGATCTTGTTCCATCAAGTTTTAAAAATACACTGCCATCGACTTTGGAGTCGTCTACATATTTTTTATTTGCAGCATCATCATTGTTTGATGGTGTTTTGAGTTTTGTAATTGAGAATTGACTTTTCATATCAATATTGGAATCCACTGTCAAAAGTGATGTTTTTCCACCTCCAGAATTAGTATCAACATATTTCTTGGTTGCTGAATCGGTGTCTGATGTTGGTGCTCCAACATTTGTCAATTTTTTTCCAACCATATCATAATTTCCATCTGCAGTGAGATTAAAACCTACTCCTGGAGCTCCTTGAACTCCTTTTGCAAATTGATAATGATTAGAAGAGTGTTCGTTAAATATTCCCATCTTATTTATTGTTTATATAATACCAGTAAAGTTTTTTGAAATGGTTTTTTTTGGTTTGTTAACATAAAGAAATGAGAATGGTTTTTTAGTTGCCTCTCTGTAAACATTTTTATCAACTCCCATTTCAGAAGATATTCTGTTTGCTTCTCTGGAAGATGGAAATTCGTATAAACAGTAGTGCGAACAATTAAGTCTAATATCTTTTGGAGTTTTATAAAATGATTGACTCAGATAAATCACCGAACAATTCTTATGTCGGCCTTGAATAAAATAATCAACGATTTGTCTCTGATTTTTATCACAGACATAATCATCAAATATCACAAGTTTTTGATTATCTTCATAACCCATTTCTGTTACAGGAGTTATTCATCATTACTCGCAGATAGTATTTCATATCCGAGTTTATGCGACATTTCCCTCATTTTTTGCGTCAGCCTCTTATATTTATCCTGCTCTAAATTTCGAGCGTAAAGATAAATCTCGTCGTAATATAGCAGAGGTTTCATTAGCATATGATAAAGCAAATTAGTTTTACCACTTCCACTATTTCCACAAATCAACATTCGAAATGTATCGGATGGCATGAAGGAAAATAACTGCTTGAATTTTTTATCTCTGTTATCTTTGCTATCGTAATTTGGTATCTCCATTTTATATAATAAATATATAAATGGATATTGAAGAAATAAAAAAATACTCTAAAAATAAGATTGAAGCCGATAATCTTATTAAACAAGTTAGACAACAAATAAAAGAGACTACTTGGGAAAAACAGAATCTGAGAGAAGGATTTACTGAAACATTCAAACCTCTGATTTCTCAGTTTGAAGATCCTGGAGAGGACTCCAAAAAACAAAATATATTTACTCAAAACCAAAAAATGTTGCAAAATCAACTGGCACTTACAGAAGGAATCAAAGGCAATCAATTAGCTATTAAAGATTTAAAAGATAAACAAGACATTTTTAATCGAGGTTTTAAACAATATGAGCGATCGGCTGATTTAGGAGAATTACCTGGAATAGGAACTATTAAATATGGAGAAGATGATGAAAAAGACAGTGAAGATGATAAAGACGATCAAGCTCAAGCTCCTCTACCAAAAGAGGATAAAACTCAAGATACTTTACCAAAAGAGGATAAAGCTCAAATCACAATAACTAAAGATTATTTTGACAGATTTTTACTTGATAAAAAATCACAAGATACACTAATAAAAAATGGTTTTGAAAATAACCCTTCTTATTATTTTGATAAAAATACAGATATTAAAGAACTTGATAAATTAATTGATAATGTTAAATCAGATTTACAAGGTCTTCACGGAGAACTTAGTAGCATAGCAACTTTTCCAACAAATGAAAAAGGGTATTTAACAGCTGTGTCTACGGCAACAAAAAGAGGCCCTACTTTAAAAACACAAGAAAAAATAGAAATTTTCAATATATTAGGCGTATATATGAAAAATTTAATTGATCTTTTGGAATTTAGAAAGCAAATTGGTTATGGAATGTTTTACAACAACCCAGAAGAACTACTTCGTAGATTTGAATTACTCAATGGATCACTTTCTGCAGGAAACAATGGTGTGCTTCCTGAATTAATTAAAATAGTACATCGACTTAGGGATCTCGGGATCCTGTCTAATAAGCAACTTAATACTTTCCTCAGAAAAGTTATCTGAACATAGTATAAATGAATGAAAGTGCTATTCATATTTCATCTGTTAAAAGAGAAAAAATAGGAGTAAACAAACCTCATAATTTCTTGGTTAAATTTAATCCTCCTTTGAAACTTGACCCGCAATTCAAGCATTTTCTCGCCTTGGATAGGTTATCGATGACTTATTCTTGGCACAACATCAGAAGTAGTTACGGAAACAATAAAATCAAGTACACCCATGATGGAACAACATGGCAGACTATCACCTTTTCAGATGGAATGTATTCTTACTCAGACATTAATGATTACATTCATCAGTACATGGAACAAAAGAATCATTACACAACAGACGCCAAAGGAGTAAAGAATTACTCAATAAATCTGTCTTTCATTCTCTCTACCTATCGAATACTAATAGAAATTGAGGGTAGTTATCAACTTGATTTGAGAGGAACAGATTTTGGAGACCTCATCGGATTTGAAAAGAAACTAGTGACTAAAACTGAGTATGGAACACGACTTCCTAATATTACAAAATCGATTGACTCCCTTAACATAAACTGTAGTGCTATAAAAGACTCTGTTTTGAATGGTGTAAATACAAACACAATTGCTGTTATTCCAACGGATAATTTGACAAGGTCTTTTCCATTCACTTTTGAACCAAAAAGGACACTGTACTGTCCTGTAAGTTCTAATACTATTTCTGAAATGCATATAACAGTAAATGATTCACTCGGCCAACCTATTTACTTGAATGGTATTGATTGGTTTATGACATTACTACTTCGCCATACTGAAGATAGCAATGTTGTATAATTATATAAATAAAATGATGCGACAATCAGAGTTTAAAAAAAAAATCGATCCTGTTACAGGAAAATTTTCAAGAAAACATATTTATGGAGAAGGAATAATGGATAACGTAAAATCTTTTCTTGGTAAAAAACCAACACGAAAAAAGGTTGCATTTGCTCCTCCCCCCAAACCAACCCCTTCCAGCGCAACTAAAAAGGCCGGTGACAAAATAGTAAAAATGCTTTCTGGAGAAAAACCACCTTCCCATAAAACAAAGAGGCAAATGACACAGCAAGAAATCAATAATAGAGTGCTACAAATTATGTCTGGATCTGGAAGAAAAAAATAATATAATCTATTTATCAAAATGAAGTCTTTTAGAAACCCAAAATATCTTGAAAGATATGAAGATGTTGTTTTTGACCTTGAACAAGCCTTGGATGTGGATCCAGCAAATAATGCAACCCAAAACAAAACAGGACATAGATTTATAGCTGATAACACTGGTGAGGCTACTCCATTTGATTGGTATAATGCAAGACTTTCAGTAGATTTTAAAGTTGATTTACTAGCAAATGGAGGTAATATTAATGCAGGTAATAATGAATCGGGAATTGTAAATGGATCTAGTTCTTTTATAGAAAAGTTATCTATTCTGGCAAATGGACGAGATGTTTATAGTTGTAATTACGCCAATCATGTTGTAAATATTAAGAATTTGCTTGAATATAATCCCTCCTATGCTGAGAGTGTTGCAACAAATGAATTTTATTATCTTGACACATCGCGTCATGGTGAAAGAAGTAAATACACACTAAGGGGAGTTCAACATGGAGCTAATGATGCAGCTAATGCTTATGAATTAAGAAATTTTGTTGATGGCGATCAAACTAATTACAACAAAGGTTTTGCTCTGAGAAAAGCCCTTCTGGGTGCCTCAGCAACAGTGCGATGTGAAATTCCTCTCAACAGATATTCATTTTTTGAAACACTTGAGGACAAGCTGCTTCCAAATACAAAAATTGAGTTAAATATTGAAATAGAATCGGATAATAATCTCATCTGGAGAACTGGAGGAAATGCTTGCAGAGTTATATTGACAAGATTTCAACTATTTGTTCCAAGGTTAGTCTTTAACTCAGAAGGACAAAAACTTTACGCTGATAATTACCTTAAACCCTTCAAATGGACTTATCTCAATGAAGTAGTTGAAAGATCAAATAATGGACAGCAACAAACAGGTCAATTCAGGATTACAAATGGTATTTCTAAACCACGTCATGTATTTGTTTGGGCACTTAACACAGCCAATGTTGATGTACAAACAGCAAATCCATTTTTGTACAACACTTTTAATCTTCCAAACAATGCTAATATTTCACGTTGCTATCTCGAGGTTGGAAATGGAAATGAATATCCCGATATTGCCTTTAAACCAGCTACAGATCCAGCAAGAGTTTTCAGAGAAGTAATGGGTTATGTTTATGCTAATAACGATTTTCAAGGAGGCACACTTCTCAATAGATCAAATTTTGAGAATCTTTTCCCATTTGTGTATTTTGATCTTACAAAACAAAAAATACACTTGAAAGATGGAGTTACAAAATTATCTTTTCATTACGAATTAAGCGCTAATCCAGACGCTAATTATAATATTTACGCTCTTGTACTTCATGAAAGAGAAGCGGAAATCGAACAGAAAAGTGGAAAACTACTCCTTAGAGCTTAAAGAAAAGAATTTAATATAACTTAATATATAAAATGACAACTTACATCCAATACGGAGTAAAACTTTCGGATGGCCAAAAATTAAAACTGTTAAAAGCAATTCAAAATAAATCACAACTAACACTTCGATTAAAACATTCTCATCTCAGGGGACCTGATGATTTAATGTTGACCCAAAGACAATTAACAAAAATAAAAAAATCATTGGCAAATGGAACAGGATCAGACTTGAAAATAAGCCAAACACAGATCAAAAGTTTGGTAAAACGTGGTGGAAACTTATTCACAAGTCTGGCAAGACTTGGTTCAAAACTTCTTCCCCTTGCAGTAAAGGGAGTTTCAAAAGTTGCTCCTGCACTTGCTACTGGAGCTGCAAATGCACTTGGAGAAATAGGATTAAAAAAACTGTTTGGACGAGGTATTTCAATTCCAAAAAAGTTTTGGAAATTTCTTCCTCCGTTTTCGAATGAGTTTACCAAAGCTCAAATAGATCAGATTAACAAAGTTTTTAAAACAGGAGGACGATTGGTTATCAAACCAACTCAAAAACAAATAGAAGGTGGATTAATAGGAACACTTGCATCTATTGCTATTCCAATGGCAGTTAGTCTTCTTCCAAAGTTGTTTGGATCTGGTTTACAGGTTGATAGGGGATCATCTAGTAATACGAGAAGTGTTTATGTTCCACCCACACAAGGAGAGGGTTACTATCCACCTTCCTTTAATGGTAGTTGGGAAAATCCAATAGGAATGGGGGTAAAAAAAAAGGCAAAAAAAAAGCCCAAAGGCAAAGGTTTGCTACTGGGAAAAAACAGCCCATTCAACTCAATTCCCATAATAGGAGACATTTTGTAATTAAACCCCTTTCAAACTTTGACCTCATGGAATGGGTAAAAAAACTTGGTATTAATCATCTCAGAGGAATTTACAGTCGAGACCAACTACCACAAAAGATAATATATAGATTTAGCCAGGGCTAAAAGCGAAGCTCCTATTAATAAATTTATTATTTAAATCAAACAATAAACTTGTAATCCACAAATCAGTTAACTTAAGGGGAAATTCATATGGGAAAGGCTAAGTGATTTTAGAGTGAAACATCTTACATCGAGTTGGCCTATAACGTATATAACGTATATAATTAATCTGTCCATCAAGCAAAGAACTTTTCTTGATAATCTAAAAATCGCTAAAGTGATTCCTATCTTTAAACAGGGATCCCGTTCCGTGACTGTGCGATAATTATAGACCAATATCAGTTCTTCCAGTATTAAGTAAAGTTTTTAAAAAATGTACTTATAATCAACTTATATCTTATTTTTTTGTCTGAAAATATGATTACTCATACTCAATATGGGTTTAAGCCAGGCAGTACCACTGTGGACTGTCTTGTTGATCTCATTGAACAAATCTCTACGTGTCTAGATCAAGGAGATTATGCTGTATCAATATTTTTAGATTTGAGTAAAGCATTCGATACCGTCAATCATTTTATTTTATTATCAAAGCTATTGTCCTATGGCATTCAAAAACCTCATATCGACTGGTTCAAATCGTATCTTAATAAAAGAAAGCAGAGAGTTTTTGTAAATGGTAACATTTCTGACACCATGCCAATTACTTCTGGTGTACCCAAAGGATCAATTTTAGGACCATTGTTATTTTTGATATATATAAACGACTTTACTCAATCTTTTGATTTTTTCTCTATGAGACTAATATTTGCAGATGATACCTCTTTAACAGCTTCAGCTAAAAATATAGATGAACTCTTATTTGAGATAAATAAAGAACTACCTAATATTTATGACTGGCTATGTGCAAATAAATTAACCTTAAATCTAAGAAAAACTAAATATCTTATCTTTCAACCTCGTCAGAAAGTTGATTATAATTTATTATTTCCGCTATCGATAGCTGGACAATGCTTAGAGCAAGTATCCAAAATTAAATACTTAGGTATCTATATTGACAGCCACCTATCCTGGCATGATGATATCGACTATGTGTGTGATAGAGTCAGCAAGAGTATTAATATTATGACAAAGATAAAAAGTTATCTAGGTAATCAATGCTTAACTAGTATCTACTATTCTCTTGTTTACCCATATCTCATATATGGTAGCTCATTGAGGGGAAATAATTATGATAATCCATTATCACAGCTCATACGTCTGCAAAATAAAGCAGTTAGAATAATGAATGACGTTCCTTTACGAGATCATATCACTCCTCATTAAGTTCATCTAGGTCTATCAAAATTTCGTGATATTGTTAAATTTATGTACAATTGTTTGTTTTTATATGACTATGTCTGATAATAAGCCGTGTAATTTTCCATTATTACTTGTATCTGAGCAACATGATTATTTTACACGAGGTGCATCTGACAGCAATTACAGATTCCCCACCCAAGAATTAATATTCGAAAGTTCTGCCCCACCGTCCAGGGGGTTCATTAAGGTTTTGAACAGGAGGGCAACTGAGTTTGACACCCGGGCAAAGAATTGGCAAGGCCCGGAGGGCCTTGCCCCCTAGGGGGGTCCGGGGGCATATTCCCCCGGAAAATTTTGAAAATTCTATAGTCACAGGGATGTGTTTTCCTTCATTTTGAAGCTGCAGACAATGACTTTCAACAACCAAAAAAAGAGAACTTTTCTCAACAATTTAATCATGATTTGATGCCAACACCCACCACTGTTTTAACGTGAATGCACCGAAAATTAATTCATTGGCGTAAACCATAAGACGAATAAAAAATCACGCTTCGCTTCGTTGAACATGGTGATTAACCCATTCACTATATACCGGCAAGTAAAAGGTTAAATCACAAAGAAGTCTACTACCTCTTGGCCTTTTCTCTACTGGAGGCCCTTTGGTTGACGCCGACAAATAATCCGCTATTGAATGCGTTCTTTTCTGGGCGGCCATGCTCACGTGCTCCCAACACTGATACATTTCAGGTGGTGGTTTATGAAGCACAGTTCTTTTCGCAATGTGTTATGGGGCGATTCTTGTTCTTAACACGTAACGAACGAAGGGATTTCATGCCGCGTGTAATACAGTGGAAATTGCACGGCAAAGTATGTTTTACACTCGAGACTCATCAAGAAAAGGGCACGATTGTAACTTAAGACTGTTTTTGATCGCTCCTGGTATTAAAAAGAAGTTCTTTGAGATGTAAAGCAGCCGGGCAAAGTCGTGTTCACAGCCGGTCAATTTGCCCGGTGCCCGGCCCTTAATGAACCCCCTGCACCGTCATTGGTAAATACTACTGGAATGATCTCCAGCTTCATATTCGCAATAAATCATCAAAAATCCTGTTCAAAAAGGCACTTAAAATATATTATCTTGCTCAGTATTGACTTGTGTGTGTGTGTGTTTTTTTTGTGAAAAACAAAACTACAAAAGAATAAAGTCAATCTTGTTAGAGGGCCAAACAAAAACAAAACAAAACATAGCAATCATCTTCGATCACATTCAAGAGCCGTAATGGTTCTTGATCACAGTGGATTATACCTGGAAAACAAATTCTTGGAAAACAAATCAGGCCGAATTTTTTGCTTTCGACAAGTTTACTTTATAAAATCTTGCCAGCAAATCCGGGGATATGTAAACCAACCTTTTATACTTTTTACACATCACATCTGAGGTGAAACCGTACTATTTATCATACAGACCTCGAGCGCAGTGAACATTAAAAGAGTTATGCTTCAACATAAATAATTTATTGGGTTTTTTTTATTTAAGGGTTTTATAACGATGTGTAATCTTGAAAAGCGTTTGATACGCGCGGCAAAAAGATAACTCCTGCAAGCGATGTTCATGAACGACTGAAAACAAACATGCAGCACAGCAATTTAAATTGCAAGAGAGACTACTAACAATCACTAAAACAAATATAATTCGGTTAAACATTTACAGACACAACAATTTTCATTCACGAAGATAAGTATTAAAGCGTTTCGAAAAATCCTGAGTCTTAAAGCTTAATAACTTTATGTTTTAAACCGGCCTCGCGGTGTTTGCTTTTCTCAAAGATGAACTCGAGGCAAGAAAATCGCTCAAAGTTTTCTTTCTACAGCCAAATTTATAACTAAATATTCTTCGGAACGTGTTCTTCTATTTGCGGTGAGAAAATATATCTAAAGGCTCTTTTTAAGTCCTGTAAGCTTATAACAAACCTGATATTAGGTCGGTTCATTGTCTCAAATCTTACAAACGTCAGTGAAACGTGCATAAACTTGCCGCATAAATTGTGCTCGACTACATGAAATTAGATATAAAAAAAACTTCAAATGCAATCATTACTCAGGCTTACCTTTCGAGATGCGGTTCGTAAATGCTATGTATCAAGTAATGCGAGAGTCGCTTGAGAATTTTGAATCCTCTTTAATACGCATCAAGCAAGGTGAAAAACGAAAACGATGCCATCCGAAATCGGATTTCGAACTTTGACAAGCGACGCATCTCTCAACCAAAACACCAATGAACAAACTAGCCACGAATAACAGACTTGATAGCAGCTGTATTTCATTTTGTACATCCAGTGGAAAAAGACAGTTAAAAACATCACAAGTTTACAAAACTCTCTGTCAGCTTCAGCTGTCAAAGTAAACAAGTTTCAAGATGCTGCATAAATTTTCCGCATGAACTCACCTGTCAAATTTTGACCAATCAGAGCATAAAAATTGGGCGTAGAGCGTGACCAACGCGTGACCTTGGTGAGAAAAGGTCTTCCTAGCCTGTATTGTTACATAACTTGCTGAATTTTCGCGACCATGGTTAGTTTGAAATCAAACTCTTAATAGTGCGGGGTCATCATGATATAAACACGGCATATTTCATATAAATTTAAAAAAATAATAAACTTGAGCCTGCGGTCATCTGAAAACCAGTAACTTGTCAGCGGATAACTTTAAAAAAGTACTCGACCTCAATGGGTCGACACCTGAGCCCGCGATACGGTCAGGTGATACTGGTCAGCGGATACCTTGTTTTGACAGCTGTCAATTGATCACAATATTGATGTGCAATCAGTTTCCTTCTGGGCTTCCTGGGCTCCCAAAGTAGTTAGAAAGTGTGAAAGTAAACATTGGTTTTCCTGTGGTGCGGACGGACGGCGGGCGGTCGGTGTACGGTCACGTGATTACCAAATTTTCTGGGATGGGTAGATTACGTTAGCTATGGGGCTACGTCCACGCGCGCGCTTCGCGCGCGCGAGGAGCTCCGCTAAAAAAAGAATGTGGAATAATCAATCTTGATGATATGCAAGGACCTGGCACGCACTGGGTTTGCTATAGAAACCTGGATTCAGTTGTTGAGTATTTTGATCCATTTGGTCTGATAATGCCGAATGAGGCTTTGAAGTATTTCAGGTCTTCTGGAAAACATATTGTTTATTCAATAGATGAAATACAAAATCGAAAAACTGTTCTTTGCGGTTATTGGTGTCTTTACTATTTGTTTGAGAGGCAGAATGGAAAAAGTATTTTAGATGTTATTCACAATCCTCATTTTGATAATGATAACAGTGATTTTATAAAAGAATACTTTGGAGGATAAAGATTATTACAAAATATAAATTAAATAAAAGTTTTTTATATATAAAAAAGATTCCTTGAATAATAATTTGTAATAATATTTTTCATCTAAGATTAAATATAAAAGATAGATAAAGATTATTACAAAATATAAATTAAATAAAAGTTTTTTATATATAAAAAAGATTCCTTGAATAATAATTTGTAATAATATTTTTCAAGATTAAATATAAAATTTATATTTAATCTGAATCCACTGGTGAATCCTTCAACTTTTTAACCTTCTCAACTTTTCTTTCCAATTCTTTTACAGTATCAACTATGGAATCAAATTTTGTGTAAATATCAATAAGTTTGAAAAGTTTCTTCTTTTTATCAGATTTTATTTTCAACCAAGAATATTCTCCTTTTCTTATTTTTTCCCACATCTCACATTCACCAGCCATTAAAACTCGTGAAAGATCTGGATTTTTACTCCGAAGAGACTCAAACTCATCATTTATTTTTATTCTTATTTCTTTCTCAAAATCTTTGAGTGTTTCAACATCCATATTTTTCTCTATCTCTGAAAAGAATTTAGCTTCCATTTTATCTTTAGTTTATACTAAATCTTCATCTTCATCTTCATCTTCATCTTCACTATCTTCAGTTATTTCTTTTTTTAAATTTATTAATTTTTCTTCTATTTCACATAACTGTTCAACTGCATAATAATTATCATGTTCTAACTTTTTGATTATTTTATTTTCAATTAAATCCAATCTTTTATTAATTTTTTCATGAATATTATCTAAATTTGAATAAATATCATTTAACTTTTCATCAATTGCTCTTAACTTTCCTTTAATTGGTTTAAATAGCTTGCTTTCTTTTTTATTGGAAATTAAACCACGTTGTTTTCCAAAATTACTAAATCCTTCTAAGCCTAATTCGTTTAATTTGAATAAAGGAGGTATACCTAATCTTTTTCTTCCTTCCATTTTATTATAAAATATATTTTTTTAAATTTAAAAAAATATATTTTCATTTTACTAACCTGTTTAATAAAACAGAATGTCCTTTGATTTCCATAATTATCTCAAATATTTTCTTGAAACGATTATCACTCTTTAATACCGCAATATTTAGATATTCAAAACTATCGTTAAGCAAATTATATATCTCATTAAGTTCACTTTTTACTAAATCAACCCTAGCCGACATTTTATCTAAACATTATACTAAATGAAAGAATCATATTGCATCAAAGATAAAATGGTAACACCTTGTACCGAACCAAGTGGTTACCAAACTGATAAAAGAGGAAGAAAACAATTCTTTTGTCACTGCGCTGTTTGTGGAATAAAAAAAGTGAGATATGTTAAAATGGGAACAACTGGAGCAGGAGTAAAAAAAACAAAGAGAAAAAGAAAGACAAAAAACTAGTTAGCCCGTCTGAGAAGGCGGGCAAACAATCCGGAGGAGATTTATTTGACACTGTTGTTGGAACAGCTACTGATGCATTCGTTGAACATGCTCTTCCTTGGATGGGGCGTAAAACAGTCGAAATGGGTCGTTATGGAGCAAGTGAATTAATGAGAAATAAAAAACTGCAAAAGAAGGCTGTAAATTATGGAATTAATAAATTGTATCCTTTTATTCAAGATTCTTTTGGATCGGCAATGGATCAACTTTCTACCAAAGTCAGACCCAAAAAAAGATATAAAACCAATAGACGCGATTTGGATGGATCTGGAATTGATCCGGTGACTGTTGTAAAAAAAGCTCCAGATATTGCGATGAAAACAACGCAAGAACTGATTCCATCTTTGAAACCAGTTTACAATCGATATAAATCCGGAGATATAATGAAATCTGCTTTTGGATCGGAACATGGCGTGACATCTGGGAAATTCTGGAGAAGGCCCACAGCCGCTGAAGAAGCCAAGATGGGAATAATACGCAAAGGTTCTAATCCTGAATTATTTTTTAAATTTGAAAAACCTTCTAGAAGAATGAAAAAATCAAGATTTTTTGAAAACAATCCAGAAGCCCTGGCAGATATGAATAACATTATTTCATCTAATCCCGATACATGGCCACAGATATTAAGAACCAAATATCAGATTATTATTGATGAACACTTCTGGGAAAATAATCCTCTCCTTAGTTTTGGAACTGGAGTTGACATTCACAAATGGATAGGAAAACTCCCAAAACCAAAAGCAGGATGGACTCCAGGTAAATACAAGTATATGGGCCCTTATAATCCTCTTGAAAAACAAGTAACTTATGATCCAAAAACTGGAGAAGTAACTGAGTGGCACGTCAAACCATATAACAAAGTTGATGAAATTGCAGCTTATCATGATATATGTTATGATATGGGAAAAAACAAAGGTGATTGCGACAGAGAAATGGTAGAATCTTTGAATCAGATTCCTTTTGGTGAAATGCCAAAATGGGGATCAACTGCTCGATTCTTGATTAATACAAAACAAAAACTTGGACTTGGGCTTCAAAAAAACGCAAGTCGGCGTTGAGTAGTGATTGGTCTCAACAACTTGCCGACGAACTTCACAAACCAATCACAAGAAACTTTCAAAAGAGATCAGTAATCTCAAATGGAATTGATGATATCTGGGCTGCTGATTTGGTAGAAATGCAAAAGTTTGCTAAGTGGAACAAAGGTATTAAATATTTGCTGATGGTTATTGATGTGTTTAGCAAGTATGGTTGGATAAGAGGTCTGAAAGACAAAAAAACTGAAACTGTCAGTAAAGCATTTGATGATATTTTTGAAAGAGGGCGTAAACCAAAGATGTTATGGACTGATAAAGGTTCTGAGTTTATCAGCAAACATTTCAAAGATTTTCTGAAAAGCAAAGATATTAAACTATATCACACTGAAAATGAAGAGAAATCTAGTGTAGTTGAGAGATGAAATAAAACAATGAAAAACAAGATGTGGAAAATGTTTACTGTAAATAACAACACTGTTTACGCGGATAAGATAGATAAACTGGTTAATGATTACAATAATACGAGACATTCTAGTATTAAAATGACTCCTGTTGAAGCGAGTAAAAAGAAGAATGAGAAAAAAGTTTGGAATAATTTGTATGGCGAATCTATTTACTTGAAACCTGAGAAACCAAAGTTTAAGATTGGAGATCATGTTAGAATTTCAAAGTACAAAAGAAAGGTATTTGATAAAGGTTACACACCAAACTGGACAGAGGAGATATTTGTGATTGATAAAATTAATCCAACAAAACCTGTTACGTATTCAATTGTTGATCTGATGTCGGAATCGATCAGGGGGACTTTTTACGAACAAGAATTACAGAAAGCAAAACAGCAAACTTTTAGAATAGAAAAAATTATTAGGAGAGATAACAAGAAAAAGATGGCATTAGTAAAATGGAGTGGATATCCTGATAAATTTAACTCATGGGTGAGTTTCAAGGATTTGGTATAGGGGAACCTACGGTTCCCCCTATTACCCCCTCCCTTGGCTACGCCGCATTAAGATAAATTTTAATACAAATTTTGTATTAAAATCTCATTAATCAGTTTCTCCCTCCTCCTTATCAGAAATAATTAAATCTTCAACATCACCAACCTCAACAGTCACATCATCATCACTTTCACTATCACCTTCTTCCTCAGTTATTTTTAGTAAAGATTCTCGAGGTTTCAATGGTTTAACATAGCACTCATGAACTTTTATTTGAAGAGATGTAACAGTCTTACTTATGAATATTCCTTCAACTATCAACGCCATTTTGACATTGCAATACTGATCAATATATTTAAAAGGATTCAAATCTTTCTTCGCCTTGGTCTTGAATAGAGAAAGTATTTTCTTTGACTTCTCAGAGTAAATAAGTTTTGCGTAAAGAACTGGAGCAGCTGACTCATCTTTTCGTGTTTTCTTCTTTCCTTTTTTATCTGTATATTCAACCTGTTTGTAATAAAGTGGGGAAGATAAACTTGATGCCATATCAGATCCGTATTCAGTTTCAAGATGTTTGCAGCATATTTCCCCAATATTATTCAAGGTATCAAAAAAGGCTTTTTCCTCTGTATTTGGTTCACTATCTTTTCCCCAGAGGCAAACTGGAATACTGTAGCCAACAAGTTTGTTATTTTCTTGATTCTTCTTTTTATTTACTCCAAAAGAGAAAAGAAACGGAGTTTCAATTACGAGAGCACCTTTCTTTCCATTTGGGTACTTGACTTCAATTGGGATTCTTTTGTACTTGATTTTGCTATCCTTTACTTTGAATTCTTTGGCTTCATTGAAAACAATATTGTCTGGTGTGAGACGATCGTAACTTGACAACTGCATTTTATTATTAGAAAATATTATTTTTTAAATCAACATTTTTCATCAAGACATACTTCATCAATCATTTCTTTTTGTCGCTGATAATCTTCTCCAGCTTCACACAATATTTTCAAATAAAAATCTTCTATTCTTTCATCTTTTGCAAGAGCAAGTAATGACCCTGTTAAACATCTCTTATACGTATCCAATCCACTACACATTCTGTCATAAACTCCTCTAACAAAACTTTTACCAAAATCATCATAATGAGAAATCTCTAACATTTTGTTCATTAAATCATCCAAAAGTTTATAGTTAGTTTCTACTTGAATCGCAATTAACTTCTTTCGCGGATCTCCTGATTTACTTATGAGGTCAAATGCTTCTAACATTTCAGATCTTCTATTTTTCTCCTTCCATCCAGTTTCTATTCTCATATCGTTGTCTTTAGCAAAATCTTTTAGAAATTTGTAAAATTCCTCCATTTTATATTTATTATTATATATCTTTTTAAATCAAATTTACCCTCTTCACAGTAGTTATATAAGGATGCCTTACCATCAAATTCGCCACCGATAATTTCTGTCATTTCCGCGAGCCCGCAGGGCGAGCCATTAATGTCATAAAGTGTTCAAAAACCACAAAAATGACAGAGTTAATGGGAAACTTAAAATATTTCAAAAATTTTTTAGTCCCAAAATATGACAGGGTTAAACAGGAAATAAAAAGTGGGTGCATGACGGGCTAAATTTTCCCATTAAGTCTGTCATTTTTTGTACTGATGAAAATAATATGGAGTTAATCAGGGAAATGACAGAAATTATCGGTGGCGAATTTGAATGGTAAGGCATCCTTATATAACTACTTGCAGTGGTTTAATTGAGGGACAAAAGTGTTGTGACACTTGTATAAAATGGCCCCTTTTTGTGTAGTGGACATATCTATCCCCTTCCCCCGGGTAGCTCACCCCCTCCCCCAAAATCAATGATTCAGGTAATAAATGAATGAAATTGTTGATAAACGCACCCGTTTCAGACAAGTGTATCAACTACTTTTGTCCCTCATTGTAGCTAGTATCCAAATACATGCGTCTGTTCAGTAACAAATCACAAATCGCGTAAAAATACTAAGTAATAAAAAAATGGGGTACACAACGGGCAGGCGGTAGTGTCATTGATTTTATTTCCCCATCTTCACGTCTTTCTGTGATCTGCTACTGTTAGTAGTACAGACCCAAGGCAAGGTGGAATCTACTTTTTTTATTCAATGGGCATCAAATATAACTGACATCTTTGCCTCGTAGTACTCGACTATAGAGCGTTTTCACATGACGTCACGGCGGCCATATTGGTGTGCCAAAACAATGAAACCGCGTCCAGACAATCGAGTGGGAGTTGAGTTCTTTTCTTATGTAAACGCTTTCTTTTGTTCCAATAAATTTGCATAGAGGCTGGCCACGTGAGTGAAAAACGCTATATTGGAAGATTTGTTCCAAGTTAGGATGGATTCCCACTGTCGCATAACTTTTACGTTCTTGAATAACATTAGGCAATGTATGAAAAATTGTGCGTGAAAGTACGCTCAACACTTTATACAGCCGCCTCTACTCTATTGTGCATAGGCATATTAAAATTAAATGACAGAGGAAATCCACCTTATACGCGTCCAACACTGATTTCCTTTCTGAATCTTCTTCTCTTCTTCATCTTACCTGTAGACAGTTTCCTGATAACCTTTTTGGAGGCTTTCAGATGTTCAAAGAAGAATAATCCCATAAAAAATAATCCCGTAAACGTTTTCAAAACTCTTATTTTCGCACCAGTGAGTCTCCCACCACTTTTTTAAAGGTTTGTTCCAGTTTAGGCATCTTCAATCGGGTAAGGGTTCTTAATGGGTCTCGGGTGCTCTTAGTAATCTCCTGCTAAACGTTTTCCAAGGTCTTCACTTCCTCAATCCAAAAACGAAATGTCGCGAACATTTTTATGGACGCCATGTTCGACAAATAAAAGAAAACAATTTCCCCTTGAACTCATCCGTGCGTCTGTACTCTGATATATCACGGGTAACGGCCAATCAAACGCGTTTTGCATTCCCCTCATCATGAGTACATAAGCTCTGGCTGGTAGGTCAACGCAAGAGCCATGGTGAAGAGTAACGATCAATCGTGGCGCAAGTAGCATTCTGTAAAACTCTCTTAGACAAGAGCTGTCAACCAATAAACATGCGAGAATTAATACTTAGTTATTGTAAAATTACAAGCGACTGAGAAATTTAAGGTTGAAAAAGAAATCTGGCTCGTCAGCGGCGAACTTAAGCAGTAAGGCCTCCGGTATTCAAGTTAAGTGCTATGATCGTTCGACAACGATGGCTCCTTCTCCAGTCATAATAGAGCGTCAGAGAGTTTCTCGGAAGTGTGTTTGTGGACATTTGGGGATTAAGTGAGTTCAGGCATGATATATAACCATATTTGATGTTTATTCACTAAACAATGCAAATAAACAGTTTATCTTGTCACATCAAGCAATCTTGATTGAATGCGTGATGCGAATCGACTTGCATTTGTTTCAGAAATCTCTTCTTGTGTATACTTGAACTTTCTTCAATTTTTATCACATTGGCACCTAAAATACAACATTCAACAATAAAACAATGTTATCAAGAGAAGGTTGACTCCAAAAATGTTTAGGGATTAAACAGCTGGTATTAAAGCCGTTTTGGACGTCAAAATACTCAACCACAGTGATGCAAACTACTCACTTCCGCAATTTCAAATTAAAGAAATATTAGAGATAGTTCCAAATTTAAGGTGGTTGAGGTATTTCCTGGGAAACTGAAGCGAACGTGACCAAACGGGGTCATGTAAGTCACATTTTGTTACCATGACTCTTAAATACAAAAAAATTCCAGTTGGGGCGACAAAACTTTGTCCTCGCAACATGTTATATGAAATTCAATTACACTGTAGTTTTAATTTATGGGTAGTTGCTTGTTGTTCCAGACGGGTGGGATCACCAAATAACGTATTGGAAAATATGAAAATGACACTGACAAAAGAAACACCAAATTTTTGCGTCCTGAAGCAGGGACAGAGAGAAATTTCCTACTCTCCTATGTCCCTTCAACGTGACCTTAATTGTGTCTGTCTTAAGTATCAACCTCGTTCCCAGTTTCCTCTTCTACTCGTTCCTGGGAAGCGAGAGAACTCTGGGACAGAGACGCAGGAGAGAAGCCTGGAAACGAGGTTTTCTGACGTGCTAGTTTTCTATTTTCAATCAACGTACGACCGTAATTACCATTTCTTTTTCTAGCTTCCGCTTTTACTTCGCAGTAAGATTGTTCATTCTGAAATGTAATTATGAAATAACTTATGATTAGAACATCTCATCAATCGCGTCAAATGTTTAAGGAGAAGTTAATACTTAAATAGATAGTAAATGTGCTGGTTGTGATTCACTTAGTACATTTTTCGAGTCAAACCCTACAAGTACTTTATGCGCGCAGAAGAAGATAAGTGATATGTTTTTGTTTTAATGTAATTAAGGTTGTAAAAAAGAACTTTTTTTTCGAATTTGTGTAGGATTGATTTGGTTGTGCAGAATAGAACGAAAAGGACGATTGATCTTTTTTATAGTTGTGTGAGTTGAGTTTCACAGAATTACTTGGTTGCATCCTCATGAAACCGAAACTTTAACAATTGTTAGAAAATGAAAGCAGGAGGAAATAGAACGTGCATAATTACCCTTATACCTGCATTCTTGGCCAATTTTATTTTCATACCAAAGACCGGGACTAAGAAAATTAATAATCATACATTACAACCTGCTAGCGTCGTCCACAGTTAACTGAAGTTTAGCGGTCGAATCTACTTAAATTTTTGTGTTTGAAAACACACTTAGGACAACCTTATCGCTCAAGCTCCCATTTTAAAATGGCAATTTTATGTTCAAAGCACAATGGGCTTGGTAAACTGTCAAATGGACATCAACACGCCTCCGTTGGGTGTCGTGACGTCATTACTAATACTTGCCTGAACATGTTTAGCATAAATTAAAAGGTTTCCCGCTCATTTTATTCACGAGACAAATTTTACTCGTCCCTCCTCGTCCTCAAACACTGACAAACAGGCCCCAAATGATCACCCACCACTACTCGTGTCTGTTTGAATTTTAATTACCTTTTAACAGTTTGATGGTGGTTCTCTTAATGTTTACTTCTTTTAAAGCAGAGTATTGTGTTACAAACAAACCCACTTGGCTGGCTGTAGCATAAACTCAAAATTCTTCATACTATTCAGTCTTGACTACCAGCACTTCCTACATGCAGTATTTAACTATCTGGTCAGCCAACGTCTAAATTTGTTTGTTTGTTACATCACTCTCAAAACATTCGGATGAAAAAAAGGAAACCAAACATAGAAAGTTGGAAGGAGGACAATAACCATAAACAATTTGGACTTAAACATTATTCTTGTAATATTTAATGGAGTCGAAACTAATTGTGGGATTACACACATTTTAGGCATCCTACTGCAGATGAACAGTTGCGACTCATAGATATTTGAAGCAAGAACAATTTACCGTCTGTCCCCTTTGAATTCTATTAAATCGACCCAAGTCAATACAAAAATTCAATAATACGGTGTTTATAAAAGTAATTGTTGATAACTTACACTCTGCAGAAGTAAGCCAGGCCCATTGATAATAAGATAAGGCTCACAGTGATTAGACCCAGGGAAACAGCAAGCAGGATTGTTATCTCTAAGCGTCTTTGTTCAGTGTCCGCTGCAAAGCGAAAATGTAAACGCATTAGATAACAAAATTTTCTTTACTGCTGATCCAACATCACGAAAAACAAGTGAACTAAATAAACAAAAACTCTGAATACAGTTATCCAAGAAGTGAAAAGGGAAGAAAAACTAGATTCACAGTCACATTCTGGCTATATAAGTGATCTCGACTGGAGGCTCGATTCCTCCAAAGCCTCAGTTGTGATAGTTTCTTTTTGTTCTTGCTTTCAGCAAATTGTATCTTTTGGGGGTTTCTACCCGTGAAACAACAGGCCGTGTTTATGCTTATTCAATTTTACATTAAATAATTCTCGTGTACTGAATACAAAAAGCAAGGAAAAGTACTTGACTGACACTTCATGGTGAGGTACTCAGATATAAAATACTTCTGCAGTGAAATAAATAGACCCTGCCTCGTACAGGATACTCAGCAAAACACTGGAGATAATATTGACAACTGTTTAGGCAGGAAATACTGGGAGTTTATTGGTGGTAATCGTTCAAAACGCATGTGCATATTAAAGCACTACAGCCATAGAAACAGAGCTGTTTTTCAGTATTTCCAGCAAACCGTTATGAGATAGAAAACTAGTCAGTTAGATTACCGACTGCAGGTCCACCGCCTTGTCCAGCCCCTCCGCCTTGATTAGGGCCAGTTGTAACTGCCGGTGTAGTTTCTACAACATCTGATGATCAAAAAATGCAATTAGATTAAGTGACAGTTTACATGACAACTTTATGATTTTGGTAGTGGAGGTTATCCTAACCCTGTCCCGATCACCTGTTAAATAGTGGGACTTCAGCCATGAAAACATTTCATTGCCAAATAAAAGCCATTTCAGCGCCATGCGCTTGTTGCAATGCAAACGTCAGCGGCCCATTTTTGAATGGATGACCATAAAGAGTCAACAAGTGCTAATTCAATGCAAAATGAATAAGAACTCTTAGCCTCGAAGAAAAAATGTACATTTTTCTGTTTTTTTCCTGATGTTTTATACTGTGTGTTTGATATGTTCGTAATCTTGTGCACAAATTTCGGCCAAAACATCTCTACAAGAGTAAATACAGTTACGAATACAAATTTGGTAGCGAATTTGAGGCATGTTACATGTTACGACGTGCGTCGCTCAAAAACGCCTTTTTTAATGCTCCCTATTGGCTGTAACATGTTGAACCTTATTGTGGGAAAATGTGCTTAAATATTCCTTTTCCTTAGAGCTGCAATAGATTACAAGAAGCTCCACCTTTACTTTACTATATACAGTTGGAGTTTCCTTTAGTTGGCAACTTTAAGAGCAGTTGTCTGTAAGATTCGAACTATATTGAAAAGTCGCTGCCACACTATCTCACCGAACTGGCTAAAAATTGGCATGTAGACTTGATTTGGGGTCTTTAATAAGGAATAGGTAACCTTAGGTTCTAATTCCTCCTATTTCGGAATTACCGAAACGGTCGGTTTTGGGGTGCTTCGGACCGGCGCCATATTGGTTAATAGAAGATGTTTTTGAGCCTTCGACTACAACCCTGTCTTCAAAGCTTATCTTCCTTTGCCGATACACATTGAAAGAACTATCCCTCTTTAATGTATTTTTAGAAACTACTTCGAAATTGACAACATTTTCGCAACGATCGATTAAACTTTTGGTGGGTATACTTTTTGAATTCTTTACACCCGTAAAATTAACAGAAATTCAAAGGCGTATATCTCTCTTGCCACATCGCTTTGAAGGTTGCCACTCAACCTGAATACTCATCGTTTGTAGTTAAATCTAGTTCGTTAATAAAAAAATTGGGCAAATTTAATGGAGCAGAAACAAAAGTAATGAATGGAAGAATGTTCTAGCGACTCTGTCAATGAGCTTTACACCGATTAATCGCCAGGTGTTGTCAAAATTACAATCGATCATAGAAATTCTGTCAGTAAATCTGAGTGGTCTATACAACAAAATTAGCCTCTGTAATATAAGCGATAGCTCTGCTGCGAAAAACAGTATAAAAAGGCAGATTGTATGAGGAAAAGGAAAATGAATTTGTTACATTTATGCTACGACGCGTAAGTAAAATGCAGCCATCACAGTCAAACTGGAATTTTCCTGATTTTCCTCCAGTTCCTTTATCGAGAACAGAGCTTTTAAAATTAACCATAATAATGAAAATTGAAATGTATTACCCTACTCGACGACAAAGATGCCAATTTCCACCTTGATCGGAAAAAAGTAATATTTTCCCACGCATATCGCGGGTCCGATCGTCACGTTCCTTGCATGGCGTTACAACTCACGTGAAACCGCCTGGTTTCAAACAACTGAACTGAAGAATCCGTGAAAATCGTAGCCAGGCAATAAATAATGGCATTGATATAAGTTATCATTATTAGAGAGCGAGGATGCGATGATAGTTCCAGCTACATGTATTTACAGCGTTTGAAGATTCAGTCAAAACTCATGAGACATGAGCCCTTGAAATAAACATCATTACTTCCGGTTTTGCAAATTGGGCGTAGCAAAGTAATAAATAGACTCATTCTGTCTTGTACACCATTAACAACTGTTTCAGTTATTTTGTTTCAATCACGCAACTCGTTTTGAGGAGATTCTTGGTCTTTCCATAAAGTGTTCTGTGATAAACAGGAAAATTGGTTTGGAAGAGGTTGAGAAGAATGAGGGATGATCACAGGAGATAAGAAAAGTCCCCAGTCATCCCACCGAGGGGCTTCAAAACTGTGCGCAAATGCCCCACCCTAGGGACAATTCCAGACTTTAGTTTTCTTGAAAAAGCTTAAAATCGCTAGTCCATGTATGGATAACTGAAGAGAGTCCTAATTCTAAATAAAGGAAACAGCAAAGAAAATTCAGTTAGCGACCAGAGTGTTTATCCGATATCGCGAATAGTAATGGTGTTCTTTCACGGAGTGACTGAAGATGTGTCTGCAGTTTAATGTAAAATAATTCACCATGCTCAAGGACCTTTCGACAATATAAGTGTAACGATTGATAATATCAGTGGTAAAAAACGAACGCTTTTTACTGTAGGACGATGACGTCATCATACAAAAGGCATCCTCATTTTCTAACGGTCAAAACCTAATTTTCTCTGCTCGTAAACTCAAAGCGCCTCTGAAGACAAGTAGTAGTAATGTGCTTGTTAGTAAGACGTCCACCAAGCTGTGCCCATCGTACATAACCTATTGCATTTTCCATGTTAAAGGTGCGGCGCTGAATAGCAGCTGAATAGTCCCGAGAAATATGCCTTGACAAAATATCTGTGTCAAGTCTTATTTTTATTAAGGTGCAGGTAAGGTTATGATATATATAGATTCTAAAACGACGAGCTTAAGACGAATATATAAACGTCTTTTTAACACAGGATTTATAGAGTAACAATTCACATAACTATCTTTATACAAGACTTACCTGCTGCAATAACTACCATTCTCTGAGAACCTCGCCTTTCGTGCTTTTCTTGAAGGACATTGTCATTATTTGTATGGTAAGCCCAGATAAAATAATACTCTTTCCCTTTCTGAAAAATTTGAACACAACATAACTTATCTCAGTCCACGGAGTAGCCAGAAAACTGGTTCCCAAGATAGAGTATCGAGATAATCCTCAACAATCCACTGTAATATCAGTTATTTACTAGTTAGCTACTTTTATATGCTTTCTTTGGTTAGGCTCAAAACGTCCAGTTATAAATGTGCTTACTTCAATGGCTAGGTCGCCGTCTAAATCACCTGTGTCCCTCTTTCTAGTATAAGATATCATTGTCCTTCCATCTCTTTCCATGGCGTACATTAGATTCACATCTTGCTGTTGATCGGCATTTGGAGGCTGGTAGCCGTTTGTAATATAATCCTGAAAAAGACATATTTACTGCTATTCAAAATAACGGGACTTAAAAATAAAATACAGCCTATCCAAGAAGAAAGAAAGTTAAATCTCCTTCTCCTCTCATGCAGTCAACTATTAAGCGGCCAGTAATTAAAGTTACTAAAACGAAGAACGGGAAACGGGAAATATGAATAATGGGAACAAAACAGATGAAGTTACCGATAGAGCAAGGGTTCAAGTTGGGTTTAGTTCTCATTTTTCATTTTTCCTTTTCCTGTGCTGGTTCTCCGCTACCCGTTCCCTCTTCCAAAGAACCGGAATGACTATAGAGCGTTTTCACATGACGTCACGGCGGCCATATTGGTGTTCCAAAACAATATAACGGCGGCCATGTTGGTGTACCAAGACAATCCTGTGGGAGTTGAACTCTTGTCTTATGTAAAAACTTTCTTTTGTTCCAATAAATTAGCATAGATGCTGGCCACGTGAGTGAAAACGCTCTATAGATAAGAAATATAAATGAAACCTCTATTCAGCGGATATTCAGCGGCCTCCTCCATTAGGCGGCCGCTGCAACGGCTTGGCTGCTTCCTTCATTTCGAGATAGAGAGTGATGACTGTTGAGGTCCAATGATGCCACTCCTCTTGCCTGTTTGTTCAATATAAAGCGACGAACCTCTTTAGGGGCCACTTCCCGGTACCCCGAAAGTGGCCCGATAATGGACTCCGAGGTTCAACTGTATATATTATAAAATGATAAATGTCATTGAAAAACCAGACCTGAAGATACATTTCTCCATTTCTTACTCCACCGACTGCAACATCATATCTATTCATGCCCATATTGTTTTCAGAAAAGCCAAATCCAATCCAACCGACTGCCGCTACATCGAGAGTAAAGTACAGGCTGTCAGCAGTGCTGTTGTAAGACCAATAAACCTTGAAATTGCCGTTGTCAAATGTAGCACTATTCTGGTATACCTTTGGAGTGGGCGTTGGACCTACACCAATAAAAAATTCATGTTAAAATATTTAGAAGCGTTCTCTGGCTAAAAACGTCTTTTGAAAAAGGCGAGCTTTCGACCATCTGAACCGCTAAGGTCTTCAACGGACGAAATAATTGGAAAATGAAACAACTTCTCAAATATAGTGTGCTAAAAATACAATAGACTAAAATTAAGCAATAATTCGTCGAAAATTTTTGCTAAGAAAAATTAATGCTATATTGCTACTAGGAAAGGCAAGAGGTAATGTCCACATTTAGTGGTTTCTATATATAAAAATAGAAATAACTCTTCTAAGGTATGTATTTTTTATCTATTCGCATGTCACGGGATAAACTATTAATATAAGTTTTGCACTTTTTTGGAACTTTTTTTAATATTTATTCGCATTATTCTCGTTTCAGCTTCTTCGTACCAATTCCTATGTATCTTTCGTCAGTTTCACACTATCGTGCTTTGCTTTTACTTCTAAATGTTGTTCCTGGATAATAGTATTCTGCGAGTTATTCAAATGAAAGTGTACTTCCGTACATCTGCTCATAGCAAACACGTGCAATTACAACAGGCAAATTTTGACAAAAGAATATTTAAGTAGTTTCTTTGTATTTTCAGTTCTTTTCCTTGTCTGTAGTTTACTCCCGGAAGAAAGTTCGTCTGTCCACGTACATGTTACCTTAGTTTTCTTTTAAGGGGAGTTTCTCTGAATTGTCACTCAAGTAGTTCTATAATGTAACGGATTTTCAGTAAAACTGCTCATTGTTCCTACACGTGGTCGCGTGCCATGTAGATGTATTTTTAACAATTATAGTAAATAGTCTAATTATGTCATTTTTCTTCCGCAGCAGAAATCAATACCTTTTATTCTTCAAATTAAGATTTTTAATCCAACTTCAAATACTTATAATAAGTAATATTACAGATGCAGGACCTTCTTAAATATTTGGGTGTAATGATTGATTCTCAACTTTCATGGAAGTATTAACTACTATATGTCACAAAATTAGTAGATCGGATGGAATTATTGCTAAAATGAGGCATTATCTTCCACGGAATCTTCTCTTAAATTTGTCTCATGCACTTATTTTTTCAGTATTTGACATTTTTGAGGGATCCTCAGGCCGCGTATCACATCAAATTTACTTTTTTTTTTTTTTCATTTCTAGAGTGAACATTGCTACACTGTACCTGGTGTTGGGGTGGGTGTAATGGCAGGTATAAGAGTTTGTTGCATCACTCCTGTTGTATCATTCGAGTGCTGAGGAAACGAGCTGGGTTGTGCATCAACCGAGGTGTGATAAGCCCAAACTAGATAAATCGACACGCCAGGCTGTAAAAAAAAATTCCTTAATTGCCATTTCTTCCCACATTTTTTTGGTATTTTTTTGTAATTATTGTAGTCGTGTGGCAAATAAATATATACAAATACAAATAAAAATACAAAATGATTCTTGTTTGACTTGGAATTCACATGATTACAAACTGTCACTTTTTCACCAAGATTATCATTCGATTTCTTTAAGCAAATAACATCTTTAGGGGATGTTGCAAGTTAAGTAAATATTTTGTTGTTTTGTATTTATTGAATTGCATCTGATATTGAATAAGTTATACAAAACAAAAACAATCATCTTAGCGAGAATAACAGTTTTAAGGAAGTCTTTTACTGAATGGCACACAAAAATCACCTTTGTTACCTGAATAACTGTGTCATTAGCGGAATCGTTAGTATCTCGCTGCCGATAAAATCTTAATGTTGTTACATTATTTTCCTCTCTAGAATAACTCAGCATCCAGTCCTGTTGCAGGTCCAACTGCGGCAGCCTGCGACCTACGGTCAGATAATCCTATAATGGAAATAACATGCACCATACTTAAAATTCAACTTCTTATTTTTAAGGAAAAAGTGGATAGATGTGCAGGGCACGAATCTTGCTGGCAAAATCATCTTTATCGTATTTTCCGTGACAAGCCGCAGCCAACTCCTGTTTAGATAAATAACTTTTGTTGAGGGGAAGAAAACACGTTGGCTGACAACACGAAATGATGGCAGCTTTACAGTATTACTAAGGTAGCGACAGTGAATAAAGACATCCAATTTAAAAGGCTTCTCTCAAGGAAATAAAGATCGACAAACTCTTTACCCATAAATATCCTGCACCACCCGACACTCCTCCGACGGCCACATCGTAGTGCATCATTGTGTTTGGTGCCTGGGTAGCCACGCCAAATCCAATCCAGCCAGTGGTTTTGACTTCTACCATAAAGTGCAAAGTATCCATGCTGTTGTTGTACACCCACGACACGTTGTAGTTGCCATTATTATCCAATTGCAAAAAATTTACAAAATGCATCGGTCTTACTTCCACAACAGGAGAGGCTGTTATTGCGGGAGTTGCCGTTGCGAACATAAATACATTGAAAACATAGTTAACCCTTATAGAAATCATCTTTAATTAGTGGCGGGAGAAATGAAACCTGACGATGCAAACATTCTTTTTTAGTTTGCTGACAGAAGGTACTTTACTACTCTTTTCTTTATGTTTAAGGGAAAGCAATAAAGAGTCTTAGTGATTCGGACACGACGGGTCATTTCCCAGTTTCAACATCACATGGCTATGAAACGCAACAGGCATTTGAAATTCTAGCTTTTTGACGGTTTCATCAAGAAATACCTTCCGCATTATTATAACCAAGCTTATAGATTGTAAATTAAGGCAAAGCATGCGAATTGATGCCTTGCTCATACCTCGCATAATTCTAAATTATGGACGATTTCTTTCAGTTAAAGGGTGACCGGTATCGCATTAAATGCTTTGCGTCGGAAAAAAGGTAATTTAAAATTAAAGCCTTGCCATTTTTTTCACGCCGCGTTAGTCGTCGAATTTACAGATGGTGTTTCTTTTCTGGAGTGAACATTCTTACCTGGTGTTGGGGTCGGTGTAATGGCAGCAGGTATAAGAGTTTGTTGCATCACTCCTCTTGTATTATTCCAGTGCTGAGGAAACGAACTGGGTTCTGCATCAACCGAAGGGTGATAAGCCCAAACTAGATAGATCGACATCCCGGGCTGTATAACAAGAAGTTATATCTTAATCGTAGAAGTATATTTATTTTATCTGGATTTACAGCTAATAAAACAATTTTGATAACATACTGGTATATTGATGTACTATCACAGCCAATAACATCACCATTTATTTCACAAGACCAATACCAATACCAATCAGGTAAACAATCATAGTTTAATATCATCAACTGACGTGATGACTACCGTACAGGTTATTGAAACGTCAGGGCAGTCACTGACACTGTCCGTGTTCAGCGTAAAGTACTGTTCTTTTTCATACATTTAAAACTAAAGAACGAGATTGAATAAACTAACACAATTTTATAGTTTGAATGATAACCAGTATTATAGAATTTTGAAAACAAACAAACGCGTTTTAGATTCTTATCACCCTTTCCAAGTATTGGGTACAAGATAAATGTTTAATCTCAGTCTCTTGATTAACTTAATTAATAACATCCTTTATCAAGAAGTAAACAGGTTTGCAGGCATAATCGTTAGACCATTTTACCTGTATAGCTACATCTTGAGGATCTGTTGTGTTTCGTCTCCGACTGAATGTCAGGCTGGTAACTCCGCTTTGCTCCGAACTACTTATTAGTATAAAGTCTTGCTGTGGTTCCGGATCAGGTCTGATTTGGCCTTGGGTATAGTAATCCTGAGAAAATCAAAGTTAACTTTTTGCTTTAACCAGCAACGTATTTCTGTGCTTTTCAACCATTGCAATGATGTCATAGTGAATTATCACTGAGCTGTATATACGTCGAAATATCTAACAACTCGTCTCGGCGCTTTTTGATACCGCGATTGGGAGGTAAATAGCATGAAAATTGTGTAACATTTCAATAAATGTCTCGCGGACGCAAAGTAAAGTTGCCAAAGAGAATGTTCTCTTGCGTTGCCTTGTTCTTCGGAAAAGAAGCAATTGATTGTACTTTGCACAGGCTGCTGCGTAAATGAATTTGACTTAATAGAAACCTTAATTCAATACCCTGAATACGGATGAAAATACTTTTTCAGTAGGCCGGCCGGCTTTAAAGCGTACTAAGTAATTGTAAATAAATGTTCAAGAATGGATGGGTACCATTTTGAAAGAAGACAGTCACACTTAGAGCGCCGTCACATGAAGTACAACAAGCGGGAAAAGTCTATCATTGGGCAGTTCAGTGACGTTTAACAAATTTGCAAGACGAGTTAGGAGAAATTGCCTATTGAAGGTGAACCAGTGCGGAAAAACATCGGTGATTGGATTGCGTTGTTTGTATGCTTTTCAATTATATATGCGGAAAGTAAATGTAAATGCCTTTTAGTTCTTAACGTATGTGGATGTTAAACAACGCCTGGTTAAGTTATAGGTATATTCCTCATGTTAACTGACCGGTTAAAGCGAAGTTATTTCCGATATGTCTTAAAGTTCACCTTTAAAAAGCCTCACAGTTTATTTAACTGTAAACAGCGCGCGAAGAGGTTACAAGAAGTAAAGCAGAATGTAGATTATGACATTATTCATATAAGTGAAAGAGGCGATATGAAACAAATAAATGGTATTAAACTTTTTGGAAAGGTTGCCTGCGTATACACTTATTCACTTCAGCGGCACACATTTCCGCGTGGCAAAATCTAAAGTCATTCAAAATTTGTTCAAATGTGCGTTGCAGTAGTTAATAGAGGATGCCTTACCATTCAAATTCGTCACCGATTATTTCTGTCATTTCTCTGATTAACCCCATACTAACTTCATCAGTACAAAAAATGACAGACTTAATGGGAAATTTTAGCCCGTCAAGCACCCACTTTTTATTTCAAGTTTAACTCTGTCATATTTTGATACTAAAAGAATTTTTGAAATATTTAAAATTTCCCATTAACTCTGTCATTTTTGTGTTTATTTGACACTTTATGACATTAATGGCTCGCCCTGCGGGCTCGCGGAAATGACAGAAATAATCGGTGGCGAATTTGATGGTAAGGCATCCTCTATTAACTACTCTAGAAGAATTCAATCGCGAATGTGATAAATATTATTACAAAATATATTTAGAAAAGTTTAATTATATATATAAAAATAATTTTGATTTATTTATATTGTAGAAATGTTTATCGGATTTGTTTTGGTGGGTGGGGGTGGGTGGGTGGGATTGATAGATTCAATCGCGATAAATATTATTACAAAATATATTTAGAAAAGATTAATTATATATATAAAAATAATTTTGATTTATTTATATTGTAGAAATGTTTATCAGATTTGTTTTGGTGGGTGGGGGTGGGTGGGTGGATTGGATAAAGAATTATGATAAAGATTATTACAAAATATATTTAGAAAAGATTAATTATATATATAAAAATAATTTTGATTTATTTATATTGTAGAAATGTTTATCGAAGTTTATACACAATATCCATTAGATCCAATTATTCTATGACATTCTAAAAGGTAACATGCTTGTATAGATTCAGTATCTTTATGTTTTTCGAAATGATTTATTTGTTGTTCAAGAATATCCAAGACTAACTTTTGTGCTTTAATAGGATCATTTTTATATATGTTATAATTTTTCTTTTTATTATTAATTTCTATAAAAAATAATTCTTTTGCTTTTTCAGGATCTTCTTCTGCTAAATCATAATTATCATTAAATTCATGAAATTTAATATCAAATTGATTTTCGGTTTCAGATGGAGAAGGTTGTGTTATTTTCATTTTATAAAGAGTTATATAAAAAGATGAAAAAATATTATTACAAATTATATTTTGTAAAAATAAATGATTGATGAAGTATGTCTTGATGAAGAAAATAAGGCTCAAAAAGAATGTTAATTTAAAACATAATATTTTCTAATAATAAAATGCAGTTGTCAAGTTACGATCGTCTCACACCAGAAAATATTGTATTCAATGAAGCAAAAGAATTCAAAGTCAAAGATAGCAAAATCAAGTACAAACGAATCCCAATTGAAGTCAAATACCCAAATGGAAAGAAAGGTGCTCTTGTAATTGAAACTCCGTTTCTTTTCTCTTTTGGAGTAAATGAAAAGAAAAACCAAGAGAATAACAAACTTGTTGGTTATAGCATTCCAGTTTGCCTCTGGGGAAAAGATACCGAACCAAACACAGAGGAAAAAGCATTTTTTGATACCTTGAATAATATGGTGGAAATATGTTGTAAACATCTTGAAACTGAATACGGATCTGATATGGCATCAACCTTGTCTTCTCCCCTTTATTACAAACAGGTTGAATTTGTTGATAAAAAAGGAAAGAAGAAAACAAAAAAAGATGAGTCAGCCGCACCAGTTCTTTACGCAAAACTTATTTACTCTGAGAAGTCAAAGAAAATACTTTCTCTATTCAAGACCAGGGGGAAGAAAGATTTGAATCCTTTTAAATATATTGATCAGTATTGTAATGTCAAAATGGCGTTGATAGTTGAAGGAATATTTTTGAGCAAAACTGTAACATCTATTCAAATAAAAGTTCATGAGTGTTATGTAAGACCATTGAAACCTCGAGAATCTCTTTTGACAATAACTGAGGAAGAAGTTGATAGTGAAAGTGATGATGATGTGACTGTTGAGGTAGGTGATGTTGAAGATTTGATTATTTCCGACATTGAGGAATAAACATGAGATTTTTAATACAAAATTTCTATTAAAAATTAACCAAGTTCTTGAAACTCAGCCATGAGTTAAACTTATCAGGATATCCACTCCATTTTACCAATGCTATTTTTTTCTTGTTATCTCTTCTGATAACTTTTTCTATTCTAAAAGTCTGCTGTTTTGTTTTCTGTAATTCTTGTTCGTAAAAAGATCCCTTGATCGATTCCGACATCAGATCAACAATTGAATACGTAACAGGTTTTGTTGGAATAATTTTATCAATCACAAATATTTCCTCTGTCCAGTTTGGTGTGTAACCTTTATCAAATATCTTTCTTTTGTACTTTGAAATTCTAACATGATCTCCAATCTCGAACTTTGGTTTCTCAGGTTTCAAGTAAATAGAATCACCATACAAATTATTCCAAACTTTTTTTTCATTCTTCTTTTTACTCGCTTCAACAGGAGTCATCTTAATACTGGAATGTCTCGTATTATTATAATCATTAACCAATTTATCTATCTTATCCGCGTAAACAGTGTTGTTATTCACAGTAAACATTTTCCACATCTTGTTTTTCATTGTTTTATTCCATCTCTCAACAACACTAGATTTTTCTTCATTTTCAGTGTGATATAGTTTAATATTTTTGCTTTTCAAAAAATCTTTGAAATGTTTACTGATAAACTCAGAACCTTTATCAGTCCACAACATCTTTGGTTTACGTCCATCTTCAAATATGTCATCAAATGCTTCTTTCACAGTTTCAGTTTTTTTGTCTTTCAGACCTCTTATCCAACCATACTTGCTAAACACATCAATGACCATCAGCAAATATTTAATCCCTTTGTTCCACTTGCTGAACTTTTGCATTTCAACCAAATCAGCAGCCCAGATATCATCAATTCCATTTGAGATGACTGATCTCTTTTGAAAGTTTCTTGTGATTGGTTTGTGAAGTTCGTCGGCAAGTTGTTGAGACCAATCACTCCTCAACGCCGACGCGCGTTTTTTTGAAGACCAAGTCCAAGTTTTTGTTTTGTATTAATCAAGAATCGAGCAGTTGATCCCCATTTTGGCATTTCACCATAGGGAATCTGATTCAAAGATTCTACCATTTCTCTGTCGCAATCACCTTTGTTTTTTCCCATATCATAACATATATCATGATAAGCTGCAATTTCATCAACTTTGTTAAAAGGTTTGACGTGCCACTCAGTTACTTCTCCAGTTTTTGGATCGTAAGTTACTTGTTTTTCAAGAGGATTATAAGGGCCCATATACTTGTATTTACCTGGAGTCCAACCTGATTTGGGTTTTGGGAGTTTTCCTATCCATTTGTGAATATCAACTCCACTTCCAAAACTTGTCAGAGGATTATTTTCCCAGAATCTATCGTCAATGATAATCTGATATTTGGTTCTCAGGATCTGAGGCCATGTATCAGGATTGGATGAAATGATATTATTCATATCTGCCAGGGCTTCTGGGTTATTTTCAAAAAATCTTGTCTTTTTCATTCTTCTAGAAGGTTTTTCAAATTTGAAAAATAATTCAGGATTACTTCCTTTTCGTATTATTCCCATCTTGGCTTCTTCAGCGGCTGTTGGTCGTCCCCAGAATTTACCAGATGTAATACCATGATCTGATCCAAAAGCTGATTTCATTATTTCACCAGATTTATATCGATCATAAACTGGTTTCAAAGATGGAATCAATTCTTGAGTTGTTTTCATAGCAATTTCTGGTGCTTTTTTTACAACAGTCACCGGATCAATTCCAGCTCCATCCAAATCGCGTCTGTTGGTTTTATATCTCTTTTTGGGTCTGACTTTGGTAGAAAGTTGATCCATTGCTGTTCCAACAGAATCTTGAATAAAAGGAGTCAATTTATTGATCCCGTAATTTACAGCTTTTTTTTGAAGTTTTTTATTTCTCATTAATTCACTTGCTCCATATCGACCCATTTCAACTGTTTTTTTTGCCATCCAAGGAAGAGCATGTTCAACAAAAGCATCTGCGGCTGTTCCAACAACAGTGTCAAAGACATCTCCTCCAGTTTGCTTGCCCGCCTTCTCAGACGGGCTGACTAGTTTTTTGATTTGATGACTTTTTTTGGATCGACATCTTCTGCTTTAACAAAACTCACTTTTTTATTTCCACAAATAGTGCAATGACAAAAGAATTGCCATCTTTTATTTTTAGTTTGTTTGTAACCACTTGGTTCTTTACAAGGTGTTTCTTCTTTATCTACAATACAATATGATTCTTTCATTTAGTATAATGTTTAGATAAAATGTCAGCGAGGGTTAATTTTGTAAAAAGTGAACTTGAGAAGATTTATAATAAATTAAATGAGAGTTATGAATATGCCAGTATTGCAAGATTGGAGAATAATAATCGATTTATAAAAATATTTGAGTTGATTGTGGAGTTAAGTGAGAAATCAAATAATCTCAAACAAGTTGTAAGGGGAAGTTTAGTATAATCTAAATATAAATGGAAGCTAAATTTTTTTCAGAGATAGAAAAAAATATGGATGTTGAAACACTCAAAGATTTTGAGAAAGAAGTAAGAACAAAGATAATTGAAGAGTTTGAGATTCTTCGGAGTAAAAATGCTGATCTTTCACGAGTTTTAATGGCTGGTGAATGTGAGATGTGGGAAAAAATAAGGAAAGGTGAGTATTCTTGGTTGAAAATTAAATCTGATAAAAAGAAAAAACTTTTCAAACTTATTGATATTTACACTAAATTCGATTCTATAGTTGATACTGTAAAAGAATTGGAAAGAAAAGTTGAGAAGGTTAAAAAGTTGAAGGATTCACCGGTGGATTCAGATTAAATATAAATTTTATATTTAATCTTGATAAATATTATTACAAATTATTTTATCAAAATCTTTTTTTATATTAAAAATAAAATTTTCTTTTTATATTTTGTAATAATCTTTATCCTCCAAAGTATTCTTTTATAAAATCACTGTTATCATTGTCAAAATGAGGATTGTGTATTACATCTAAAATACTTTTTCCATTTTGCCTCTCAAACAAGTAGTAAAGACACCAATAGCCGCAAAGAACAGTGTTTCGATTTTGTATTTCATCTATCGAATAAACAATATGTTTTCCAGAAGACCTGAAATACTTCAAAGCCTCATTCGGCATTATCAGACCAAATGGATCAAAATACTCGACTACTGAATCCAAGTTTCTGTAACAAACCCAATGGGTGCCAGGTCCTTTCATATCATCAAGATTTATTATTCCAATTTCTTTTTTTATCTTTTGTGGAAGGTTGTCTCGACTGTAAATACCTATGAGATGATTAATACCAAGTTTTTTTACCCATTCCATCAAGTCAAAGTTTGAAAGGGGTTTAATCACAAAATGTCTCTTATTATGGGAATTGAGTTGAATGGGCTGTTTTTTCCCAGTAGCAAACCTTTGCCTTTGGACTTTTTTTTTGCCTTTTTTTTTTACCCCCATTCCTACTGGATTTTCCCAAGTTCCATTAAAGGGGGGAGGATAGTATCCCTCTCCTTGTGTGGGTGGAACATAAACACTTCTTGTGTTACTAGATGTTCCCTTGTCAACCTGAAGACCAGATCCAAACCACTTTGAAACCAGACTAACTGCTGCTGGTATACCAATCGCTGCAAGTGTTCCCAAGAGTCCACCTTCTATTTGTTTTTGAGTCGGCTTGATAACCAATTTTCCTCCAGTTTTGAAAATTTTGTTAATTTGATCTATTTGTGCTTGAGTAAACTCATTAGCAATAGGAGGAAGAAATGGGAAAAACTTTTTTGGAATTGGAATACCTTGTCCAATCATTTTTTTTAATCCTATTTCTCCAAGTGCATTTGCAGCTCCAGTAGCAAGTGCAGGAGCAACTTTTGAAACTCCCTTTATTGCAAGGGGAAGAAGTTTAGCACCAAGTCTTGCCAGACTTGTGAAAAGGTTTCCTCCTTGTTTTACTGAACGTGTAATCTGTGTTTTACTTATTTTCAAGTCTGATCCTGTTCCATTTGCAAGTGATTTTTTTATCTTTGCTAACTGTCTTTGTGTTAACATTAACTCATCAGGTCCTCTGAGATGAGAATGTTTTAATCGAAGTGTAAGTGGTGATCTTTTTTGAATTGCACTTAAAAGTTTTGATTTTTGTCCATCTGAAAGTTTTACCCTGTATTCAATATAAGTTGTCATTTTATATAATATGTTATATTATTTTTTTCTCAAGCTCTAAGAAGTAGTTTTCCACTTTTCTGTTCGATTTCCGCTTCTCGTTCGTGAAGAACAAGAGCGTAAATATTATAATCAGCGTTTGGATTAGCGTTCAATTCGTAATGAAAAGATAATTTTGTTACTCCATCTTTCAAGTCTATTTTTTGTTTTGTAAGATCAAAGTAAACAAATGGGAAAAGATTCTCAAAATTTGATCTATTGAGAAGAGTGCCTCCTTGAAAATCATTATTAGCATAAACATATCCCATTACTTCTCTGAAAACTCTTGCTGGATCTGATGAAGGTTTAAAGGCAATATCAGGATATTCATTTCCATTTCCAACCTCGAGATAGCAACGTGAAATATTAGCATTGTTTGGTAAATTAAAAGTGTTATATAAAAATGGATTTTCTGTTTGTACATTAACATTGGCTGTGTTAATTCCCCAAACAAATACATGACGAGGTTTTGAGATACCATTTGTAATTCTGAATTGTCCTGTTTGTTGCTGTCCATTATTTGATCTTTCAACTACTTCATTGAGATAAATCCATTTGTAAGGTTTAAGGTAATTATCAGCGTAAATTTTTTGGCCTTCCGAGTTGAATACTAATCTTGGAACAAATAGTTGAAATCTTGTTAGAATAACTCTGCAGTCTGCTCCCCCAGTTCTCCAGATGATATTGTTATCCGATTCTATTTCAATATTTAACTCAATTTTTGTATTTGGAAGCAGCTTATCTTCAAGTGCTTCAAAAAACGAGTATCTGTTGAGAGGAATTTCACAATTCACTGTTGCTGAGTCACCCAAAAGGGCTTTTCTCAGGGCAAAACCTTTGTTGTAAGTATTACTATCTCCGTCAACTAAATTTGCTCTTTCTTCAGCATTATTGGCAGCATTTCTTACGTGCTGTACATCTCTTGTTGAGTACTTTACTCTATTAGCATTTCGTGATGTGTCAAGATAATAAAATTCATTTGTTCCAACACTATCTACATAAGAGGGATTATACTCAAGCAAATTCTTAATATTAACAACATGATTTGCGTAATTACAACTATAAACATCTCGTCCATTTGCCAGAATAGTTAACTTTTCGATGAAAGAACTGGAACTATTTACAATTCCCATATTATCTCCATCTGCATCGATATCAGCTCCAGCCGCCAATTGATTAACTTTAAAATCTACTGAAAGTCTCGCGTTATACCAATCAAAAGGGGTGGCTTCACCTGTGTTATCAGCTATGAATTTATGACCTACTTTTTTTTGATGAGCATTATTTGCTGGTTCCACATCCAATGCTTGTTCAAGATTAAAAACAACATCTTCATATCTTTCAAGATATTTTGGGTTTCTAAAAGACTTCATTTTAATAATTAGATTATATTATTTTTTCTTTCCAGATCCGGACATAATCTCTAACACTCTATTATTGATTTCTTGCTGTGTCATTTGCCTCTTTGTTTTAGGTGAAGGTGTATTTTCTCCAGAAAGCATTTTTACTATTTTGTCACCGGCCTTTTTAGTTGCAGTGGGGGTTGGTTTGGGAGGTGGAGCAAATGTTACCTTTTTTCTAGTTGGTTTTTTACCAAGAAAAGATTTTACTGAATCCATTATACCTTCTCCGTAAATATGTTTTCTTGAAAACTTTTGTGTTTCAAAATCGTATTTTTTTTTAAACTCTGATTGTCGCATCATTTTATTTATATAATTATACAACATTGCTATCTTCAGTATGGCGAAGCAACAGTGACATAAACCAATCAATTCCATTCAAGTCAATAGGTTGACCGAGTGAATCATTTACTGTTATGTGCATTTCTGAAATATTATTAGAACTGACAGGACAGTACAGTGTTCTTTTTGGTTCAAAAGTAAAAGGATAAGATCTAGTTAAATTATCAGTTGGAATAACAGCAATTGTGTTTGTATTAACTCCGTTTACAACAGAGTCTTTTATAGCACTCACGTTTATGTTAAGAGAATCAATCGATTTTGTGATATTTGGAAGTTTAGTTCCATATTCAGTTTTATTCACGAGTTTCTTTTCAAATCCAATGAGTTCTCCGAAATTTGTTCCTCTCAGATCGAGTTGAAAACTTCCATCAAGTGTAACTAGTACTCGATAGGTGGAGAGAATAAAAGACAGATTTATTGAGTAATTCTTCACACCCTTGGCGTCTGTTGTGTGATGATTCTTTTGTTCCATGTACTGATGAATGTAATCATTAATGTCTGAGTAAGAATACATTCCGTCTGAAAAGGTGATAGTCTGCCATGTTGTTCCATCATGAGTATATTTGATTTTATTGTTTCCGTAACTACTTCTGATGTTATACCAGGAGTAAGTCATCGATAACCTGTCCAAAGCGAGAAAATGTCTGAATTGTGGATCGAGTTTCAAAGGAGGATTAAATTTGACCAAGAAATCGTGTGATTTGTTTACACCTATTTTTTCTCTTTTTACAGATGAAATATGAATAGTACTTTCATTCATTTATAATATGTTCAGATAACTTTTCTGAGGAGTTTGTTAAGTTGGTTATTAGTCAGGATCCCAAGATCTCGCAGTCGATGTAGTATTTTAATTAATTCAGGAAGCACACCGTTGTTTCCTGCGGTAAGAGATCCATTGAGTAATTCTAATCTATGAAGAAGTTTTTGGGGAGAGGAGTAAAGACCCTGACCTATTTTATAATTAAGTGAATCTAAGTAAAATTTCAGAATGTTTCTATAATCTTTTTGTGTTTTCTGTTGAATTTTGAATAATTCAAGATCTAATTCTTGTTCCTCAGTTTTATTTTTTGTTCTTTTCAAAGCTCCAATTTTAGTACCCATTATTTTTACATCATTCTTTACCATTTCATAAATTTGGTTTATTTCATAAATTTCTTTATTTAAAAGTTCATTTGGTTGTGGATAACCTAACAAGTCTAAATTCTGTTTATCTACTTCATCTAAATTTTTTTCAAGATTATATTTTAAGATTTTTTTTTGTTTATCTACTTTATCTAAATTTTTTTCTAAGTTTGATTTTATTATTGGCGATTTATCCTCTTTTGGTGTTGGAGCTCGAGCTTGATCGTCTTTTTCATCTTCACTGTCTTTTTCCTCTTCTACATCTTCAATAGCTCCTATTCCAGGCAACTCTTGCATATCAGCCAATCTCTCAAACTGACTAAATCCATCTGTAATGGCTTTTTGATTGGTTCTGATACCTTCTGTAAGTGCCAACTGATTTTGCAGCATTTTCTGGTTTTGAGTAAATAGATTTTGTTTTTTAGAATCCTCACCAGGATTTTCAAATTGAGAAATCAGAGGTTTGAATGTTTCAGTAAATCCTTCTCTCAGATTTTGTTTTTCCCAAGTAGTCTCTTTTATTTTTTGTCGAATTTGTTTAATAAGATTATCGGCTTCAATCTTATTTTTAGAGTATTTTTTCATTTCTTCGATATCCATTTATATATTTATTATATAAAATGGAGATACCAAATTATGATAGCAAAGATAACAGAGATAAAAAATTCAAGCAGTTGTTTCCTTTCATGCCATCGGATACATTTCGAATGCTGATTTGTGGAAATAGTGGAAGTGGTAAAACTAATTTGCTCTTTCATATGCTAATGAAACCTCTGCTATATTACGACGAGATTTATCTTTACGCTCGAAATTTGGAGCAAGATAAGTACAAGAGGCTGATTCAAAAAATGAGAGAATTATCGCATAAACTCGGTTATGAAATCCTTTCTGTGAGTAATGATGAAATAACTCCTGTAACAGAAATGGGATACGAAGACAATCAAAAACTTGTGATATTTGATGATTATGTCTGTGATAAAAATCAGAGACAAATCGTTGATTATTTTATTCAAGGTCGACATAAGAATTGCTCTGTGATTTATCTGAGTCAATCATTTTATAAAACACCTAAAGATATTCGATTGAATTGTTCTCATTATTGTTTGTACGAATTTCCATCTTCCAGAGAAGCAAACAGAATATCGTCTGAATTGGGAGTTGATAAAGATATGTATAAAGAGGCGACTAAAAAACCATTCTCATTTCTTTACGTTAACAAACCAAAAAAAACCATTTCAAAAAACTTTACTGATTATATAAACAATAAATAAGATGGGAATATTTAACGAACACTCTTCTAATCATTATCAATTTGCAAAAGGAGTTCAAGGAGCTCCAGGTGTTGGGTTTAATCTCACCGCAGATGGAAATTATGACATGGTTGGAAAAAAATTGACAAATGTTGGAGCACCAACATCTGACACCGATTCAGCAACCAAAAAATATGTTGATACCAATTCTGGTGGTGGAAAAACATCACTTTTGGCAGTGGATTCAAATATTGATATGAAAAGTCAATATTCAATCACAAAACTCAAAACACCATCAAACAATGATGATGCTGCAAATAAAAAATATGTTGATGACTCCAAAGTTGATGGAAGCGTATTTTTGAAACTGGATGGAACAAGACAAATGACTGGAAATTTGGATATGAATAACAAAAGAATTTTTAATATTCCAAATCCAACTGGTTCCAAACAACCAATACCATTGGCTTATGGTGATCTTGCTTATCTTCACGTTAACGGATCAAATATGATGACAAATCATTTGAACATGAATAATAAAAAAATAATTAATCTTATTACACCAACAAACAACTCAGATGCTACTACCAAAAAGTACGTGGATGATAGCCTTTCTAACCAAGATTTCAGTTCTTTCTTTAAAAAAGATGGGAGTAGGGTCATGACTTCAAATCTTAATATCGGCGGACATAAAATAATTAATCTTGAAGAACCAACTTCAGATTCGGATGCAGTCACCAAAAAGTATGTTGACGGTAATTTACATCAAACTCAAGTTCAACCAAGTCATTACAAAGATGAGTTTGCTTTTCTGATGTCAAGTCCAACTCAATGGACAGATGAAATAGATAATAGAACTAGTTTTATTCCAAAAAAGATAACTTTCCTTCCAACTTTTAAAGGAAACTTTCACGAATACAATACAAAAGTTCTTTATACGACTATACTAAAGAATTTTCAAGGTGGTTATAAGTACAAGATTGGGCTTAATTTTTTCAGACTGGTTGGGGGTGCTGATTATTCCCTTTGTCTTGAAATACTTAACACTGATTATCAACTTTGGCATAAAACTCAGATAAGTGTTGATAACAACACGTCACAAGGATTGCAACTTGGAAATGTTAGTGTAAAAAAACTTCAACACAGATTCACCGATTCAAAAAGCCAAACACAATTTATGTATTACCACAGAGTCATTATTAATTTCAAGAAGTTGACAACTGGAAGCAGGTTCTTTATTCACATTTTGGTTAATATTCCAAATAATGGAAATGATCTGGCTGTGTATCCACTTCAGTTTTCTGGAGTTTACATGATTGCTTATGGTATTATGAGCAAAGTTAGCAATATCGACCCGGATAAAGTTTATGACTATCATAAATCATTTGAAGTTTATAGATCGCAAGTAAAGTTCAATGTTGATATTAACGCAAACAATCTAAGCATATTGAATCTTGCTCTCAATAGAAATCTGAATAGTAGTGCTGCAACAGTTGGAATGGTAAAAGAGTTGATTCCTTTTACAGTAAACCATGTTTATAGTCGATTTTTTGAACAAATTTATGACTTTACAGATGCAAATAATTACGAATTAAAAAGAGGTGCATCTGGTATTGTAATTAGTGGTTTTAATGACTTTCATAGTTTAAATGGTATTACTATCCCAGATAAAGACTTGAGTAATATCAAAAAAGAAGGATTAAATATTAATAATTACACTATTAATTTAAATCCCTCTGATAATTTTAGAAATTATACCCTGTGCCTGGTTTTTTATCATTGGTCAAATAGAGATTTTGCTTTAGTTAAGAAAAATAAACAAAATAACCAACATTTAATGAGTTTAAATTATACTAAAGCCGCTGGATATTTAACTTTACTTACATCTAGTAAAAGACAATTTTTTAGTTTACCAAGTGGTTTTGATGGAAAAAAAATTGTTTTATGGTTGGCGCATAGTGTTGATACAATTGTTACAAAAGTTAACTTGAGTAACTACAGCTCAACATTAACTATAGATAACGCTAATTACGTATCCAATCAAGATTTTGACTTTACAACTGAAGATGGAATTATGAATAAAATTATGTTTTCTCCTAATTTTTACGACTTTGACTCTGAGGCATTTAAAAGGATAATGATTCAAGAGAAAATAAATGGTAGTTATATACTTTAATAATAAATGAAAGACTTGTTTGAATTTAATCACATTGATAACAGACTATCAGAATCAGAGATCAAAACTCTCAAAGACTTCTATAAACATTATCACAAGAAATTCTGGTGTTTTAAGAAATCTTTCAAAAGATATAAAATTCTTGATGAAACACTTACTCTATCCGGAGGAGGACTGGTTGTAATTGGCACAATTGCTGGAGGAATAACACTCAATCCAATAATCCTGGGTGTTATCAATGGTCTTGGAGTCTTGGTGAGTTCGGTTTCAAAAATGAAGAATTACAAGAAAAAGATTGAAATGTCTCAAATTGCATTTACAACTTATGAGAAAGTATTGGTTGAACTGAGATCGGCTTTGAGAGGTGATGAATTCAATAAACAAGAGTTTATTGATCGAATGAAATTGATAGACGAAATGATTATCGATCAATCACCTGTTGCAGACAGATTCTCAAAGAGATATAATAAAAAATATTTGTAAAAGATTATTACATAATATAAATAAAGAATTTTATTTTTATTATAAAAATAAAATTGATTTAATATAAATTGTAATAATCTTTTTCATCATGGCAAAGTATTTTCATCCTTCATATTCAAGATTCTTCACAACTGATAACGGTGGTGTTTATAATTCTAAAACAGGAAGAGAACTTGGTAATAAACCATCTAAGAATGGTTACATTAGAATCTCAATTCGACCTCGAGGTTCAAACCCAATCAGCTTGCTGAAACACGAGTTTATTTGGGAAGCCTTTAATAACGAGGAAACAAATAAATTTTTCAGAATCTTGCATGTTGATGGAGATAAGCAAAATAACAGGCCAGATAATTTGAAACGTGTATTAAACGAATCTTCCAATCCAGAATTTCAATCTAGAAAAATATTGGCAACTAATCTGGCAACAAATGAAAACAGATTTTTTTAACTCAATATATCAGGCTTCTAAAGCACTTCAGATTAATGCTGGATCTATTAAACTAATCTCGGATGGAAAGAGAAAAACAGCAAAGTCGAAATTAAACGGAAATAAATACTCTTTCAAATACTCCAATCCAAATGATTTGAATATTGTAAAAACAATCAAAGATAAAATAAAAAATAATATTGAAAAAGGTTTGTACAAAATATAATTTTTAAAAGTATTTTTATATTATAAAAAAGATTTTAATTTAAATAATTTGTAATAATATTTATCATCTTTCTTTCTCAAATAGAATATGTTAATTTAATTAGATAAAGATTATTACAAAATATAAATTATAAAAAGTATTTTTATATTATAAAAAGAATTTATTTAAAATAATTTGTAATATTATTTTTCATCTAAAACTTAAGAAGATGTTAGAATCCAATCCAAATATAGATAAAGATTATTACAAAATATAATTTAAGAAAAGTATTTTTATATTATAAAAAGAATTTAATTAAAATAATTTGTAATATTATTTTTCATCTTTTATCTAAAAGATAGATAAAAGATGTTAGACTCAATAGTGGCATATGTTAACTTTTATTTTCCATCTCATAAAACAAAATTCTACGACGACAACTTTATTAAAGCTTGCTTGATTTATCAGTATTTGTATATAAAATATTTTACTCAAAAATTGGGCTTTAATCAAATTCTTTACAAACTATCTGACTTCAGACACAGTTGCAGATCAAACTCGTCAGTACTATCCAATCATCTTATATTCAATCTCGCTTTTCGCGAATTTCGGAAACATTTCAATCTCGGTCGAGGCTGTGTTTACACTTTCAACTCACCAATCAAATCTGAATTACTTGGGTATTTAACCGGGATCATTTACTGGATTTTTCACAGAGGTATTGAGTGATTTGTAACTGTGCCACCAGTTTTGATAATTTTCCATAGTTTGATCTCCGATATTAAGTTCAACAAGTTTGTACTTAGGATTATTCATTTCTTCAAGAATTTTTTTTATAAGAAATACGATATTAATAGTTCTTTTTCGACTGAATTGTTTATTTAATTTTTCCAAGACGCTGTTATCTATTTCTAACAATTTTAAATACAAATCGTATTTCTCATCCTCGGAAAGATTCAATCTTTTTGAAATTTGTTTGACTTTCTTTTCAAAATGGTACTTGCGCTGATAGATACTTTTCTTTCGGAAAAGCAGCCGATCTGAGTCTCTTTTATCAAATGAATCAAAATAACGCCCGTTTTGTTTTCCGCAATTCACGCAAAATACAAATCCAGAAACCAAATCAAAATCACTCCCCTGACAATTTGAGCAATAGATCTTTCGATCAGTTTTCTCTGGAGATTTTATGTAATTATGAATTATATCAAGATATTTTTTTATTTCTTTTTCGGAGTAAGTCATTTTTTATGTTATTCCATATAATTAAATATATAAATCATGCCATCTTTTTTCGAAGTTACAACTTTAGTTCTTTTCTTACAACCCAAACATACTGTAGATGGAGAAATACAATTATATCTTGCTGCTTCTTTAATACTTTCAAAAATCTTTTCCTCGCGTGTTTTAATGTTAAAAGATATGACTTTTTTACCACATGATTTACTTATATTTTCTTTATTTGTTAATAGTTGGAGATTCTTAATATTATTATTGATTTTATTATTATCAATATGATCAACTACTTTATCATTTGGAATATTACCTTTAAAACATTCGTAAACAAACCTTGAAACTGAATAAGATTTAATAGTATTACTATCACATAAACTAAAAAATTTATAACCAGTAACACTTTTTGTTAATAATTTTAATATTTTTTTTTCTTTACGTTTTAAACTTAGTATTTGACCATCTTTACTTGCAAAATATTTTTTATAATTTGGATGATTATAAAACCTGATATTTTGAAATTTAATTATTTCTTTATTACTCATGATTTATAATTATTAAATTATCTCTTTAAATTATTTTACCTAATAGCCCGTGTATTCACTTTATCTTTGCATAAAATCCTTTTATCGTCTTCATTACTCAAAGCTATCTTGTTGACTTCCTTTGAATATATCTCATGATTTTCGCTTCTTATGATTTTCATTGATCTCATTTGTTTTTCACCAGAAAATAAACATTCAACATAATCGTCAAATGATACGCCTTTTTTCACAACATTCTTCTTTATTCCTTTACATTTTTTGGTTGTAATAGAGTCTTCAACTTTAAAACTATAAAGCTTTGGGCGAAGACCAACAAATTGAGTAATTTGTTTTCCAGCGACTTCGTCCTTGAACATTCCAATCACTTTTTTATTTACTCCTACCAATATACCAGATTCATGATTTGGAGGATATTCCGAAGTGTCAAACTTGGTTTTTATATCTTCTGAGATATCCTCGTAAAAATCATCTGTTTCTATCTCATAAATAAGTGAGTCTGTATCCGTGAACAGCAACTTGGCTTTTTTATAAGTATATTTCTTTTGAATGTAATTGTAATGAAAGTCGAACATCAACAACTTTGATAAATCCAGTATCGCCTGCCCAACATATACAGGTTTGTTAAAATATGCCTCGGTCTTTTTCAGGTGAATCGCAAGCAAATTTCGATCAAATATTGTCGCCCGTTCAAAGTTTGGCCGACATGTTAATTTTGCGGCTTTTGCTCGATTATCAACCAGAAACACATTTTGTCTCTTCCGAATATTTTCTATCGTCTTTCCAAACACAGAATTGTTCATCAACTTAAAAAAGTCTTTCTCAAAGCTGTTTGCCGCTGTTTTTCTGAGTTCGGTATTTTTCCTGATATAAGGCTCCATCCAAGGACTTTGATTAAAAGAAATTCCTCTGTGAACAGCTTTGATTCTCAAACCCATTTCAAGACATTGTCTCAAATTACGATAATGAATAACATAATTTTTATGAGGTTTAAAGTGTGAAATGAGTTTCTCTACTCCTCCCACTCTTATTTTCTCCGGAGCAAGTGGGTAATCGTTATGTGATTTCCAAAGTTCTTCGGGATAATCTAAATCAACTTCAAATATGTACCCCCTCTTTCCCATATTATTCATGCTGCTATTTGTTTTTTCAAGAATTTCCATCACCTTTTCTTTTGTGAGATTTGTCATCCATTTAAACCCTCCCGTCGGAAGTGATTGAGACATAGCCCAACCGTATAAATTGTTTGCATCTAAATATTGAATGAATTTGGAAGGTTTGTCAGGATCGTATTCTTTCATGTATTTGTTATTTGCTTCTGAATATCGTTTTGCTATATGCGTCATTCCACCTCTGATTCCTCTTTCAAATAACATCAGCATATCGTAATCACACAGTAATTCAAGTTGTTGGCCCGTTTCTTTCAAACAGGCATCCCAAGCCAATCCAGGAGATGTATAATAATGCGCCGGATCCAGTTTGTAATGCTTCAGACATGTTTTACGAAAGTTTTCAAAAACATCCGCCAGAAGCAATACATCAGACTTGAGATAAAGATCGTGATAATCTCTGATTGATTGGCATTTGAACATATTCCATACATTTTGAGCATGTTGGTAATCTTCATCTGAAATGTCTTCGTCATTCAATCTTGAATAGAATTTCTCTTTGGTTGGAAGTTGTGTTTCAGATAGCTTTTCAAGAGATGAAACATAATCATAGGGATAAACACCTTTTCGAGTAATAAGATTAATATTGTCTTTCATTATTTCTTTTGTATTTTGAAAATCATCCGGTTGCAGATTTCCAACAAGATTCGCAAGACTGGTTTGCAGAAACTTAAACGAATCAATAAATCTGATTTCAAAATTCAAAGATACCATTTCTCCAGTTCTCTTGGATCTGTACTCGTCAACTTTGATCTTCTTTGAAAAACTTATATATTTCTCTTCAGTCGATGGAATACAATTCAACTCACCCTTCAAACCTGAAAGTTGTTTTATAAACAAATGCGCATCATATCCTTGAAGATTATGTAGTATGACAGGCAGTATCAATGGTTTTCTACACTGGAGATTGCAGCTGTTATGCGCAGCTCCTCGATATTCCCCGGTAAAATGACAATGATCCCTGACTTTATCATCTTTTAATTCTTTTGAACAAATATGACAGATCCTGGCTTCTTTGAAAGATTTCTGTTCTTCCTCAGTTAATCTGAGAGGTTTTGGATGTCGATAAAAATCATCGTATAATTTTCTTGTTATCATTGCAAGTTTTGAAACAAATGCTTCAGCAACATTATCACTTTCTTTCTGTTTTGTAAAACAGATTGGTTTAAAAATATTTGAAATTATACCCTTTATATAAAAACAAAATCCTGACGGCTCATGCTTCTGATAACCAAGTGTATATGAACCTGCTGGATTAGGTTTGCACGTTTCTATGGATTTGGTAAAACATTCAAAATCAGCATAAACTACAAAAGGTATTGGAAGTTTTTTAAAATAATTTTTAAATCCTAACTTCGAATTTTTTGCTGGCATTTTTACAACAACTGATTCATTAGACGAACAATATTCAATATGTCTCTGAAATAATTCTTCCTTTGAAAAATGAGAGAAGCATCTTTTGCAAATGTGTATTTTCCCATTCGTTCTAGAAGTTATTTGAGACCGGAATAATCTTGAAAAACTTTTGATAAGAGAATAATGATACTTGCCATCTTTCTCAAACAAAAACAAATCAATTGTTTTCCGAGGATCTCTCTGTGTCATTCGGAGAGGATAAAACTTATTTCTCTCATTGACTGAAAACACATTTATCCCTGGGAGATCTGGATTGAGTTTTTCAAATTTTGAAATGTCTTTTAATTTGACTGGAAAAGCAATTCCTTTTGTATTCAAACTATTTTCGTATTGCTTCAAATCTGTCAATCGGAAATCATTTTTGTCTCTTGGATAAAGGTATCTCAATACACACCATAAAAAGCATTTTTCATCTTTATTTCGAATGCTTACTATCGCTTTCTTTCGCATTATCCAATCTGGAAGAGGAATATAAGATGAACCTCTCATTGGATTGTAATCGACTGTGTGAATCTCGAGATGAATGATTTCCCTGAAATACCAGCCACTTCCGTTCTTCTGATAAATCTCAATCTTTTCAATTATGGAGCGAATAACTTCAGTCAGTATTTCTTTTACATCAGTTGATTCAAGATTGATATGTGTTTCAGAATTAAAATAAGCTTTATCTTGAATAGAAAGACTTGACTTTCCATCGCTTGTCTTCCCCATTTGCTCCATCATGCAAACAAGAACAAATCTGACTTTAATATTTCGATGGTTCCTGAGAAACTCTTTAAGGTAAGCAGCCTTGGATTTGAAAAACTCGAATGGCGTAATATCAGTTTCACCTTTTACCACGTATTTATTAGCAAATCCTTCCAAAGATGATTTCTCTTTTTCTATACCTTGGTCGTATTCTTTGAGAGCTCTCTCAAGTGCTTTGCGCAGATAAGATGGAGTATCTGGAGGTATTGTTTTATTCTTGATGCAATCCTGGAAATACTCTTCAAATGATTTGGGTTTTGGTTTTGGTTTTGGTTTGATTTTATCTCTTACTTTTTGTAGTTTATTTATATCATCAATCAACTTTTGTTTATAATCAGCTTTGATTTCTTTTTTAATATCTTTTTTTATTTTTTTTAGCTCTGAAATAGAAAGATTAGTTAGATCAGTGGCCATCTTTATTTATTGGTTTTATTTTTTTTAAATTTCATTTCTATTTTTCTGTTTCGCAGTCTTGAAACAATTTTGTTTCAAGACTTAAAACTCATCCGGACAAATTCCACAATTACATAATTCTTTCTTTAATACAATCCGGTGTTTTCTTTGATAACTCATCTTCTGTTGTAGCATAAAAATCACTTGCTTCATTCAAAAAATTTACTATTCCAAGAAACTCTTGATTAAAAGCTGCATCATCATTTTCTATAATTACAACTTCATCATAATCTTCTTTAAATCTATCAAGATATTTTTCAACCTCATCCAAAATATAATTAAATTCCTCCTTGCTATTTCTAACTGATGAATAATTTATTGTTGGCCATAAACTTCCTGAAGGCGCTGGTGAATAAAGTAAATTTAATTTTTCATTAATTCTCTTGATAACTAAATAAATTTTTTTCAAAGGAAATATTAAATTATTAAATCGATATCCTCTTCCCATTTGTTTTGTTTTTTAAACCTTTAAATTACTTCCCCGACCAGAGCAGATTAACACTCCAAAAATTAGCCGATTCTGGATTTTCATAAGTCAACTCACCCTTCTTATTCTTTATCTTCATCGCCCGCGATAAATATTTTTCTTTTCGCTCGTTATCTTTGTGAATTAAAAAGTCTGGATATTGCGACGAGCCAAAATGCAAATTTTTTCCACTTGGCAGCTTGACCACGTACTTGTTATTTTTCCGCCTTGAATAATCAAGAGATTCGGCGCCGAGTTTTTTAGCCTTTTTACTTAACTTCTGAAAATCTTTTCCTTTTACAACATATTTATCATCATCAGATGATGATTCCTCTTCCTCAGGAACATAATCAGGATCTTTATCATGTTTATAACCATCTTCAACAATGAAATCTTGGTCCTCGGGGTTTTGATATTCCATTTTAGTATTTGTTTAGATTATTTTGAAGGGAAACCCCCTGATTATGATCTCATCAAAAATAACCTCAAGTTTCATTGAAAACAATAGATTGCATTCCAGAGTTCCCTGGCAACCAGCAAAACTGAAAATAGATTTTGAGTTTACTTTCAGCGATTGAAATTGCTAGGGAACTCTGGAATGTATTGACGTAATAATATAATCTTTAATTAAAAATGATCGTTAGTAGCCCCGAACTAGATGAATTTGAAGTTAAACCATGGATGACTTTCGATACATTTGACCCAAAACAAATAAAAAATCTCAATCTTGATCATCCTTATAAGTATTTATTTTGGGTTCTTTATAAATACAACCCTAGCTACAGCTCGACTAAAGGAAATGATGCTAACCCAAACTGTGATGGATATGACGACGACGTCGCTGATTTTTACTTCAAAATTTTAGATGACTTTAATAGATATGGAATTGTTTTTTCTCGTAATTTTGATCTTTACCCCGGTAACAAACTTTACGTTCATAATTATTCCATACTTGATATACATGATTACGATGAAAAAACTCTTTTATTTAATAAAGTAAAAATAATTCACCTAGATGATTACGATAAAGGAGAAAAACCTCTTTCAAAGGAAGAAAAGGAAGTAAGAGATTTTATCAAAAAAACAAAAAATAAAAAACTTCAAGTAGCAATGTTGGATCCAGACATTTATAATAAACTTTTAAAAAATATAAATACACCATTATGTAATATACTTATGATAGAAAAATTCAATCATCGTATGACTTGGCATGGATTTGACGATTTCCTTAGAATAAAAATGACTTCTTGAATCTTGAGATAAAATGGTTTCACAATTCAGATAAAAGAAAAAAATTTAGTAAAATAGAATTCAATTGTGATAAACATTTCTACAATATAAATAAATCAAAATTATTTTTATATATATAATTAATCTTTTCTAAATATATTTTGTAATAATCTTTATCATAATTCTTTATCCAATCCACCCACCCACCCCCACCCACCAAAACAAATCCGATAAACATTTCTACAATATAAATAAATCAAAATTATTTTTATATATATAATTAATCTTTTCTAAATATATTTTGTAATAATATTTATCGCGATTGAATCTATCAATCCCACCCACCCACCCCCACCCACCAAAACAAATCCGATAAACATTTCTACAATATAAATAAATCAAAATTATTTTTATATATATAATTAAACTTTTCTAAATATATTTTGTAATAATATTTATCGCGATTGAATCTATCAATCCCACCCACCCACCCCCACCCACCAAAACAAATCCGATAAACATTTCTACAATATAAATAAATCAAAATTATTTTTATATATATAATTAAACTTTTCTAAATATATTTTGTAATAATATTTATCACATTCGCGATTGAATTCTTCTAGAGTAGTTAATAGAGGATGCCTTACCATCAAATTCGCCACCGATTATTTCTGTCATTTCCGCGAGCCCGCAGGGCGAGCCATTAATGTCATAAAGTGTCAAATAAACACAAAAATGACAGAGTTAATGGGAAATTTTAAATATTTCAAAAATTCTTTTAGTATCAAAATATGACAGAGTTAAACTTGAAATAAAAAGTGGGTGCTTGACGGGCTAAAATTTCCCATTAAGTCTGTCATTTTTTGTACTGATGAAGTTAGTATGGGGTTAATCAGAGAAATGACAGAAATAATCGGTGACGAATTTGAATGGTAAGGCATCCTCTATTAACTACTCGTTGCATGCAATTAAAAACCGTAATCCAGCTAAAATAAACTAAATTCGTCATACTGAGCCTTGATTTGAGTTAGAAGGAGCGTATAATGCAAAATAGTCCTCTTCAAAGTAGTGGATTTATCGAGTTTATCGAGTGCTTTTTTAATTTAATGCGGTTGCGCTTTGGCGGCTGATAGTTTGTTTCTAACAGCCGCTTACAATTTTTCAAGTTATTTAAAATCCTTTAGCGGTACCCGCCACATTTCAATTCTTTAAATTTTTCAATCTAGTTCAATATCTGGCGTTAAATGACTCAGCTTATACTGTTACAGTATGTGTTGTGTTCCCTTGGTGATTAACTAAGGAAAAATGGACACAAGCAACACTACTATAAAATGATATTGAGTCTTGGGTAAACACAAACAATGGATTGACGACATACACTTCACACGCACGATTGCCTTTGAAGTCTAAGTTTGACGATGCATATTTTCTTTCTCTCTGTTTTAAACTGTCGTTTTGTTTACTTTGCATAAATTACCCCTTCTTTTTGCAAAAGCAATCATCGACGTAATAAGAAAAAAATTTACTCGATATGTACAATCATTGTCACAGGACTGCACTCTATAGGTACAAAAATCAACTATTTTTTTATTATTTATTAAAAAAATTGCATTCTGTCGTTTCAGACAAACGGTTGTGAGTTCATGTAAGACATCAATAGTGAGGCCGGTGCCTCCGTTATTTTACAGTGAGGTATGGGGAACTTTTTTTTTTTATTTCAACGCGATGGCTACGAAACTTTGACATGAGGCACTAACAGCTATCATTCAATAATAATGAGAAATAATCGGATTTTACTGGTGGCAATTGTTTTTTTATTTACTAGTTTTTTACGAAATTAGCCAACTAGTGGACTCTAAGTTAAGAAGAAAATCGCATCTGGTGAGAAGTTTTGCTGATATTTTTTACTGACGTAGGTTGATGACATTGGTTAATCTAGACAAGTGAATAAACTCCAATCATAACAACTAAAAATTTGTTAACTTTGTCCGCTGGAAGGAGATGACGTGAGAAGAAGACTGGAGTATTACTGATAACTTCTCAATCAGGATAAAGTTTCTAATCACTTAAAAAAAAACATATGAAAGTACATGAAAATTACTTTTTTGATAGCCCGTGACTCAACGTAAAAGGTCTGATCTGAGTAAAAAAGACTTTTGCTTTCTTGAGTCAATTTAAAGTGAATACTACAGAGACAATAGAAGAAGACTCTATCTGATGTTTTCAAGTTTTGGTAATAGTAATACATACCTGTAGATAGGTTGTTCCGTTATCTAACACTCCTCCAACTGCAACATCATAGTTCATCATACTGGTGGGAGCGTTCAAAGCGAAACCAAATCCTATCCATCCTGTAGTTCTGACTTCCAACAGAAACTCAAATGTATCAAGAGATGCGTTGAAATTCCACGAAACGTTAAAAATTCCATTATTAAGAACAATCTTATTGGAAAAGGTGTTTTGTCCCGTAGAAGGAACGACAAAAAATAACAGGAGACAAGTTAAAATATCCATTAAAGACTATGGAGTTTAAAATGTCAATTTAAACAAAGTTGTTTTAAAAGGTAATGTTGTTATCTGGTGTTAGATCACCTAATAAGTTGTCGTGATAAACTCTGTATCATAAAGACTGTGATTACCATTGACTCACATGTCCCACGCAAAATCAGTATTAACAGATTATATTGGTTCACCGGGTGGGTCATCATTTTAGAAACAAAGCCACACCAACATGTTTACAAATAGTCATGATGACGTTGGCGTTACGGCAACTTTGAAACCTTTCAAGTTCGTTTTTGTTATTTTTAAAGACAAATTGTTGTCTATTCAGCATTAGCTCCTTTTAAAGGCTTTACAATGATATCGTCATGCTCGTGTAATGGAGGATTTCATGATAAAGTCATATTGAATGCACATAATTCCCGACCAACAAACACAATTGAGGTTGAAGTTTTAAGGACTTCTTCATTGTTTTTTTTTTTTTTTCGGTCAGTATCAATGCTTTCTCTTTCAATATCAACGTTCTATTTATTGCCCAAATGAGAAGTGTTGCTGTGGTATCGCATTTACTGTGAGTCTTCCATTTTTATTATGCTCTTAATAACCAGTAAAGAGGGGGGCATGGGGCGTTTACGGCGGGTATTAAGCTCTTTTTTTAAGCAGTACGTACTTCGTTAATTTTGATACTAATGTGCGGTATTGCGGTATCATCTAGCCCTGCGGTATACGGTTTTCATCCCTTTGGTTAAAGGGATTCGGTAAAAGAAGACCCTTCACAGTATTGCGGTATTATTTATTTGCGCTCTCCTGTCTAATACAGGTCAATACAATGTGCAACACGAACCACAGCAAGGTAAACAGGTTAATAAACGTTAATATTTTAAGACTTTAGACTAAATGGTAAATAATTACACGATTTATGACGAAATTGGAAGGGCATGCAATGACCGGGCTTTTCTTTCGTTCTACCGATGCTTGAGGTAGTAAAAAACACGCGAGATAGCTACAGCTTCAGTCAAGTATCATATATGCGGTATCGGTATTTCGTCGATTTTTGACACGGTATTTCGATATTTGCTAATTTTCTTACGGTATTGCGGTATTGGGTACCTCCCCCCCCTCCCCTAATGCCCCCCACAGTGAAGAGCGTGTTTCGGCAAGACGCGTCCATATTTGTTGTACGATTCACGACGATTTTTGACTTGTATTTGACTTTAAGCTACTGAAATAATATTACATTTTTTGTACATTCGACATGAAGTACGACTTGCAATAAAAAAAAAGTTCATTTTCCTTTGTTACAACAATTGAAAATAGAAGACCATTTGAAATTAGATTCCTCATTTTAACCTTAGTACACGCTCAATTGAAAATTTAAAAAGTTCGCTAAAATCTTTCTGCTGTCTGGTTTTGTTTGTTTGTTTGTTTGCTTTTAGGGGGGAGCGGAGAGGGGATTTTTTTATAACGTTCTTAGAGCTTCGTCTGTATGGGAGGCTATCCAGCTTACAGGTTATTTTATTCTCTCGGTTCAAAAAGGCTGACTGACTACAGCCGTGTCCATTAGACTGTGTGCACCAATGTTGCAAGTCTGCCGCATGAGTCTTCTTAGGGAGATCAAGCAGTACGATTTGTCCTTCCTGGAAATTTTCAATATCTCTACTGACCGCATTAAAAACAAACGGCGGTACGTTTTGAGGTACCAAATTTTCATTATTTTGTATCAACGGCTGGGAAATGTTTTGAAAAAGTATCACGGGAGTGATTCAAAAAAGGGTAAAGATTGGATATTCATTTCTGCCGGATGAGAAGAATTTCGATCATATCTTGGTTTTTTTGAGCCATTAATTAAAATCCAAAAAAAATGAGAAACTGGAAAATTGAAAGCAAAGTTTACAGGTATGTAAAATGCGGTATGTATGTATCATAGCGTATCTACCAGTATTTTCAGTAATACTGAACACTTTTATTATTACCCAGCTCAGTCGTTGATTTTCACATGTGCTTAATTTAATTCGAGAGATAACTGCTTTGAGATGGGGCGTCTGCATCAACTAAATTCGACAGTTTTAAATTAAATACGACTTTGTCGAATCTGCGACTGAAACAGTCGACAATTCGACTTAGGTTCAACATTTGATTTAGAAGTCGCATTTCACATGTGCCGAGTATAATGCATTAATTATAGAAACTCTTATCCTTATCGGATAAAATTTTTCTAGAGACTGGGAATATTTACTAGAAGAAATGGAGTTAAGTTCGGTACCATCATATCCGACGTCTGAATCAACTGCCGTAAGAAAGAAGAAAGACGAAAAAGCTGTCCCTTTTTGGTCAAATTATTTTGAGGTTTAGCTCGAAGCTTTATATAGTGCAAAATAATTATAATTTGCTTTTACCGGTATCACTTGTAATAATAGTAACAATTATAATAATAATATTAAACATTGACATTAGTTAAAACATAATGAAACATTATGAAAGTGTATTTATTGGAGTGAGATTTCTTTTCATGGTTTCGTCGTCGTTTCCTCCAAATTAAAGGGACAACTCACATACACCACGTTCGTGATTAAGGCAAGAACTATCAATCAAATAACTGTAAATAGTCAATTTAAGGGCCTGTTTACATGGAGATGGGGGACCCCAGGTAGGTGAGGTAACTCGCTTAGGTAGGGTAACCCGCCTGTCCATATAACTTGATCACGTTTACATGATAGGTGGGGTGACCCGCCAAGGCGGGTAGCCCGATCTGCCAACCGGGTACCCCTCCCAGCCGGGGTCAAATTTTGCAATGTCAATGTGTCAAGGTGGGGTAACCCGCCCAGCCGGAATCGGATTCGTGATACATCAAATTCGCGCAAAATTCACTTTGGCGGTGGCTTTGCATCGTTATTAAAGGTAACAATAGAAATCCACCGCACTGAAGGTTGCAGCAAGAGCAGCAAAACACGTGGTTTGCCAACATTTTTTATGTTTACGTGCTTAGCCACCATTCAATAATCTTGATAAAGTGCACCAGGGATGGCGGGGTTGTAAGATTGCATGTAAAGGAGGTTTATATTCAACCCCATCTAAGCGGGTTAACTCACCAACCCGGGGTCCCCCACCTCCATGTAAACAGACCCTTGAAAACAGAGTTGTCAGGTTTGCACTTTTTTGTGCGATTGATGTAAGCCTTATACTATGTTGCCCAGTATCCGGCCACTCAATTTTTGCAACGCCCTTTTTAGTTTTCGGTAAACAAAGTATTTCGACTGGAAGCTGAATAATTCAGCTTTAAAATACAAGTTTTGGAGGGTTTATAGCCTGAGAAATAGTTGCAGAAGCTAAGGCGCCGTTGTGTTTAGATGTAGTAAAACTAGTGCTGTTCAAATACTCCGGGCTGGGTAATATGTGATATTTTGAAAGAAACGTTTTATATTTAAAGTAAAGATGCTTAAAGACGTCAGGTTTTCAAAAAAAATTATTAATTAATCTTGAAATTCAATTTGTTTGGAATAAAGGACGCCAGAAACATTCACTAAGTATTGATGTCAGGTGCCCAGTATCCGGCCACTTTGCGTATCGTAGTGTGAAGTAATGATACGAAAAATACTTACATGTACTACAAATTAGCATTTCAAAGTATTTCAAGGAAATAAAAAAGGATTTTTTCTTTTTTTTTTTTTCACTTTTTGTCTCCACATTTCCAACCTTGATCAGCCGGACGCGTAGCTTTCTCCACCATACCCCAGTCATTTGTTATGTTTTGTTTCACGATGCTAGGTTCCGAGATCGATTTATATCTTTGGAATCGAATTCCAGACTACTTTGCAAGTGCAAGAGAAGCTTATAAGTCGCTTGCCTATTGACATTTATGTATACATATGTTATTAGTATTGTGGCCGGATACTGGTAGCTCTGCAGAAATATTAATTTCTTGATAGAAAAGAAGGCAAAAAAGTGAAACTGCCCTTCGTCATATTAAGGACTAAATAGATTGTCTCTGAGCCAAATTTCAGAACTCTAACGACCAAGAAAAGAAAGTTATTGCAATTTCAGTTTAAAGTGAAGAGGCCGGATACTGGGCAACATACTGTAATGTAGAACAATTTCACTTGAAAACTCGTTTGATATAAATGCAAATTAATCTTATTAATAAGTAGCGTTAGAATGCTGCTTATATCACATTTTGCTGCCTCGACATTTTGGTGTATTTTCTTTCTTGCGATCCTGAAAACTAACCTGTTTTCTCACTACCTGTCTAAGTGCAACTTTATTCTGACTAAATTTTGTCTTTAAGCTCTTTTCTGTATATCTCTGGAATAGCCCGACAGAATTCTCTTCTTATGCCTCATCAAATAATCTTTATGATGTATGTAACAATGTCTCAAACCGCTTTCATTGAAATTTCAAGCGAAACCTTAAGCTGAGTATACGAACCGGCCAAAACTGATCCGCGTTACGACATTCACTGTTTTGACGTTATACTAACTTTTCCAAATTAGTGAGGAACAAGACAAACCTCCATGACGAATACATTTTTAATTAGTTTTTATTTTATTGCGTCTTTTGAATGTAAAACATGTGTGCAGATTTGTACACGGTTACCATATTTGGAGAGCATGGTATAATTAGTAATTAATGAATGTGGCTGAGTAGGATATGAAGAATTAAGCAGATCGAGGAGGGTATTATCTACCGAGGCCGAAGGCCAAGGTGGATAACACCCTCCGAGATCGGCTTAATTAATTCTTCATATCCTACGAAAGCCAAATTCATTAATTGCTTTATTATCCACTCAAAATAATTCATGGCAAAAACATGCTTACCTGCATCGATGTTAAGTTCATATTGGATAGTGTACCGTTTAGGTTTGTCCAGCTCCCCGAATATTCTCCAAATAGCAGATGTCGCCCTTCGAGTTGTCTTCTTGTTGTTTTTGCCATGTTTTTACCTATTATTTCGCCTAGTTCCAGCTGTAGTTCTTACTCTTGAAACGAGTGAAATGTCCGCCATTTTTTTTTTCACAACCAAAACAAACTCAACCTCGTCCCCAGGTCTTCTCGGTTAACGGTACATTGACATTCAAGAACGCTGCATTTTTGACGTCATCTCCTCGCTAAACACAAAATTCTTCCAAATTTGGTCATCAGTAACTGGTTATGGTGAATTAAACGTGTGCTTTTAGCAAATCAGAATCGGGCAAATATTTTGAATGAATTATAATGGCTCAAATACCATCGTCAGACGGAGTAAAGACGGCTTCTCCTTTCGATGTCTCTGATCTCAAACTGCACAGTCAGTTCAAACGCGTTGGAAGCTGGCTTTGTTACTATGTTAACTATTAATTCCCCGCAAATGAGTTTCTGGCCATTTCAGTGTTAAGATATTAGTGAACCCTTACACAACAGGATAGGAAGGGAAAGAAGACGGCAAACCCTGTGTGACAAGCGTGACAATAATTTTGTTTGAAAAAACTTTCCGCCAAACTTCAACTTCCTTCAAACAGATCCGTTTTTAAAAGACCAGAAAACATTAAAGGTTAAGTGAAGATCACGACAAAACAGGCAAGTAATAGCGCTGCCGCGTTTGTCACACGCAAGCCCTTTGCCGTCCTCTTCTTTCTGCTGTCCTGTTGCGTAAACTCACTGTTAACCTGCAACTTAATTAAGATCCCAGAACGGCAACGCGGCGGAAACGTCGCTAAAAAAGTGAATTCGCTTTCTTCTAATCTTCAGCGCCACATTGGAAAGAGAGAGAAAGTTTCGTCTTCGCTTGTGTACGTCCTCTATCATATCACAATGATAAAACGTGAAATTAGGCATTACGTGCTACACGTGCAAAATTGTTGTTGTCCCATCTAGTCGCTATGAAAAAAAAACCTGTTTATAACGGCCCTGTATCAAGCCACCCTGCATTAAGCGGCCAGTTTTCAAAGTCCCGATTTTTCGCTCATTACAAGCGCTGTATTTGTTACCTGTATTGAGTGTTGTTTGCCCTATTTTTTTCCTTACATGAAGTCGAGTTTTTGTATGGTACATTGACATTAGACAACGCCCATTGAGTATTTTTAGTGATCCTGTACTAAGCGGCCACCTGTATTAAGGTGGCTGAACACAGTTTTGTGGGCGGTCAGGGGTAACTCGCGTGACGGCGCTTGTTTTAAATTAGACAAACAAACATGGCGGCGAAAAAGTAATGGTACAGAGAAGACGATTTTCCAAAATCTATTCATTAAAATTTTGTGATATTTGGCAGAATTTTTACTTTTATCGTATTTTAAATGATGAGAACTTTAAAATGGACGTTAACAGACGAATTTTGTGACACATTCAATAATTACAGAAATGTATATTTTTGATTATCTTAAACTCGTCTGTTAAAATTTGGTCAAATAAGTTTCAAATGGTAATGATTAACTATAGTAAGCTGTGTGCGAGTTTATAGCAAAATCTAATTAGTGAATTTTATGTAAACGGAGCAAAAGTGAAATTTAAAGGTTGTATTCAATCGATCATGTTGCTACCCTGCTAGCAGAGGCTTTTCCCTTGTGTTTCTCAGCGTTGTACTGCCATTCTCTTCGCGGTTTTGGCTGCTCGCGTTTTGTTTTGGTTGTTTCTGTGCCGAGGAAAAGACCTCTGCAGACAACCGTTTGGGATTCCTGTTGAGCATGCGTATTAGATACCTCCAAGATCTAGGAGGTAATCACATGACTAAACCGGTTGTAGAACCGGTTTTATCGACTCGCGCATCTTTTTTGTACTAGTTTGCTGTGCAAAAGTGAGCCCGCTATATCAACATGGCGAGTGCGAGTCTTTCCCGTGAAAGTTTCAACGACGCTGTTGAAAAGGCAAGCATGTATTGAATGGCGAAGATACATTCGTCAGTTTACCAACGGGTCATGGGAAATCGTTGATATATCAACTAGCTCCATCGGTCTCCAAGCATCTTGGCCTCCTCAGTGAAGTGCCGATTGTACTCGTTATTTCCCCGCTGAACGCTCTGATAGATGATCAGATAGCCTCAGTTACCAAGCTAGGAATTACAGCCCGTAAGCTCGATGCCTCATTTCTTGAAGATACTGTCAGTTTGGCTGGTCATGAAATCCTCTTCGCGAGAAAGTGAAACTGACGGGCAAACTCCGGCGGCGGCATCGTATTACCGACACGTGACCCAGAAATTCCATGGTAACCGCATTTTCATCTCGCGCATGCTCAACAGGAATCCCAAACGGCTGTCTGCAGAGGTCTTTTCCTCGGCACAGAAACAACCAAAACAAAACGCGAGCAGCCAAAACCGCGAAGAGAATGGCAGTACAACGCTGAGAAACACAAGGGAAAAGCCTCTGCCAGCAGGGTATCATGTTACCATTAAAATCAAAATCTTTCCGATCAGTATATTATTCACTTGCCATGTTTTAGCTTGTGAGCTGCAACCTTTCTCTTGCCATGAATTGGCAAATGACATATTCTCACAAACTGCCAAAACTGTGTTCAGCCACCTTAAGCCTGTTCCTTAAGTCCCCATGGTGGCTTTTATATACAGATTCGACTGTAACCAAGACAAGCGTTTTTGTTATAGCTAAGGTTCATACTTTAGCTATGCGTATTTCTAGTTCTTATGGATGCACGCGGAAAGTTTGGAGAAAACTCAAGAAGCAAATCTTACGCTTCTCTCGTACTCTACAAACTTTCCGCGTGCAGCTGATCCATAACTCGCTATACGCACGCTAACTCATGAACTATTCTTAATTTGCTTATTACATGTAAAAATATTTTTTTTTGCCGCTCTCTTCAAAATGCTTTTAAAGCTGCCCACTCAGCCAGAACACCAAAATGTTTCTAAAGCTGTCATAAGACATACCCTAAACGGCTCAGGCGCGGATCCAGGGGAGGTGAAATGGGTGAATTTTCACCCCCTCCTCTTTTTTTTTCTTATCCCTCAAATATTGATGCACAGACCTCAAACACCTCAACCAGGCTTTGGTTCCCCATTATTACAAAAATTCACCCCCCCCCCCCCCCCCCCATCTCAAAATCCTGGATCCGCGCCTGCGGCTCTCTTTAGTCCTACATGTACAATGCAATCTGGTCGTTCACATCGTTCGGTAAGAGATATCAGTTTCAATAAGCTGGCGAGCTAATGCAAAAAATGGCGTATTATGTCTGCACTACTAGTATGTAAGGAATGACGGTTCGCACGTCCGAGCACAATAATCCTGATGAGCATATAATAGGCCACTTGCACTAAGAGGTCACGTGACCAATGCTTCCTTTAAACAATGAGTTGGAATCTTGCTGATGCCAAAAATTGTTAGAGCACACAAAAATTATCTTACACCCGAAATTTGAGAGGAAACGCATTTAAGGGGGATATTTTATGGCACCTTGATTTTTCAGCAAAGTAGTATGGTTTGTATTGGCCGCCATGTTGGAGGGCATGCTCTTGCCCTCCAACATGGCGGTCAAAATTACTTCTTGCTTATTTCTTGTTCAACGTTTCATAGTTACGCTCAGATGAGCTGTAAATGTTATCACATCATCTTTTCAACATTTTCCTTGAAGTTTAAGTGCAAAATTTGTGTTCAGAGAGAGGTAATTCATAATTTCAAAAATCACATTTTGGTCACGTGACCATTTACGAACTTATTCGTTTTAAGAAAATGGTGCGGGTTTGAAAAACCAAATCACCATTATTTTCTTTAAGATATGACCCACTAATCGTTTTTCGAAGGCAAAATCATATAACTTTCATTTTCATAAAAACGATGTCACATGCCTCTTATTGCAAATGGCCTATGATGTTACGCGGAAAGATTCGCAACAACGATTTTTAGCGCAATGCAGCATTACAGATTTGTTGCGACATTGTCTCGAATAGTAGCAACATTGTTCCAGCATTGCAATGCTGTGTTGCGCCGAAAATTGTCTTTGCAAATCGTCTCGTGTAACTTTACCTTGACGACCGGCTGTACCATGATAACACAATATGGTAGTTTACAAGTCTCATTCAATAAAACAAAATTCATACTTACCTCATTGTAGCTTTGGCTCTGTGAAGGACAAAATTGGTCAAATAAGCATTGGACAAGATTGTTATTTGTTTGAGAGTTACCTGAACACGTTTTGTGCAATGTTGGGTAAGAGCAAATAATTTGAGTGCCTCCACCTCCTCTCCCCCCCCCCCCCCCCCCCCACCCAAAAAAAAGAAAACGAGTTTTGTTAAATTTGGTTAGGCATGCAAACTTTGATTATCATATACGGTTGCAAATAAATGCACTTGGTGATTAGACCATCGCAAAAGGATTTTGTCGGTAGCAGTCCGACGGAAAAAAATATTCAGCTTTTGTGTCAGCTATAAATAAAACCGTCTTTGTATGCACAAGCAGCGAGGAATCAAACCACATAAATGAGGGAAAATGGTCATCTTTTTTTCCTTGGATGAGCCGCCCTGAGGCTTTACCGATTTCATTGTTCTCGCATGATTACGTTCACGTTTGAAAATCTTTTATTTGTTGTTGTTCTCGACTTCCGTGGTCCAAACGACGTCAAAACCACCAGTCACGTTTTAACATAACCAAGGAAGGAAGTGCAAAGCCTTTTTTGTGAGGAATGTCACTGCAAATTAGCTTTAGAAAAATCCTAAAACAAGACTGACTGGCTTGGTTTTCTTCTAGTGTCATAAGAAAGAATGCCATGTGCTTTAGTTCCATTTCAAATGATTTCCTTTCAAGTAAACTTCGACTATCAGGTTTTAAGTATCCTATCAGGATGTTTGGTGGTAAAAACAATTTTACTTTCGAAGCAGTGTAAGTATAAGGAAGCTTCTTCACCAAGGTCCCCAAACAATCTCGATTGCTTTGTACGACAGAAGACCTTAATTAACCTAAATTGTTATTCTCTGTGACGTAATTTTCCAATTTTTAGAAAATACGCCGAACATATCAAAATGCATAATTTAGCACACGTTAATTATGTATGAACCCAAGCGTTTATAAATTGCAAAATTTAGTCACAGCTTCAGGTCTTACAGCTAAATGATTTTTTGCTAACCTGGCCAAAGGCCGGCAGTCATGCCGACAAACATGTTTCTGTTGGTATGGAGTTTTGCTGCAGGTACTTGTCAAATAACCTGCACCCTTCTTGTCTATTTTAACTCAGCTTTTTCTTTAATGATCAGTCACAGAAGTTTATCTCACTAGAATCTTCTCTCTTTTGTTTCCAGCTGTGGTGAGTTCATTTGGAGCCGGTGAGTGTTTAATCCTAATGTTTGTTTTTAGTTAACCCAGCAAAAAATGCTGTCAGTAGATATTGCATAACCTCCAAATACTGCCTGATTCCAGTTTTGAAATATGACGGCTGATCTATGCTGATCCACTGTGCAGGTAATAAAACAGCTGTATTTTCTAAAGGAGTATCATACAAATGAAGACACGCAAGAATTAAAAAGCACGTTAATGATGACGAAGTGAAAGTTGGCAGGAAAGCTTAATTCTGTGACGATGATCGATTCAGGGAGAACGTTATGTAAGATTGGAGGCAAACTTGGCTAATTATCAGAGACTTTTCATGTCTTGGCATGATCGTTGCAAATTACTTTTCAGTAACTTAAATTCTGTTCTTTCTGTAGCTTATCGTGATCACGATTCGTATTTTTGCTCGCAAGCGTCGAATTCTTTCATCAGAGAAATGTAAGTGCAGCGTCGTAGCAGTTTATTGCGTTTTTGGGGTTTTATAATTTCATGATTACACTAGGCTAGGCTTGAAAATGACACTTCGGTGCGTATGTTTATTCCTTCCGCAAGACCAGCAGGTGGTGACTATGTGTAGTTTCTCAGGTGTTAAACGTAAAGCACGGCAACTCTTTCGTCTGTGTTTACGCTTTAAGCCAAGCGTTTTGTCAAGCAATTTTCTGATAGCTCAAGAAAAGCATTTTGCATGGCATTGTTTCACTTTGCAATTAGTCATGATTGTTATGTTACCGTGATAAACACTTATATTGCACCGACGTTAGAGATATGTGATGCTTCTTAAAGTGAGATTAAGTGTTCATTAAGATCTTGATGTCGAGTACTGTTCAACGCTGTATGGTAGACCAGTCAAAGACACATAGTTTTCTTCTTTAGGCATTCACCGAACTCAAGTATCATCATCAGAACCGAATCAACTCTCTCAAAACTTCCGAAACTGCCTGAATTCTGAAAGAATCAAAAAGTACCTTCCAGAGAATGGGACTAGAGATTGTTTGAAAAGAATAAAGATAAATCATCAAAAAGGATAAAGCATCTCATCGTCCGTGCAATTATAAAAGTTACACGCAAAAACATCAACTACTTAACTTTTAAATAAAACTAAAGCGGTGATGCGCCAAAGCTGTTCTTTAAATGGCCCCGAAAGATTACATTTACTTAAAATTTAAGTTTATCATGAGCGGGAACGTGTCTACTTGACAATTTCGCCGTCGAAAATATTTGGAGGACCCAAAGATCTGTCTCAGTCTATCCGGCTCCAGCTCTTCTTACAATGTAAAACAAATCGAGATTAGAACATCATAAAATCAGACAGCACACAGGAACACGTCTACCGCCCTTCTTCAATGACTGCAAGTTAATTGCAATTTGGGCTACAGTGTGGTAATCCAGACCAATACTCTGTTAAAACAACTGCGAAATGATAGTGCTGCCTTACTAGGGAGCTTAAGCAACAGCGTTTTTGAGCGACGGTAGCCTGCAAAGCAGGCGTATTTTGGAGCGCGATCCATGAATTGTTTTCAGGAATAACGTTGTCCCGCCATCTTGGACGTTAATACTACCAGCCCCTCCCCCTTAGTCTTTTCCGTTGCTTTTCAAGATGGCGGCCACGATCAATGTACCTCCGAGGTTAGGGTTAAAAAACGCCTGCTCTGCAGGCTAGATATAGAGCAACGGACGTCAACCGGAAGTGCACTCTTTGCATCACTGGGCAGTGGTTTGGTTAAAACTCTCGGGTAAATCGTCTTTAAAAGAGAAAAGAAACTTAGCAATGAAAATTTGATAGCGTCAAGGCATATAAAAAGGAAGAAAGCCTCACTTCCGGTTGACGTGCGTCGCTCAAAAACGTCTTTGCTTAAGTTCCCTAATGCCCCCTGTTACACACCACTTGAACTTGACTTAGCCGAAGCAAAAGCAGGACCTTTCTGTGGCTTAAAGGCAAAGTTATCATGTCATGTCATCAAGTCCAGCGTCTGACCCAGTTAATTTCGGCCGCATGACGTATTTGAATCTGGTGAGGCTTCGCTTGTCACATGAGCCGAACTCGAATAATTGAACGCGGGCACGCGGCTCATGTGAAGTGCGACTTTTGGCCTAGTTGTTCGACTCATTGTATTTGGATCAGCCGAGGCTTTTGCTGGAGTCACATTAGCCGAACATTGAAGTTATAGGCTCATGTGAAAGGCATTTTACCAGGGCCTAACAAAAAAGGCAAGGCATTCCTTGGAAGCTGGAAGCTGGAAACTCATTAGCTGGTGGAATGAGGTTGAATTGGCACACGATTTTCCCATATGAAAGGTCAGCCGGATTAAGTTGAGGCAGAAAAAAAAAAATACAAACTTACAAACAAAAAAACATAGCACATACGTTTTTTAGGATGTCAAAGTTTTCCTTCCGTTTAATATATACCTGAATGTTCCCCGGATATTATAACTAAGCTTAGACAAGAGCCATAATGGCTATAAGCAATGTGTTAAGTGAAACTGATTTTCCTATTTATTCAAGCGGGTTCAGTTTGAAGTTAATTCATCATGACCGTAGTGGACTTAGTGTATAATTATATAAGGGGCTGTTGTTTCAAACTTCATCGCTCGTATTCTATCTCTTTAAATTGGTCAAATGTTGGCGATTTAGTTTTTTTCAGGGGATGAACTCTAAAGGACCGTAGCTAAGTTCACTAAAAGAAAAAGAAAAATCGTTGTCTTGTGTTGATGTCCTCAGCCCATAAAACGTGAAATTAGAAGTGGCACGTCGAAGTCCGACGGTGAAGGCCGTAAAATGTGCAAAGAAGGGTGATCACGTGCAAAGCTTTTTGTTTTGCTTATGTCCTTTTTGCCGTTCCCGTCGCGGTCGCCGTCGTCGTTGCTTTATTCCCTATTTTCATTTGACAAAAAAATAAGTTCTTAGCAGGGGGTGGTTAAAAGTGCAGTTCGAGGCAATTATCACCCATTAAACAGATTCGAATCGACCAAATGTACTTTGAAATCGAATGAGATATGATGGTAGCCTAATTAACGTAATGCAACTTCTCTTTTAAAGAGTAATTAATTGATTTTTAGGCCACGCATCTAAAATAGTCTTTTGTTTTGCTTTGTCTTTTCCTTCGAAAAGTCTTCATTAGAAGCGCGTTTCATTAACAAATGGTAAGAGATTATCGTTAATTTTGCACAATACGGCTGCTTCAGTTTCGCTTTCTAGTGCAGCATGACTCGCACATTCAACCAGGGAAAGGCTTTCCCCATGAAAGGTATTCCGGAATCCAGGGCTTCGGAAAAGAGAATTCTGTTCAGTTGGTTCGGGATTCCGCTTACGATTGAAATCCGGAATCCACGTTCCAATTAAAAAGGATCCGGAATCCAAAACCTGGAATTCGGAACCCAAAGCGTACAATCCAGAATTTAAGACTATCTTGGATTACCTTTATTACATGGGCAGAAAAGGTGGGTACTATAAATCGAATTGTGTGAGATGCCAAAGGGGAATACCGACGTTTGATCCCGTTTGGCCTATTGAAATAGAATGAGGCTTTATGCTCTGTTTTGTGTCATACATATCCGAAATCTGCATGGGAAAAGGCAAATGTTTCATTGACTGGCATTTTACATAGACTTAAGTATGTTTTGGAAATATTTTGAGCCAATAATTAATAGACAATTGTTGAATTCCATTTTCCATTTTGGACTAATGCTTTCTCCGCGCGATCTGCTAAGACTGATTAGGGACCGTCTTCTAACTGCACTGGCAAATTTTCAGCGTTTTATTTTGCCCGACCTCAAAATCTTTCTGCAGCAGCCTCAAGATTTACTGAGTGAAAGGCTCTTTGATTGGTTTTTCCACATACCATAGTTCAGACATCATGAGTGATTAAGGAGGGGGGGGGGGGGCGAATGATAAATTCAGTTTATTACGTCGAACATCGAGAAAGAAACTTTGGAAGAGATTACTTTCACGCAAAAAAAAAAAATTAAAAGAATACGATCTTTAAATTCAACACAGTTTAGCTTAACATAAACCAATAAAACGGCTCACATATCCCTCCATAAAATTCAGTCTTTTTCTCTTCTCTCTAAGACCAAATGGACTCGGTCCTTAGACAGTTTTAGAGACGCCTATTTGTTGTAAACTAAGATGTGAATTAATACAACGCAATGTATTGTATATGAGCATGTCTTTCAACTTCTCATTATTAACATTATTCATCATTTTAGCCGGCTGGTTTTCCGGTTTCGTGAGAATCGTGGATGTTTCTAACCCGTATTTTAGGCACCCTTCTTTTTGTCCACCCAAAGACTTAGACACTAGACCTTCCCCAAAAAGCTAAAATAGCTGATCTACCACTATGTCTCTATTCTAGCAATCTACTCAGATTTATTATGATGACTACATTTTCGGCAAAATTTGTTAGTTTTGAAAATCGCGAAAAATTAAACAGTGCCAAGGTTTAAGTACAATTAAACTTTTCTTATCCTTTCATGTTTAGCCTGGTCTTTCACTTGGACAAGCATGCTTATCAATTTAATTGTCTTTTTGTATACCATTTGTACTCAAGATTCTTTTGATAATCTTTTTCATGGTTCGTAACTTCTACTGACTGTGATGACGTCAAACCCAGCAGTCACGTTTTGGCATCCCAAGGGAACGATTATTCAGTTAAAAAAAGGTTAATAGACTTTTCAGCAAAGCAGTTGGAGTTTTTTCCAAAAAATTGTTTCTTCTCATTTTGTTTTCTTTTGTTTTTGTTTTGAGATCTTGTTATGAAAATTATGTTATTTGTAATCTCAGCCGTAGGCAAAATACCGATATAGGCGTACAGACGTTTGCTTCTAAAGCAGTCAAGTTCTCTCACCAGTGGAAGAGAAATTTTAATTAGCTTTTCTCTCACAATAGAAAGGAAGAGACTCGCGTGTCTGTTGCCTCCATGTCACCTCCGACACTACTACGACTTTTTGATTGAATTTTGATTAGCTTGTTCAACAAAGATTATAATTAACCTTCACCTCTGAAATGTTTTATGACGTTTTTTCTTCCTGTCGTTAGAAAATATGCCGGACAAATCAACATGCAGAGTTTAGCATACTTCAATTATGTATGAACTCAAGCGCTCAACGATCGCAAAATTAGGTTACAGATTTCACTTGTACAACTTAAGTATCTTAGTGGCACTGTACTGATAAGACTGACCTAATAAGGCCATGCTGGCGCACAAGTTTCTGTTCTTATGGAGTTTTGCCTCAGGTAAAAGTGAAGTACTTTTTTTACCCACTGCTTAAAATCCGGGTCTGTACTTCGTAATGAGTCTTGTTTTATCGTTGCGGTAAACGCGTTTCTTTTCTTTTCCCTTCTGTTTAGCTGTTGTGGGTTCATTTGGAACCGGTAAGTGTTATATCTTTACTATGATTTGCTTTTCAGTCAGCCTCGTGTCCTAGCTTACTTCAGGCCCTCGAACTACTCCGTTATTGCGTTGAAATATGAAAACAGCACTACCGAAATAGAGGGAGCACACCTGTGTTTATTAGAATAATGCAATCTGCGGAAAATTAAGTGAGAGTTAAACTTCTTTAATTGCTGAAGCATAAGGTATGATGTAAGGCACGCACACATGGTCGTGCGTTTCGTATCGCTTGTTACAAGTAGAAGTTTATAAATCCTGAGAGAATTCCGAGTGGCTTGGATATATTTGTCTTCAACTTTTCTCCTTATAACAGATGTCCTGACCACCTCTGCCAAGGACGAGCAGCATTAGCTGCTTTCCACCTTTTTGAGATGTTATTGCAGGATTACGACTTTTGATCAAAAACATCTGCAGGCGTTCAGTTAGCAGAAAAATGCAGTAATCTCACTTGAAAGTTTGCTTTGCGTGAGTTTATCCCCCGGATTACAGCTTTCGACTGAAAACAATTAATCATTAGTCCACTTGACTGGCTCAAAACCGACACGGTCGACCAAGGTTCCGTATGACAGAGGGATGGATAAAAGTGAGGGTTAAATTTTGTTTGTTTGAAAGTTGAAATTAATTATAAGCAGCTGGGTTGTGTTTTCACAGCACGGACTTAACATTAAAAAGATTTTAGTACTCAAAAGCAATTATCCATGGTGGCGTTTAATTTACCCGACATGTAAAGAAGAATTTAATTGTTGGCTTCATTGATACAAACATTCATCTTGGACCCAGAATGCCCAATTTAAATTTGCTTGACTAATACTTCAAACGACTGATCAAGATGTTAGTCGTAACGAATTAACGAAATCGAAGAACCAGGGCGGATAAAGGTTGGGCGATGAAACGAGCGCTCCGCTCTTCATTTAATGTGTGATGCGGAGTAGGACTGGCACGAGCGCTCTTTCCGCGCTTCCGGTGCGCTTGAAGGCCGGCGAAATTTTCCTTTTTGCAAACCGGAAATCCTATTTCCTTTCTGAAATTTCAGGCTACAATGTTAAATAGATAAATTCGTTTTGTAACAATATCAATAAACAGTTCCATATGTTTGTGTCTGTAGCCTATAAATCAAACTTGTTGGTCGTATAATGCCAAAATTTGAGTTTAATTTGAAAGTGTTGAATACATCCTCCTTCCACTAAATACCACCTAATCGTCTTTCACCGTTTCGTTTGGAAAAGCTTAACACTTCTTAAACTCAATTTTTACATATGTTAAAGGGGGATACATTTTGTATAACATAACAAAAAATTAGATTGATATATTTTGATATAGTGGCGTTGTGCTGCTTCAAACTTTGCTTCTCGGGTGCAACGCGCCATGGCGATTCGCGCAATGCGTCGCAAATACGGCAACCGCATGTAAACAAAATTTATTGAGGTTAGTTTTAAGGTTTTTTCTCCGTTTCTCTCCCTAAAACAAGACAAGGTAAACAGTAAAAACTGAGGGGAAACTAATTTTGAAGTTTCGAAGAAACAGAAAGACGTATGAGATGTTTTTTTTTTTTTTTTTTTTTCAAAATTAAAAAGAAGGATGATGGTGATTGAAATTAGCATAATTTCACCTTGCACGAGCTGCACGCATTTATAAAATACACGTCATCTAGTTATGAAACACGATTTGCTGTCTTTTAGTTTTGCCATGGATAACATGGATGAGATTTTCCTTCGTGTTTTAGACAGTACTTAGCTGTTTTTTGTTTTGGAATAACATCGACACTGGCGGGTAGTAGAACGAAACTATTATTCAGTGATAGAGTGATGAAAGTAATAAGAGAAACCCTTTGAAAGAGATGTTTGACTACTCCTGACTAAACCTCCCACAAAAAAATAGCAACATTTGCCTCTCGAAGACAGCGTACCAGCACAAAAGAACGAGGAAGAAGAGCAAGAAAACAAATCAAGCCGCTATAATTCAGTGACAGCGGCAGTGTCTAATGGACAAACCACATCGCAAGCCCTGACCGAAGTCGCAAACAAGCGATATTTCTAAGCAGAGTCCCAGTCTACTGCATCACACCTTTTTGCTCGGACGCGCTCGTTTCACCGCCCAACCTTTAGCCGCCCTGCGAAGAACTGAGCAAGCCCGCATCGTTGCTCTGAACAGTCAATAAAAAGAAATCAAAACAGAAAACATACTAGTACACCGAACCTTAGAATATTGGCCTTTCGGCAGAAGGTGTTCTTTCTTCAAAAAAGCAAATCAAATTAATCACAAACAAAAAGACACTACTCTAGAAATTAAAACCCAGCGCCAGGTTACAAATGATTTTTCTTTTCTCTTTTTTTTTTTTTTTTTTCGTTTTAGTTGGAAAGACAATAAATTATGTTGAGTTTTAATTTCTATAAGTACTATGTAAATCTGTTTATTAATTCAAAGTGATAGTCTCTGGTTTTTTTACCAACCTGTCCGGTCATCATATATAATACATCCGAACGCAGTTATAATTTCATTTGAAAATTTAGTCGGTCGATGATTTGTCCGATGACTGACAGTTATTTGTAGCTCTGATTAGTGGAATAGAAGCCCATAGTGGGCCAAAAATTGAGGAGTAATTACCTATCATTTACTGCCAACTAAAAAGAATTAACCAACGTTGACTATATTATCTTGCCAAACTTTGAGTCTCAGAGCACGGCTTATTTTCTGGAATGTTGGCTTAATCTAAAATTACTGCGACTGCTGTTTCGAAATTTGGTGATACGCAAATAAAAGTAAGAAGTCCAAGGTAAAGACAGTGGAATTTTTTTTTTTAATTATATAGTGATCACTACCATTTCCTGACATTTTTCAGTTTTGCTTACCGTTCAATAGTGTTAGTCTGCTGTTCACATGAGGTGATACACCTTCCTCGGCTGGCAGTGATTCTATAAGAGTGTGAATGCCATTTCTTATAGTTGTTGTCTACCGCTTTCTAAATGAAAACAAAACAAACTGAACAATTTACCACTGACAGAAGTATTATGTGTGCGGATAAGACAATAATTCTTTGGATCGAGTTTTAGACCACGCTTTGTTCTTTAAAACAACCCTAAAATCACTTATCATGCAATATATTTACACATGAAAAACATGAGCTAAGTCGAAGAGGTTAATTTACTTTATTTTACTAGACGCTTGTGTAACAGAAGTTTCATATATTTAGATTATGATCGTTTTAACTTTAATTTTTTATGCATTATAAGCTAGAACGATTCGTCAACGGTTCTATCAATTTATCTATCTTCCATTAAGATCCCTGTGTTAAAAAACACATTATGGCAGATATAGAAAATTTTCTAAAAGGTGCATGATTGTTTCCAAAAGTGGTTACTAGGATGGAAATATTTTTACCTATCCAAAGGTACGTTTCGAAGCATTTCGTTTCACGCATCTTTACATTACTTTGTATGTTTTGCCTTTTAAGTACTTTATCTCAGATAGTCGGTAGATAAATTCATTTTTGTGAGTTTTCATTTGTGTTCTTTGTGATACACTCTAGAAGCTTGCTATGGGAAGGTGCAGTCAGTATAGAGCTCTTCTTTAAGAAAGAGATGAAAACTAGTCGGAGTTGTTTTCAGACTTTTTCACCGGGGACTGACGACGCTCAAAGTTGAGGCTACTACCAGTTTTCTTGGATAATCTTTAATTTTATTCCAGTTTCTGACTTAGTTTTGATAGCTTTTCTTTACAGTTTGTAGTCTTTCAGTCTTTAACTTGAGGCGACTTTTATAAGGTATATTTGGATGGGATGGGTCAAGGTCTGACTATTGAAGATCGACAAACTTAGTTACAAACTTTCTTTTCAGCAAAATCAATTGATAATCGAGTTAGTTAAATAATTCTAAAATCAAACCTAAATTTTGTTTCAGATTAAAGTACACAGGGTTTCTAAAATACGAAAAATATGCCAAAAAGGACTGAGATTTTTTTCCTCAGGAATGCGTTTAGTTCTCACCAGACGCCAAAATGTTTACACAATCTACATCATAGGTCCTTACAGTTTGCGTTGTTTTCTCATGCTTTGTCGTAGACGTTAACCCTTGACGTTAACACATCGACGCAGTTGGAAGAACTGAAGAAACTTACCGTTGAGTTCTCTCTCTCTCAAAGGTCTAGAGTTAGCAGAGCTAACGCTAGAAATGGTAGCTCTAAAGTATCCCTCTCTTAGCTAGTCGTTCGTTTTAGGGAGGAGTGTGTCTTAAATTTATTTGTGAGATAGCTGTCTCTAAAAACATTTAACAGTATATAATTTTTCAATGCCACGAAGACCTTCGTGGGGCGAGCTGCGATCACCATTGTCCTTGGTGTTGCTTTCTTTCCTATTTCGTGCTAGCTTTGAGAATTTTTTAAAAAGTTCTTCATAACCTTTTTAAGACTCTTACTTGTACTTTGTGATAAAGTTTTTGGAAGTGTTAGGTGTATAAGGTCCTATACTATTGAGAAGCTGTTTAACGTTTTGGTCATTCCTTTGATTCAAGTTTTGTTAAGTTAGCCAAACAATACGAAATCAAATGCACGGCATAATACGCGAATAATAGAGTAAAAAGCTGAGAGTTCTTTTCCCTCAAAACGCACTCAATTTTCCGTTGGAGCATGTCTATAGAGTGTTTTCACATGAAGTCACGGCGGCCATATTGGTGTCCCAAAAACAATGAAACAGCGGCCATGTTGGTGTCCCAAACCAATCCTCTGGGAGTTGAACTCTTTTCTTATGCAAACACTTTCTTTTGTTCCAATAAATTTGCATAGATGCTGGCCGTGTAAGTGAAAACACTCTATCGATAGACGTTTATACATTCCAAATCATAGGTCCTTACAACCTTGCATTGTCTTCTTCAGTGCCTTGCTCCGGGGTTTTTTATCTGACCATGACACATCGACGCACAGTGGGGCTTTCAAAAATAAACAGCCTGGTTTAGTTTCTGAACGTAAGCCAACTCTTAAAACTTTTATGTACTGTAAAAAGGTAAAAAACATCTGATAAGACAAACTACTAAATGAACCCGCCTAACTGTAATAAGCTAGTTACTTGATGATTGTTGTTCTAAGGCAACCATGGTTATGTAATCGTAGTAAACCTGTCTGTCTATTGCGAGGAGTCACAGCGTTACTAACCAACAAAGCCCTCAAGAAACACTGCATTTTATATGATCATTCAAGGAAATCGTAAAACTTCATGCCGTTATCTAATTTTGTGAATTAACTGTTTGTGGCTGCCATGGGAAACCAAGTAAACAAATAAATGCTTAATCCTTGAAGAACCTCCCATGGCTTTTGTAACAATAACACAGCCAATTCATTGTACATTACTTTTAGCTTTTATCTGACTCCCTTTTTTTACTTTCCAAGTGCGCTTACAATGAATGATTTTGATTCGATTGATGATCAGTTAGATATCATTAGCCAATTTCAATCAAGAGAATACTTTGCCATGGATTGGACAATGCCAGATTCGCCCAACGAATTAGAAGAGTGATTAAATTGGCAGCTTTTTCAAATTAAAGATTATATGCTAAGCAAACCAAACGGTTAATAGAAATAATTACATTTTCCCTCCTCTTTGCTCATTAAACTTTATTTTCAGTAAAAGTGAGTCAGTTTTATCTAAAAATGGTATTGTCGGCTTTAGACAGATTTCTATGACTACGTTATGTAATAATTTGATTGTCGTCGTACCTGACACAAAATTGAAAACATAACTTATTTCATATTAATTTGCTAAATATCTCAGATTCGCAAGAATTCCATAAGGTCAACGTTAACAGCAAAAAAAGACAAAATTCAAAGGTTAAATTAAAGATGAAAAAGTTCGTATTAATTTTGCACAGTTTAAACACAAACTTCCTCCATTTGTAGGTGAAAATGCTTCCTTTGTTCTCGATCAAAAATGGGCCTACATTGAATTATTAAAATGCTGAAGTCAATTTCCCAATAGTTCTTTTTCACAAAGAAATCAATTGAAATCTAGACTGTCAATGAAGTACAAGTCCCGTTTTGCTACGGTGAAGAGCCAAATGTCACAAGAAATTTGAGACGGAGCAGTCGAATTCAAATGATGAAAATGTGAAAATTGTCAATGAAGCATCGTTGCATTGTAAACATATCGAGTAATTTGAATTACCGTTGAGTAATTCGTAGACAGCTCTTGAACCAAGTTAATAGCTTTATTTAACTTCTCATTATTCATAAAATTGATAAAGATTGTAAGATTCAAGCATTACGAACACTAAGAGATGAATCAAAACCCATATGGTATCATACTTAATTTCTTTCAAATAATTATTATTAATAATAACCAATTCTTGACATGGGGTGTCCATTTAAACAACAGCATCTCTAGCCACTTGGGATAACTTAGTCTGTCCACAGGCTAACGAGTTATCAGCACATATTATCACCTTGATATTGAAAGAAAAACATGTGAGAGGAGGGCGTTAGTTGTATCAACCGGCGTCATTAGATAGACAATCACAAACATATCATTGAGATTGGTAGATACAACCAAATCAACAGAGACTAACTGTCCTTTGTAGATGTGATCAATTCGAAGACCAGATCAGTTCTCATTTCCTGTTTTACATTGTACCTCTACAAATATTCACTAATAAGGGTTAAACTTAACTGATAGGATGCAGTCTCTGATCCAAAACCTTTAAGCAGTTATTTTATAACTATTTGATTTATGGAATTTATGAACTCTACTTTGCATTTACGAAGAATTTACTAAATTTTAAAAATGTTTTAGCACTTTTCCATGTTATTTTTGTTGTTATTGTTATCGTTGTTTTTCTCTTTTCTGAGTTTGACTTGTATACTTTGCCACTGTAAAGTTTATATGGACATGCAAAAGAAGCTTGTTGTTGTTTGTTGTGTTGTCGTACAATTACATTCAACCTTGTCATAAAAGGCACTTTTCATAGATAGCTAGCTAGAGTTATTCACTAAACTTCTCAAGTTGTGTTCTATGATTCTCTTAAGGTGGCATCTTTAAGCACCGGTCTTAATGGATTGATTTTTAAGAAAGTTGACATAAGTTTTTTCCTATAAAACTGAAATATGAACCCCCGCAAACTGTAGAATACAATGTTCTTATTATAAGCACTAATCAAGCTGGATTTACGAAAAGGTGCCTAAATTTAGAGCCATTTAGTATGTGCCGGGCAAAACATGAATTTCATTGACCAGTACGAAAAACACTGCCCACAGAAGGTGATGGGAAAGGGAAAGAAAAGGAGAGCGAGGAGGAAAGTAGAAAAAAAGGAGCCCTTGAAAAATTGATCGTACTCCTTTCCGTTTTCTTGTTATAATGGTTCCTTCAATAGGTTTTGAAAGAGTTTCCATTGTTATCAACAGAACCCGTGGTCTGGTACATTTCTCCGACCCGTGGGAGCCTCTCTGGGGGCACAAAGGTGTATGTTTTTGGAAGAGGTAAGTGAAAAATATTTTATCCCTCGTTTCTTGATCTCTTACAGTGCGACTTAACTAGTAGTAAGGGAAGTGTAGTTGGGATGATTTGCAAGAAGAAAAAAGTTCAATCATGGAAAATTACGAGTCGAACCACATCTTTTCTGACGTGTCGGTTAGTTTCCTTACGAACAGACTGCTCCTGTTACTTTACAGCTGGAGCCAGGTGATCTGTGACGTCATTGCGGGGGCCTGGGGAAAGAAATTTTAATGCCGTATCCCATAAACCAACGCGCGCACCAATTTAATTCAATTGAGTCTGTTCCCGTCAGCTTTGGTTTATGGGATACGGCATTAAAATTTCTTTCCCCAGGCCCCCGCAGTGACGTCACAGATCACCTGGAGGGTATACAGAGTTTATAGCTTAGCTGAGTGAGTTTTAAGCTTAAGCTTTCTAAAAAAAAAGTACAAAATCGCAGCTTAAAAAAGCAAGGTTCATACAATAAATGTTTATTGAAGTTTGTTTTCTTTTTCCCCTTAGATTTTGCAAATGATCAGTTTAGCTTTCAAAACCCTACGTTAGGAAACAAAATAACATTTTGTTCGAGCAAACATTGTATAGATTGTGATATCATACAAACGGATGTATCAAAGGTGAAAGTAGGATGCGAAATAAGGTAAGTAGCTTGAAATACTAAAATGGTAGGGAACTTCTTAGAGGTAGTTTCCTTGGGAAAATCCAATACAGATTCTTGGATCAGTCAAGAACAGATTTTGAAATCCAAAAAGTCGATTTTGAGTCTAAAAAATTCACATTCCGAATAGATTCTTGAGAACAAATCTAAATTCCGATATTAAGAATTCAAGATATGTGCGTTTTTGGGGTCGCGGATCGAAAACAAGGGACACCTGCATGGTAAGCTATTTTGGTCCACCACGATCTCGCAAGTTCGCTCCGAGATTGCTGGCACGCTCATGAATTCATGGTGCGGATTTGTCGTTTCTTTCGCCGTAACGAATCTAAAGAATATGAAATAAATAATCTGTAATCTTGGATTCTCACAAAGAGACGCATCCTTATTTTGGAGCTGCTTTTTTAAGATGCAAAAAGTGAGGACATTCCTGTATTTGTGTGACCGTAGACTACTCCCCACTTATAAGCCCCAAACCCCTCCCCCTTAGTTGTTAATTGTTGGCCCATTTATATGTAATAAAAAACAAATGCCTCCGATTTAAGCCCTCTTCAAATATATTGCAAAAAATTTAATTTATTATGACATTTTAACCCTATAATTAAAGAAGAATGGAGAATATCAGTAAAAGCAAAACGTGTTTTGATCAGAGCTTCTATAGCTTGTTCCGAGGCGCCTTTTCTATGCGCGACCTCTTTGAAGCTCGCTTAATTCGCTCGCTTTTTCTCGCTCGTTTCGCCCACTAAAAATTTAAGAGAACTTGCGAGAGGTCGATCTGTAGCAAGTCTATGGGCTTATCAGCGGCACTTTACGGTATCATTTCTACCATATTACCTACAGGCCTCCTCCGGATGCCAATGAAGGCGAGTATAACCTGGTGATGTCTGTTAACGGAAAAGAAGTTACAAATAAATGCCCAGGCAGACCAAAAAATTGTATCTTCATGGTAAGATGGTATTTACGAAAACGAGCAAATATCAAAGTATATTTATCGTCCTACTACTGTTAGCCTCTCCTTCGCTAGGCTCAGTCTGCGATTCACGTATTTCTAGTTATCTTGAGTTCTTACTGCTGTACTCTCTCCCTCATACAAGGAAACAGCTTTTATGATGAAAAGCCCACCTCTTCATTTAACGTCTCTTAGTCATAAAACGCACCTGGGTGTTGTTCCTCGAAAGTCCTGATAATTAGTTGACCTGGAAAGCTGTCGTTTAGTATGGAGGTTTTAGCAGTGTTACAGATAATTTAATACAATCATCAGTTGTTGTTGTTGTTGCTTTTTTTATGTAAATTGTTTCGTTAGCTATCACCGCTTTTATTCTATAGATTTTGATTTAAAAACTTGACTTTCGCGCCCGAAAAGTTACGGGTGAAACGGTAATGTTTCAAAAACAAGCACCTGTCCTAATTGAGCCATTAAGAAATTCATTATACGACCTCTGCGATTAGTTCATCTTCTCTCTTAAGACAAGTGTAAATGTAAGGAGGATATAATGATATCAAAATTCAGCAAGAAGCACTCACCACCAAACTTTGAGCCAGTGACCACACATCAAGCAGTACATCAAGGTGTAAGTCATAGACAGTTATTTTGTTTAGTTGTGAGGACCTATCAGCATGGAAGCCGTACGTAGATATACCTTTGATTAACGCAGTTTATCTAAAACTGGATGTTAGAACAAGTATTAATTAAGTTTTAAGTCAAGGTATTATCCGTCTTCCTTTGACGTAACGTACGTATAGGTATATAAATCAATTGATTACAGATTTAATACGTAGAAATATTTGATTTGAGTACACTCTTTTAACAGATGTTTGTTTACTATTTTCAATTTTCATTTTTAGTTTTACAAATGGAGCACTCCAACAATGGAGAATTTTTATCCAAGAGCAGGTGTACCAGGTAGTAATGACAGCCATATCCGCTAACCACACCCTACAACCACATCTACCGTGCTCCTTGTAGTGAAAAATTGGGAAACGTGTTCAAAGATAACCGCGACAGGATTAGTTTAATCGGAAGAGCTTATTATAAGTACAATTCGAGGTGTCGGGCAGTCATCCAGCATGGTCTGAAAATAACTCAGAAATGAAGGTACTGCGTTAAGCATTTGCCCTGCATAGGGTTTCGTGTTCGGATGACTACATAGGAGTTACGACCCCGTCCCCAGTTTAGGAGACGCAAAAAACGTCGTCAATATTGGTACTTGAGTGCTAAATAATTGCACACATAATACCAGGGGCAGATGTTCTTATGCCGATTATCGCTAGCTCGAGTCTTCTGTTTCTTTTTCAAAAGCATTTTCATTGTTAATTTAACTAGTCTTTAGTAAAGCATTTGCCTAGTCCCTAGGCCTCATTATTATGCGCGGCCGATGCGTTTCGGGTCACGTGGTCCGAGAAGTTTTTGAGGCCTAGACAAACTCGGAGAAGTGAGACATTTTGTCTCACTTGGGGCGGAGCTTTTATGGGAAGCGGGGGAGCTGTCAATAACTTTTCCGCGCTGATGAAAGATGTCCAGCAGCCATGGAGAGTATAGAGGAAAATATCATTTTAATGGTACATTTGAAAATGAACTAAAAGAGAAATTACTTTGGCGCGTTATACAGTAGTATTCTTTCCGATTTGTTCTTTTATAACACGAACTAGGCTAATTATTTTTGTAATAAATAGTGTCAATAGTGCAGATGTTTTATAAGCGAAGGATATACACGCGCAAAGTTGTTTATAGATTATTTCAGTTGACCGTGAGAACTTTTCAAAAGCTCTCACGCATGCGTACTCCGAGATTGTCTAGGTCTCCCGGCCGTTCGTCTCGGATACGTCACCGAAATGCATTGACCGACAGGTCCTGGAAAGACGCCGTATGGGGACTAGGCAAGTAAAGCATCACAACATTCACACGTTAACCAAAATAAATTTTCAGGAATTTGTTTTCTAAACGTTCAGATCGGAATTCAAATTTCGTTATAACTTGAAAAGTATGCGACGGCTAAACTGCATGTACTGCCATGTAGCCATTAGGTAGACAAGAGAAAACCGTTAATGCCTGCTAGAACGCTAGAGGTCTTGTGTTCATTGCGACGAAGTAATCTCCCAATGCAGAGTATATATTGCGCTCAAAATCTGAGAATTCTTTTTAACTCTGCCTTTCTAAACAGGAACACCAGTTGAAATCTTTGGGAAAATTCATACAACTCAATTTAGTAGGCTCTCGCCTGGTTTTTCGCCAGCTAGTAAGGAGATCACAAGGTAAGAGAGATCTTGATTTACTTTTCTTGTTTCTCAAGTTTTTATTGAAACATTAACGAAACATATCTCGAAGAGGTCAATGATTATTTTAACTGGCTGGATTTGGTTTGTTCTATTGTGGCCCAAGCATTTTACTGTTGAAGTTAAATGAATCGTTTCTGTAATCTCTCGCAGGGTTTATGTCGGCCTCGAGTGTAATCCCTTTAATGAAGAAACCAACGAGCTGTAAGTATTGTCGTTACGGTTTACTCAGTTGAGCCATTCCCCTCCCAGTTATTCGCATCTGAGCCTCAAACTTCCAGAAAAAGAAAATAGTCAAATAGTGAAAATTTTTTGAAAACGGGACAACTGAGTAGTACTGTAGGAATTGAAGCTTATCGAGCTTATTTGAAAGGATATCATTGTTAGAGAATACAGGTCAGGAGATGTTTTGTATTGAATGCTTTCCTAGGATTTGATAAGGATGGCGTAAATCATTTTATTTAAATGCGACATTTACCACCGGTTTACATGTATCAGTTTCGACGAGGGAACAATGATGCATAGATAACCAGACTTTGGTACTCTGTGCGCGCCTGTGTAAATACCCTAGTGTAAAATTACAGCTTTAATCATAACTATAACAAAATTGTCAAATTTGATTGGCTATCAACTGCCCTGATTTCAGCCTTAATTGGACAGTTTAATAGGACAGTACGCGTCATGCCTAAGTAATTGGACAGTACGCGCCATCACGCGCGCGCTTAAATGGCTTTTTTTTTTCGCTGCTAGCAAAACAAAATTTCGAATTTCTTGTGTTTTGATTTAAAAAATAGCCTATTATATCACAAATTTTGTTAATGTTATGATTAATTGGTAACAGAACTTCGTGTCGTCCAATTCGGTCTGTAATCATACTCGTGATTAAACAAATCGGACTCCCGCTACGCGGTCGTCCGATTTTGTTAATCACTCGTATGATTACAGACCGAATTGGACTCCACTCAGTCCTGTTACCATTACTAATCATAACTATAACAAAATTGTAAAACCTGATTGGCTATCAACTGCCCTGATTTCAGCCTTAATTGGACAGTTTAATACGACAGTACGAGTCATGCCTAAGTAATTGGACAGTACGCGCCATCACGCGCGCGCTTAAATGGCTTTTTTTTCACTGCTAGCGAAACAAAATTTCGAATTACTTGTGTTTTGATTTAAAAAATAGCCTATTATATCACAAATTTTGTTAAAGTTATGATTAATTGGTAACAGAACTTCGTGTCGTCCAATTCGGTCTGTAATCATACTCGTGATTAAACAAATCGGACTCCCGCTACGCGGTCGTCCGATTCTGTTAAGGCTGGTTTTCACTAGCGACGGAGTCGGAGTCGGAGTCGTAAGCGGAGTCGTAAGAGCGCTTATGACCTAGTGAAAATCAAAAATCGGAGTCGTAAGCGGAGTCATAAGCGCGACGGAATCGGAGTCAGAAGAATCAGAACGTTTCCATTTTCTTCCGACTCCGCTTACGACTCCGTCGCTTACGTTCCGCTTATGATCTAGTGAAAACTAGATTGTCGGAGTCGGAAGCAGAAGCGGAAGGATAAGCCAATCAGAATGCACGTTCCCACGCTTTGTGATTGGTTTGGTTCTTCTGCCTCTGCTTCCGACTCCGACAATCTGGTTTTCACTAGATCATAACTCCGGAACGTAAGCGACAGAGTCGTAAGCGGAATCGGAACGCTGTTTTCACCAGATCATAAGCTCGACGCTTCTGATTACGACCCCGACTCCGACTCGGTCGCTAGTGAAAACCAGCCTTTAATCACTCGTATAATTACAGACCAAATTGGACTCCACTCAGTCCTGTTACCATTACTTATAAGTAGGTTGAGCATGATCGTCCGGGTGAACTTGGTTCTGAATGTAGGACTGTTGTTGACAGTGACTGACGTTTCGACAACCTGTGGGGTAGTCATCTTCAAAGTCAAAGAGAGTTGTATCATGTCAGTTGATGTTATTAAACTCTGTTTATTGTCCTGATTGGTCAAGTCGAGATGTTATTATGGTTTTCTGTCAGTTAAGCCGTGATGTTATTGGCTAAGAAGACTCGTAATGTCATTGGTGCGTTTCGATCCATCTATTGTCCCAGTAGTCAAACTGTCGGTTGTGCAGGCACTCTCTTTTATATTTGCAGGTTTGGAGCTAATTTGCCTGATGACTGCAGCTGGGTCCCAAATTGCCAGGGATCATTCAAATGTCTCCCGAAATCACGTACGGCTGGTAAGGAAATTCTCTTTCTTTCTAACCAAAATTGGTCAAGACCTGCACGATATTGTACAGCACATGTTACAAATAGCATCATTACATTTGCTTAAAATTTCTCCGAAGCACAAATTTGCCAATTCCACGGCAATTTTAGGATATGAAAAGATATATTTTTACTTACAGATACAGTTTATACTTTAATAAGTAAGTGACATCCTTCTTTTGACATTTTTGTGTAATCTTGTTATATTTTTTAGCTGGTAATTCGGCTATTTCTTCCACCGGTGCCAATTTAAAAAACTATTACTAACCAATTTAATGATTAAAAGCTATTACTATTATCAATTTTATTGCCAATTTTATTACAAATTTAATTGAAACTATTGTCAAAAAATTTCTGTAAATTCTGAACTAAAGCCAAATTTAAGCTGTAAACTTTTGATCGCCAAATAAGATAAAACCGAGATAAACAAGTCAAAAATCCACGATTGCGAACGTAATAGACCATTTTATAGGAGTGGACTCAGTACCCTAACCTTCGAGTGAATGTGAGGCTGAGAGTGACCTTGTTTTAATACAAACTTCCTTTGCTTTGTTATCGAAATTGTCCTTGAAAAATACTAGTTAGCATAAGAATAACTCGATTTACAGAATGAAGCATAACAAATATTTTTCGGAGGGAGAGAAGCGACGACTGGAAATACGTCTGCGCTTCGCAGGCTAAATAAAGCAGAGAGGTTTGTATCAAAACAAGGTCACCGTCAGCTAAGTTTCCATCCATAACTGCAAAATAGCCTATTCATCACCCATGACATTAATAGGTAATCAAATGGTATAGTCATGAAATTAGGGTCCGTTTTGTCCAAATCCTAATAATATCCAGTGCCCTTGTTTCTTTTTGGACAAAACGCGGGTGAAATTATTTCGGATCCTTATTTCACTCGTCACCATTTGATTACACAATACTAATTTACAAGCGTATCCGTTGATTTTAGACACTAAAACAATGGGCACACTTGTAAATTACACTTGTAAAGTTTTATTAAATTGGTCCCCGGAATGCAAGACGACTGTGTGTAGCGTATTCAAGCCAGTGATTTAGTGTCGGTTCTGCTCTCTACGCATGCAGTCTGTTCATCAGTGGTTCGGATTCATTATATTTCTTTCTATTTTTCTTTTCCTCTTATTAATAGCTTCCCATATAGCTTCCTATTTAGTCTCTGGACTTGGAAGATCTCAAGTTGACAAAAACTTGTGGCGGGTTGACAGGGATCAGCAGATATACATTTACCAAACCCACTCAGGTCAGGTGCCTTATTATCTTAAACAATACCAATTTCAGCACTGAAGCACAGGCGTACCAACTTCTCGGTATGGCCATAACGCGGACTTCAGTGCTGAAATTGGTATTGCCTAAATCGTTCATGATTGCGATCTTACAGTTGCGTCAAAAGGGTACTCGACAGTTGTTAATTCATAACTCCTAACGATGACAGAGATAGATGGGCCAAAGAGCCCTTTTTTGAACTCGGTCACCGAGTTGAAAAGGTTATTAACTCAGTTTTAATTTTGCGTTTGTTTTAAGATTTAATTTAAGGCCTACTTTTACCCTGCCAAGGTGAAAATTAAAATCATTGTTTCACCTACAAGTCGTCTCGCTAAAGGCCTGAATCGTTTCGCTTTAGTGACTGTATCAAATATACTCTTTATCAGCACACATGATGAAAGGAGGTCAAAGCCTGGCATTGGGTAGAATTTTCAGTTACTGTGTGTTTGGCAACCCATGCCCCTAACGGGCGCTTTTAAATCCGACAGATGCGATAAATTAAAGGTCTATGTCATTTCTTGTTGTTCTTTAAATAGAATATCGGTAAGTAAAGAAAAAAGTCAAACCCCGGCATACAAAAGTATTCATCATTCTTTTATCAACCAATAAGCCCTGTTGCATGAACAGAAGTCCCTTTCAGTATAAAATAGAATGTTATTGAAATGACCTAGTAAGACGTTTGTGAACAATACGGCAGCAAAAGTTTGCAATGAAAACACATTTAATTATCGGCTGTTAAGTCGTGGTAGGCTGTTGCTTCGACCCTGTTGATTGTTACAAGGAATATCTAACGTTTCTTTAGCTTAACTTTCCATTAACTTTTTCATCAGATATTGAGAGTTTTTCACCTTCAGCTGGAAGTATTCATGGCGGTACCATTATTACAATACGCGGGGTGGGTTTTAGTGACAATCCAGACAATATCAAGGTTTTTGTTGCAGGTATGTTGGAAAAGGAAGCAACAGCTATTAAATAGGACCCTCACCTATTTCAATTTTTTACTTAGTTTGAAAATGAATAAATAAATAAAAAAATAAATAACGATTTAAAAGTTTCATTTAACGATTTAGAGGTAGCAAATCCACTAAGTGCTTCTTCCTCTACCATTCCTTTTTGAATTGGAATTGGAAAATGTCGGTTTTTGAGGAGAGAAAGAAAACGGAGTATCCAGAGAAAAATAACCTGCCATCGGGCGTTTAAAAAGGGAAGAACGACACATGATCGCAGGTTACTGAAGAAAAGCCTCTCGGAGCAAGGGTTAGAAAGCAACGACAACTCAAACCACATATGACGCGTCGCCTGCGGGATTTTAACCCGAGCCACATTGGTGGGAGGCGATTGCTCTCACCACTGCGTCACCCTTGTTTCCTTGAAAGGAGGAGGACATGAAGTGGTAAACATATTTGCTTTTAGATGCCAATTTTTTAGAAATATTTAAAAAAGTGACTAGATTTCCACTTGTTTTGTGCTGCGGTAGCAGGGCACTTTGTTGCAAATGATTTCCCAGCGCTGTATTGGGCTAAAAAGAGTGATGCATTGTTGTAAATTTTGGGACGAAAAAATGGTCTTATTTTTGCAATTTGTTAAAAATTGTCACTTTTTTAAAGTCTTAGGAATAATGTGGTTTGTTGACATAAATAGGTGTACAATGTACAGTTATATCGTCCACATATACAACGATCATATGCCGAACTGGACCACGTGGTGAAGTCAAGACCATAAATCCAGGTGCGTTACGTCTTACTCTAAATGTTATGAAAGTCTGTTGGTGTTCACATGTTGTAGTTTGGTGACGGGAATATCAAGAATAGGGCCTTGCTAAAAAAGAATAGGCACTATGATATTTGCAAGATGCAGAACGAAGAGCTGCTGCTTAAAAGATGACGAAATCAATAAGTGACGTAAAAAAGAATGAAAAGACAATGGAATTTGCTCACACAACAAGACAGAATACATCATAAACTTAAGCAAAGATAGTTTCGCACTTTCAAAAAACATCTCAGTTGGAGAATATGCTATGTAGCAAGGCGGAGGATTTCTAAAGACAAGGGCACATTTCACGACGAGTTTTTCTGAAGGCACAATTTCTTGTCCTATCAAAACAGCACCTTTTTGAGCTACTAGATGCATTTTGTCATCCTTTTTTTATATTCCAAACAGCCTTTAATTCGACGAGATTGTAGTTTTACACAGCTCAACGAACGCCCTTGTGTCAGGCCTCCCTTCTCTTTCTTCCCTGACTCCCCTTCCCTCATCCCACACCTCCCAACAGACACACACGGACACACACACACACTCTAAAGGCCTACTCCTCCGGCTACACTTCGTACGATCCTAATTTACTTTTGTTAACAAGGTTCTCGAGGTCTTCTTTGTGAATACTGGCAGACTACTGTCGAACCAAATCTTCAGAATATCGGTTCCTTGAATCCTGGTAACGCTGACTATTACGCAATACTTTGCTCCGAGAGTAAATCTTCAGGGCTGAACATCAACCGGACTTCGGGTTCCGCTTCAAAGATGTCTGGTTTCTTCGCAGTCAAGAGCAATAATAATGGCACTTTCTACATTCTTTCTTCCGGTGGTAAAAGTGAGTTGTACCTAAGTCACACGGGAGAGCCGTCTGAAAAGGTACTGATGAATCTACAGTATAGTTAGTCTCAAGTCCCAAGAGAGGATACCTTTACCTTTTCTCGTTAGCTTGTATTAAAAACCACCCTCCTTTAAGGCAGCCCCATAATTTGTGGAATATAATTAGGTTCTCTTGTTTTAGCGGCAAGAAATGTGGCTGTATCAGGGTTAGGTAGGGAATTGCAGGACTATGAAACTATGGGATACTTGGGGAAAAAAGATTCCGATATAATGAGCATCGTGTTGATAGGATCGAAGGCCTGTGCGAGAAATCTTCCATCACGTATTACCATGAGATCAATCATCTGCCATGCCCATATGTGTCACATATGAAAATGTTTGGAATCACATGTTAAATCAGTTACCATACTTAATGTACCCGGCCTTATTCGTAGAACCTTCTTTATAAAGACAAAAGATCGCCAGTATAATATGGGAAGAATAAACGCAACGGTAAGGAGAGGAGTTCATCGGTGAATAAACATAGTTAATTAATTTCACAACTTTTTTACTTTGTAACAATTTTTCAGTCAAAGATTGCAAGCTGTACATCTTCAACAAATAACTGGAACAGTGGCAGTGTTCAAGCGTCTGAGAGAATCCCTTTAGAGGCAAACAAACCTTATTACCTTGAGGCATACTCTGATGCTGATCATGTGACCGTACGGGTTCGACTAGACAAGACTGAACACACAAACACAAAAGTTGGTGCAGCTGTAGACGAGAAGCAGAAGATTACAATAAGTTCAACGATTGACTGGGAGGAACAGGTTCGTTTCATGTGGCTCTTTAAGATAAGCCTCCACAATTAATGCAAATTCATTTCTAAGCTGTTATTATTTTTTTTTAATAAAAAAGGCAAAGAAAATGTAACTGTATCAGAAGCAAGATAAGAATGTCGACTGTCTTTACAGGGATTAGGGACCTTAAGATCCGACGACGGCGACGGAAAGGGGAACGCCACAAAAACGATAGGTTTAATTAGCAAAACAACAATTCTGCGCGTGCATCACGCTTTTTTGTACATTTCTTTGCCGTCACTGCACGACTACGACGTGAAAATGCCTAATTTCACGATGTACAGAAGAAGTACACAAGCGACAACGAAGTTTCCTCTCTCTTTCTGAACTTGGATGTGGTTCTAAGGAATTCAACTTTTGGAGGATTCGCCTACATTTGACAAAGTTAGTGACTTGGAGTAACCGCGATGAAGATTGAAAGAACGCGAATTCACTTTTTCAGCGACGTTTTCTCTACCGTCGCCGTCCTCGAATCTTAAGGTCCCTAATACTTCATATTTACGACGGATTTCGTTTTTTTTTTTTTGGCCGGTTAGTATTATAAACTAGAACAAAAGATGTTCCTTTTCTTTAGCTACAAAGCTACAAAGAAAGGGGGAAAAAGTAGAAACAAGGATTTGAGGTAGAAATTAGAATCGCTCTCAGCTCAGGACCGACCTGTCGCACTGCAATAACCAACTGTGCCAATCCTTGCTTTACCGTCTTCATGTAGGGAGCAACAAAATGGCCAAGTGCTGAAGATTCAGTTTTTTTTGCCCTCCACTAAATTCTTATGTATCTTCCTTTGCACTTACAAGTTGAAAAAAATGGAAACTTTGGTTTTCTTTCTAAAATCATCGAAGGTGTTATAGCCGCGAAGGTTCTTGCCGTAGAGGGCAGGCTTCGGAACGAGTTTATTGAAGTCGTGACTTGAGATTACCAATCAAAAAGGAAAGAAAAAATTAATAAAATCATTAGAGATGTTCCAACTCTTAAGGTAAAAAGTAACGAATTGACTGTGTCTTAAAATTCCATGTCTTTTCAACAATGTTTTCACCAAACTGTTTAATAAGTTAGTGTTCTTTTTGTTTGTTTTTTCAGATTTTGGACTTTAGTAACTGGGACGAAAATGAAGAAGCCTGCGAAGAACAGCAAATATCTATAGAGAGGCTGAATTGTGTGGAGAACAATATCACTGACTGTTCTGACAATTTTACTCTATCTTATAACGATGAAGCTTTCACAATGTCTCTACAAAACACAAACAGCACTGTTCTGGAAAAACGACTTAATGAAATGCACGCGTTCCAGGGCAGCGTCACAATTAACGTAACATTGGTGAACTCAACGGAAGGAAACACTACAGTGTTTCGAGTGTTGTTCTGTTCCAGTGATCCACGAGGAATTGATGCCCTGAATGGAACAGTTGCTGACAGCCAAGCCTTAATGTCGAATATCACTGTCTTGGTTCAAGGGCAATCGGCAAAGGACTTCCAGTTGGTTTTTGACCAACCAGATCTTCCCTCTAATGCTTTAACCCCTGGCTCATCGAAACAAAGTATTGAGCATGTGCTGGAGACCTGGTTTTCCAGAAAATGCGACTGTTCAGCAAAAAGTAAGTGAGATGTTACGGAGTTGCAATTTTATCTTGGTAAAACTGAGCCTGGTAAGCCTGGTTTGACAACCAGGAAAGCCTGTGGTTGGTTGAACCAGATTTGTTAACCTTGGTTTAATCAGGCTTTTGGCGCTGGGGACTATACGCTTAAGAAGAAACGGAAATCGGCACAATTTGATTTTTCAATGCATACACTGTAGCTCTGTAGACATCATTTATGGTACAGTTAATTGTGCATATTATGTTCTTTTAAAAATTGTTTTTACCACTTTTTTTATCTTATCTAGCGGGATACTGGTTTTATCAAACATACGAGGGCGAAGTCATCGGTTCTGAATCCGGACAGAGAACTTGCGACATTGAGCCATACTGCGGGAGAAAATCTTTACTGAACCCTGAAAAGATTATTTGGCGAGCTGGGTACTCTTATACAGAACTCTTTCGAGATGCACCTCAGGCATCTTACAGGATCTCAACGTACAAATATGTAAGTAAGAAAGGAAATCGACTTTCCCTGGCTTCTGGTAAACCATGACAGCATTTCGGTGTCGTTTACATAGCCACAATGGGAACTAAAAAGAAAAGATTCAGACTGGAATGTTCTTGAATAATGAATAACTTAGAAAACCAGATGAAATGACGTTATTAGAAGTAATTTGCGTGAATTTTAGTGTTATTTAACATTAGTTGGCTTTGGCATGAGTTTCCTCCACTAAAGGTTTGAAAAAAAATCGAAAGCTTATTATAATACTAAGATCCAAAATTGAAAGCGCACATTCAAGGCTTTTACTCACCCCTTCTGTTGCTGTTGATTGCATGGGTGAATGTTTTTATTAATAGTTCTTCTCTTTCTTCCAGTTCTGTTTTGCTTACAAAGGACCTGTAAAAGATCAGCTGAAATTTCAAGTTAATTACGGCGATGAATACAATCCGCATTACAGATACCATACGATTAGTTTCCAAAGATTCGTCCCAAGGTCAGAATGGGGATTTTCGTGTATAAATGTGTGGGAATATATAGAGACAGAATATAACGAAATTGCGCCTCGTGTATTGATGAGAAGCATTGAAATTGTACGCTTGGAAAACGCAGAAGGAGATCGCGATATTTATATTGATGAAGTATGGATTGGAAAGAAACCTTTAGTTGGTGAGTTCCTTCGATAGATTTATATGATATACATTTTTAAAAAAATTTTGATTGTGTTTTAAGGTGTTTCGATACAGTTTTTCAGAGGCCATACCGATATTTTTCAAACGCCTTAAAAGTGTTTTTTTCCTTGTCCGATCGCTATAGAATTTTCACCAGTAATTGGCTATGAATTGAAATTTGTGAAAATGTAATTTTAAGTAAAATCGATATGGCTATGACAACAATAAACAAAAAACTTTGAAATTGATAAAAGCCAAATTTTGTGTGATCTAGACCTACTACTGAAAATCCAACACTAGGAACTTAAAGTTTGGTGTTTAGCAAACAATCTCCGCAAGAAGTAAAAAATTCTGTATGTTTGAATTCAACTAAAACGAAAATATATTTCAAACCTTAAATTTTCAATAGCCGTGATAGATTATTTAATTAAAACGTTATAAATGACTCAAATTATTCTTAAGTAGCGTCAGAACGCTGCCATTTGTCAACTGTCAGTTAAATTTTAGGCTTTTTGTCAGTTGACAGCATACATCAACTGACCTTCAGTACCAATGACTCAACCGAAGGCAAATGGAAATGTTTTCTCTTTTGATTATTCTTTCGTTCTTAGCAACCTCCCGCGGGTGCTTCCATAACTCGACGGTTGTACGCTAGCTTGTTTACTATTTATAATTGGCTTTCATTTATATCTGCATCTAAATGCATAATAAGCTACAAGAGAAATTCCAACCTGAGTTTTTGTTGACAACTAGTAAGGCGTGGTTTATTTAGAAATGCTGTCTGAGTTAAAATGACGCCTTCTTTTTGACAGTGACACGAAAAACAAGTGGTGCCATGCCCAATGGTTTTGTCATCAAAGATTTCAAGGTCGAACAAACTGGTAACAACTGGACCATCTCTCTCCTCCCCGCAAAGTGTGACTCCCCCCTTCCACTGCTTGCTGTTGTAGATGCTCTCAAAGGAAACAGCAGCAAAGACAAAGCGACGTTTACTGTAAAAGGACTTACCTCAAATATCCAAATCAGACGTGTACAGAAAGCTTCTCCTCGAGTCCGAGGAACCTTCGAAATTGAATATAACGGAAAAGTACTGAGAGGTAGGTGAAACTGATGATAAAATATTGACTTTTCCTAGTCCTAAATCTTGAACTAGTTTCCTACAGTTTACGTAAATCAGTTTTCTCAGTTTCGTTTAGCTTAATTAATGGTTTCTTTTCCTCCTTACTCTGCCGCTCTATTCTAACCTCCTTAACTCTACTCTACTATTCTTTAATTTACTTGACTTGAATTGACTTTACTGTACTCTTTCTCTTTCTGTAACTTATTTAGACGTCCCTGCTAACATATCCGACACGCGGCTAAAAGACCTCTTAGAGGAAGAATTCGAGGAAGGAGTTATAGCGGTGGAGAGAGACGGCACTTGTGCAGGGTTCAATTGGAAAGTTACGTGGCTGACTCGTGGGGGTAACCATCCTCAAATGCAGGTCAGAGGCGATGGATTGACTGGTAGCCAGGTGTCCATAGAGGCTAATACTATTGAAGATGGTGGGTTATTCCTAGATCCACTCCCTGGAGAATACCTGCAAACTCCTAGTGTTTCAGGAGAGGTAAGGAGCATGTAGGCAGTCTGTACATGAATCATTATAGATTCAGCAAGGTCCATTTACGTCTCAATCTCCATTAATACCGCCAGCCGCCACCCCCTGTCTCCGTGATTACCTAGAGAATTTAGACAATCTTTATGATGAATCACATCTATAAGTTTTGCAAGGTTCATTTGCGTCTGCTTCTCGGTTACGTTACATAAAACCAGCCACCAGCCCTCTCCCCTTTACCTTCCGTGATTACCTAGAGAATTGAGACAATCTTTATGATGAATCACGTCTACAAGTTTTGCAAGGTTCATTTGCGTCAGTTTCTCCGTTAGATAACGAGAGCCACCAGCCCCTTCCTACCTCTGCCTACCTGTGAATACTAATAGCATTTAGACAATCTTGACGATGAATCACGTCTATAGGTGGATCTTTGTGTACATTTTTGCCTCATTAACACATGCTTATCATCATCTGATGGAGCTGATAAAAAAATCTATGAATTTTGAAAGAGCATAGCAATTTCAGTTATCTCTGAAAATTTGAGCCCAATTTTTTTTATTTACTTTTTCAGGTGGTGGTAGAGGTGAATGGTATCACTGGATCATGTAACAATATGAATTGTTCTTTTAACTATACAAATGAGCAAACACCTCAGCTGACATCTGTATCACCGTCCTCTGGTCCAGGTGGTCCCCCTGGGACAGGAACAGTTATCACCCTCGGTGGGTCAGGATTTTCCACGATCAATGAAGAAAATGTGGTCACTATTGGTGGATCTGCGTGCGTCATACAAACAAGTACTGTTGACAACATCACATGTCGAGCAGGTAAATGCTGTTTTGATGGTCAGCAATAGATTTAAAAGCCCCCTGCTTAACCTAGCTACCACCTAGAAATATTTCTTGTTCTCAGACGAAGAAGCTATGGTAGTTTATGTTGCTTCGGAAAAATTGAAATATTGCTTACAACAACAATGACCTACTGATCACAAAAGGGCTTTTAACTCGAAGGAAAATAAGACGATTCCTGAGCCTTGAGTCTCGACTTTCGCATTTTGTATAAAATGCAAACGCATACTACACACATGGCTAGTTTTACGACGCGCAAAGCTGGAATGCCAATGATATCGGCAACATTCACATGAAAACGATTCCATACTCAGAAATAAGACGCGAAATAGCCGTGAACCATTTCATACGAGCTGTTTTCTTCTTATGTTAGACCTGAGATCCGTATAAAAGTACAGTTCATCCTATTTTTCCCCGTATAAATGGCCCAATGTGACTTTACTGCGGCCTTGTATACAAAATGCTTTTCCTATAAATCAGATACAATGAAACATTTTCCTATTGTTTGTTTGTTTGTTTGTTTGGTAGACTATGGCCCTGGCGGAAGTCACGAGGTGAAGATCTCCGTGGAAGGAAAAGGGGTGGCTGGCAACGATCAAAGGCTCAATTTCACATACATCATCACTGCAACGTCAGTCACTCCGTCCAGCGGAAGCACAGCTGGTGGTCAAGAAATTACTATATATGGCAGTGGTTTTGGTGATAAGAAAGACAGCGCTACAGTTTCCCTGAACGGCTCTGCTTGTGAAATCATAAACATCAATATGTCCCATATCACGTGCACGACAGGTGCACACGCTGCCGGAAGTGTGTCAGTAGACATCTCAGTCGACGGTAGTTCAACTTCTGTCTTCAGTGCCTTTAATTATGACTCATCACTGAATATTCAAGTGACTAGTGTGACTCCACTGCAAGGAGGAGTCCGTGGTGGCGATCTAATAACTGTTTCCGGTTCCGGGTTTCTGAACACAACTGTTGTCAAGGTGGGAGGCGGAACCTGCGTGATAAAGAGCTTTTCGTCTGGTCAAATCACGTGCTTAACCCCACGACATGCTCCCGGTATATACCCTTTTAAAGTGGTGACGCCAGGAAAAGGTTTTGCTGTTACTCTCGAGGAATTCAAAGAGTTCGAGTATGTTTTTGTGGTGCAATCCATATTTCCCCGTAATGGATCAGTCGCAGGTGGAACCCATGTGGTTTTCCAGGGACGAGGCTTCATATGTGATAATTCACGCACTGTCGTCGAAATACACGGACAACCATGTAAAATATTATCTTGCAATGCTTCATATCTAAAATGTGAAACAGCGCCTCTGTTCAAAACAATTGTGGTAGAGAACACCGGAGCTCATCCAAGTAAGTTCCTGACATGAGTGAACAGTGTTCATCGATGAATTGAAGTTAGAAATTGAGAGGGGTCCATTTCATCGTATTGGTGCAGTTGTTTAAAGATGTGTGATTTTCAGTTAGTCTCAACCATTTCAATTATTTAATTTTGTAGTTTTTTTTCCTCACTTACTTGTATTACGATGATTGATAGTAGCTTAGTTACTTCGTTGACTATCCAATATTTTATTTATTATTAAAGTTATTATTACCATTAATATTAACATTATTGTTATTGTTAATGCTATTACATTTATTATTAGTAGTAAACGTATCTGCTGTTGTAAGAATATCAATTGCTTTCGTTTAACAATTGATATAATCATTCGATACACTTTGACTTGTTTTGCCAGCTTTTGGAAAAGGATATGAATGGTCACCGAAGCACGTGACCTGTTACCAAGGTGACACAGTTGAGGTAAGGGGGAAAGAAAATTTAATCGAACAAGTAGATAGGCCACTTCGAAAAAATACCTAATGGATCTCTTAAAAACACATTTGGGTAGTGCGTAGAGTATAAACATAAGGTATATTTCAGGCGGCTTTTGAACTTGGCGAACATTAATATTTATGTGTTGTATACGGATTTGAACCAAAATAAATTCAATCGTTTTTATCCTACAGAGTTCTTTACAACTATGCAATGTTAGCAGGCTTTAATGATGATAATGTAGCATAGGATTGATGATATAAATGCATTGGTATAACTTTGAAACCAAGACAAGTATTCAATGTAATAATGAAATATATAAAATAACTGGTAACGCTTTCTTCATTCCTATTGTATTTTTTTTTTTTTTTTTTTTTTTTTTTTTTCAGTGGAGGTGGTCTGGACAGGCAAACGCTATTTTTAATGTCTTTCAAACTACTGATTCTTCTTCGGGTGATTACGATGGCTTTGGATTTCACAGTGACAGCAGCAGAACTGGAACTTTTAAACACAGGTTCGCTGAATAATCATTCTTGAAATGACGTTCCTAACACACCATTGAGTTTTACAATATTTTGATTTATTGTCTAATATGTAAAATTAAGAAGAGTTGCTCCTCCTTTATTTGTTATCGTTAAACAATAAAAACTTGTGTTTATTTAACCTGATCACGAGAGGAGGTTGGGAGAATTAAGGGGAACCCAACGAGAATATAGTTCAAAACCACTTAAACATAGCATTGCTGAACGTATTTTAGTATTAAACGGTAGATATAGGCATATTTTCCCCTAAAAATTTTTCATCTGTTCGGATTTCCTAGCTGAAAGTTTAGTGATCCGAAAATCATAGGGATCAAACTTACCTTTTTGAAAATTGCAGCCAGAAAAAGGCTCCCGAAAATTCTAGGTGACCTTTTTAGGGTAAAAATCCGTTAAAATGGGCAATTATACCATTTTTAAGTGTTCGAAAATCCTAGGAGATGCAGGCAAGCAAGAAATTTTATAACAAATGTTCCGAAAATTCTAGATCTCAAATCGTCTTCCGAACAGATATTTTCCGAAAATCGACGTTGGGTGCCCCTGAGAATTCGAGACAGTTATCAAACCGAGAATAAGTCGAGGGTCTGCATAACTGGCTAATAAACAGAAGCAAAACTCTTTGTTACTGGCACCGATTAAAAGAGAACTTCTTACCAGTGGCTAAGTGTTGCCGGTATGCACAGTTTTTATACCCGCAAGCACCTCTTGTTTTGCAAAAAAGATGCTATGGAAATACTGATTATATACATTTCGATCAATAGAGTGCTAAATCAACTCTCATACAACACGAGGAATATACAATCAGTTGAAAGCAGTCGTAAAAATAACAAGGATTAGCGAATAAGCCTTTTTTCTTCAAGCCGATTTGATATTATTTCTCAAACACGTTGCACATTGTTAAAGAAATTTCAAGCAAAAGATATCTAAAATTTGGGTAAATTACATTTGCGTTAGCCAGTTCTCTTGTTTCAACGTCAGTTCAAAGTGAGTTCAAGGATTGGGAGACTATATAATTTACCACCCTCTAAATTTTGTCAGGTTTCTTGAGCCAGGAGTGTATTATTATGCCGGCAATGGTATTGTTCAGATGAAGGGAGTGATCAGGGTTCTTCGACATGGAGTACAGACCGGTCCAATCGCCATTAAAATAGACGGTAAGGTGCATGCTTTACAAATATTTTCACCACCAGATATCAAGCTTATGACTCTTTTTTTTTTTATGTTAGTAGTTTAGGGATATTAAATCCCGCCGTGGTGCATTTTTGCCTTGTTGACATGGTTCACGTGCAACTTTCTGTTATTACATTTTTACTACTATCACTAGATTTCTGTGGTTTCTTAAAATATGCACGCAGCACGTGCCTAGAATTTCCCATGATGCTACTCTCTCTGGACCATTGCTTTCGTAATGACGGTTTACTGTGTTTTCGATATCTACCGTGTTCCTTACTCTCTACCCAAACCAAATAAACATAATTGAGGATTTATATGTCATATAACTTTTTTTCTAGGTTACGATGCACTTTACAATCTGACTTCTATCTCAAGTTCCTCCTCAAATTGCGATTCCGGGAGAGTTGATGCTATTTATGGATGCAATACTTCCGCAGCTGAGGAACCAGACAGTTCACAAACCAGCTTTACCTACACCTCATGTAGCATGCCTAAAGTGTCCTCCGTCTCTCCTGCTCAAGGTATCAGCGACACGGTAATAACAATTCGTGGGAACGGCTTTAGTGATGAAACGTGCCACAACAAAGTAAATTTTGATTCGTATGATTGTCAAGTAATCTTTTCCAATGAGTCAGTAATCACCTGTCAGCTTAATACTGCAGATTCTCCACCCGCCGGTGAACCACTTGATGTCTCAGTGAAAGTGATTAACCGCGGCTTCGCAATTGTTAGTAAAGCTCCTGGTAAAACCACTAACTTTATGCTAAAACCCAGTATAACTTCAGTGTCACCGAGCACTGGCTCACAAGCTGGTGGGACTCGAATCACTATAACGGGCAATGGATTTAGCAACATCAGTGGCTTCAATGTGGTGCGGATTGGCAACACCATTTGTGAGGTCATCAGCTCGTCATTTACCAGTATTGTGTGCAACACGGAAGCTTCAACCAACGACCAGCAGCAACACGTCAATGTTTCAGTTAAGGCAAGCACCAGTGAGTGCGTTGCTTCTGAAATTGCAGATTGTCAATACACATTTTCTGATGCCAACACCCCTGTCGTTAGCAATTTTTCATCAAGTAGCATCGCAAGTCCTCAACCAACGGAATTGCTGTTCCAAGTTTCAGGCCTTCCTTCTCAACTTTCTGACGTTACAGTTAAGGTGGGCAAGGAAATTTGCAACATAACACTGGTGGATGCTTCCTCATCGTTGCTTAAGTGTGAGATTTCAGGAGCTGTGGCTGGAAATCACACAATATCGATTAACGTACTAGGCAAAGGAAACGCGCGGTTCGACACTGGTTTATCAGACACTCTTGTAGTTGAACCAAAGGTGACCTCGATATCACCAGAGGAAAGCAGCATAAATGGAGGATTAACGGTGACCATCGACGGAAATGGATTTGATCCATCTCCAAATGAAACAGCTGTTACCATCGGAGGAGACGCTTGTAAGATAGTGACAGTAACACATGGACAAATAAAATGCGTAACACCGCCGCACGCAGCCAGTGGTTCTGTTACGTTACAAGTTACAGTCAGGTCGAATGTTGGTAGTTCGTTTCCCGCAACCACTATAGCTTATGCTATAGCAACTACTCCTGTAGTTACGTCACTTTCACCCTCAAAGGGCAAAGGTGGAGACATTTTGACGCTTTCGGGGAGCCAGTTAGATCCGTTGCCTTCCAGCGGAGAGGTAAAGGTTCGCATAGGAGACGTGCCATGCGCAGTAACAAGTTCAGGCCAAGACAATGTTGTTTGTACGTTGGCTTCACATGCTGCAGGTTCAAATAGTGTCGGCGTCTTGGTACTTGGCAGAGGGGAAGCAACAACAACACAAATTTCTTTTCAATATAGTTTGAATATAGCCACTGTGAATCCCAGACAAGGTGGATTCGGGGGAGGAAACTTTCTTATAATCCAGGGACATGGCTTCGACAACAATGCGGTGATCACAATTTGTGGTAACGAGTGCGCTGTTCGATCAAGTGAATCTACGACAACAACTCAAATATCCTGCGAAGCACCAATGCATCCTAATTACTCAACAGGAGTAAATCAGCCATGCGACGTTGTAATAACCTTGAACGGTGTTACGTCTACTTTGTCTGGAGGTTTTACTTACAGAACCGACATGACTTCCGAAATAACTACTGTCACACCACCCCGAGGAGGGACGGGTGGAGGTACAATACTCACCATTAAGGGAAATGGATTTAGCAACACCCTGAATGACAATGTGGTTAGCATAGATGGTACCCCCTGTGAAATAATCTCGGCGAACTCCTCCTGTATTGTGTGCAAAACTGGCAATCACAGCAGAACAATTGAGACTAAAGTTCGAGTGGAAGTAGGAACAAACGGCAAGGCCCTGGATGCTAACGGATTTTACTTTTATGTGGACGTTTGGTCTTCGCCATACACCTGGGGAAATGATGATCCGCCAAAAGAAGGTCAGTCAAGGGAATTAGCGTTCCGGGTATCAATGTAGTAGAAATCTTAGAAAAATAGATCGCTGTATTGACAAAGGCAAAACTAAAACCGTGGTGTTATAGTAAACTGGGTAAGCCACCGTTTAAGAGATTTATCATTTTTAATGGCAGCTATTTGGATATAATTCAGTTAACAGGGTGCCTTTCACGCCCCCCACCATCGCAGTACTAAAGCTGTACGTACTTCAGGGACTAATAAAAAATTATACGTGGTCGAAAACATAATTCAACTTTTTCACTTAGGAGGAATTTAAAACCATGCCATCTTGACTAACCTGCCTAGAACGCCAGGGCATCCCAAATCATTCTCCTTTTATTGAAGATTTCAAGATAGTAATGATCGTGACAATGATAATGGTAGTAAACACTTTTAAACACTACTTCAAACACATAGAAATGACAAAAGTTTACAAAGTTTGCATTTATTCTCCACAGGAGCAGTCGTGTACATAAAGAAAGACCAAACCATTTTACTCGATATAGACACGCCTGTTCTTAAACTACTTCTCATTCAGGGAGGAAAACTAATATTTGACAAAGACAAACCTTCCCTTCACTTGCAAGCAGAGAATATACTTATTACGGATAAAGGAACATTTCAAGTGGGCACTGAGGATGAACCATTTCTAGGAAACGCCACCATTACGCTGCACGGTCATGTTCGGTCCCCAGAGATTCCAGTTTTTGGTACTAAGACACTTGCCCTCCGAGAAGGGACACTTGATCTTCATGGTATGCACGTGCCAATCACGTGGACATATTTGAGTGCCACAGCAGAAGTTAATGCCACTGAGCTACACCTGATGAAAGAAGTCACTTGGAAACCTGGAGATCAGATTATTCTAGCACCCACTGGAAAATCCCAGCGCGAGTTCGAAGAACTTACCATAACAGCTGTTTCAAACGGGAATAAAACGCTGAAAGTTACTCCAGCACTTCGCTACAAGCACATTTCAATTGTCCAGACGTTTAATGGTATTCACACCGTAGAAACGCGCGCGGAGGTTGGACTTCTCACGCGGAACGTTCGAGTAAGAGGCTCTGTTCATGCTATGTGGACCGAAACAATCGAGGTTTGTCCAGACGAATTCAGACCGGGGCAGTTTCAGACACAGACATGCTTTCAAGGGAAGTTTGGCGAAGAGATTGGAAGTGACGAGTTTGGTGTTCAAATCATGATACACGCACCCGAGGAGAGCAAGGATCTGGTTAGAGCCAGGTTTAGTTACGTGGAGATCTCGCACGCAGGACAGGCATTCCGTCTCGGTCGCTACCCAATACATTTCCATCTCAGCGGTGACGTCAGGGGTTCTTATGTCCGTGGCTGCGCGATACATCATAGTTTTAACCGAGCAATTACCATGCATGGCGTCCATAACCTTGTTGTAAGACATAACGTTGTGTTCTACGTTCGCGGAAACGCATTATTCATGGAGGACGGCATTGAAACAGGAAACGTAATTCAATATAATCTTGGAATATTCGTCATAGCTTCGTCATCGGCTTTAAATGTTGATATAACCCCAGCTACGTATTGGGTGACTAATGCAAACAACACGGTCAGCCATAACGCGGCCGCTGGAGGAAGCCACTTTGGTTTTTGGTATCAGATGTTTGAACATCCGGATGGCCCATCCTTTACTCGTGACTATTGTCCTAGAAATGTTTTCATGTACGAGTTTATCAATAACTCAGCACATTCCTTTGGTCGATATGGATTGTGGATATTCCCAACTTATCATCCTCTGCAAGGAGGCCGATGCAATTCATGGAAAGCTGAGCCCGCAGTGTTTGGCAGTTTCATCGCTTATAACAATATGCGTGGTGCTGAGGCTGTTCAAGTAGGAGCAGTTCAGATGCATGACTTTAAAATGCTGGATAATGATATCGCGGGGATTGAGTACGTCTTCGCAGACCAAATGGACACTCCCTGGGGAGGGCCCAGAATTGTAAATGCACTCATCGTTGGCCACAGCCAGGCAAGTGAGGGACTTGAACTGAAGATAAGAAGCAACACACATTGTACAGAGTCTGGCATTAGACTTCCACAGTTTTCCAAACTTGTCGTTGAAAATGTCACTTTCGTAAACTTTAACCTCTCAGGTTGCACCTGTTACACCACATGTGCGCAGTGCTTGGAGTTTAAAAAGAAAGGTGGTTGGACCACACTTACTTCAAAAAATCATTTTGTGAACTCCCCGCGCCGAACTGCCTTACGGTGGAGCCACGAAGCGGTTATAGTAGATCTCGATGGAAGTCTTACTGGTTATGTGAATGGCAGCATAGTACCAAGTAATGGAAATCTCCCTCCTCAACATTGTTCTTCTTCAACGCCAGACAGCTTCGGTCCTCATAACGGAAGCGTCTGCAATTCAAACGTAAAATTCAGGAGATTTGCGTTTAACCGTGCAGCACCGTCCTCCCTGAAAGGAAAAAACGTTCTTTTTAGAAACCAGTATGGAACGTCTGTGGCACCGTATTGCATAAAATGCGCAACGCATAAAGAGGGCTGGGTGGCGTTATTGATCGTAGGAGAAAAGTACAACATGACATTTATCGATGCCTCCCAGATCACGAACATCACTTATTCGGGAAAGTTTTATGAAATGAGTGAGCACGACCACATTTGGATAAATCACCCCTTGACCCAAAGACCGGACACGTTCACTACTACTGGAGTGTATCAAAATATGTCAGAGATCGTGCCCTCTGCAAGTGCAAACCATGGAAGTTGGAGCTTTAACAACGAAACCAAAGTCTTTACATACCTTGCGTCAGGGAAAAGTGGGACTCGTACACCCAACAACAATATTGATCCAGTTTCAATTCAACTTCTCGTGTATAGGTGCTTCTACGAAAACTGTATAACCCCTACTCCACCTCCTCCTCCAAAGGGCAGGCCGTCAAGTTTCCTGCGCTGGTCGAACGTAGACGATTGGGAAGGAACGGAACCTATGTATGGTGGTTATGGTCGCCGGCTTCCTAAAAACGGAAGCGACGTCATGATACTGAAAGACTGGTACATGCTTGCCGATATACAATTACCATATTTGAACAAGCTATTGATTTTTGGGACTCTAGAGATTGAAGACCTCCGAGGAGAGGATATGGTCATAAATGCGACATTGGTATTCGTCGCCGGAGGCCTTATTGTGGGATGGCCCGACAAGCCGTATCTCTCGAATCTATTGATATCTCTACGAGGTGACGTAAACAGCGAAGAGTATGAACCCACTGCTGGTCTGAATGTAGGAAGCAAAGCTGTTGCTGTATTTGGATTCATGTGGCTACATGGCAAGCCAAAGTCCGTTTGCTGGACGCGATTGGCTGCTACGGCTTCAGCTGGGGATCGCTTTCTGATACTTGACGAGCCAGTGGACTGGGATGTTGGTGACGAAATTGTCATAACATCAACGACTGTGGAGCCTCGACAGACTGAAAAGTCTTTTATTGAAGATATTTCCCAAGACGAGCGCAATCTGACATTGACCGCTCCTCTTCAGTACAGACATATTGCAGAAACACACACTGCTGGAAACTGGTCATATAGTTTGACAGGGGAGGTAGGACGACTCACAAGGAACATTATAATAGAAGGCGTCGACAATCCTGCAGGATCCTTGACTGAACAGTCATTTGGGTGTCGTGTTTTAGTAGCAGGTGAACATGCTAGCACCAGGATTGAGTATGTGGAGATCAGGCATTGTGGACAGGAGGGCTGGATCGATGATTTTGATCCCAGGCAAGTTCATCTCTTTCTGTTCTTTTATTATTATTATTATTATTATTATTATTATTATTATTATTATTATTATTGTCCTCACATAATGTTTGCTTAGAGTCTCTAGGGCCGAGATCAAACCATGATCCTGGGATCCTGGGGCACTAGGGGATAGCCAGTTTTTAGCTTGATAACACCCTCCTCAGAATGTGTGCTGTACCTAGCAAGGTTATCTTTTGTAGTTCACTGATGCTTATTATTATTATTATTATTATTATTATTATTAACTTAAGTGCGGGCACTGATAAAAAAGAGATTTTTATGACGCTTCTAAACTATTAAATATCATTGAAACATTAGAGAAAAGGTAATGGCCAAAATACAACTAGTTTGAGCTGTCGGAACCTTGAATAAATCAAAGACCTTGTAGATACAGTAGATACAGCTATTTGGAGAAAGATTGTCGGAGAAAGTGCACGCGACAATCCCGAAAGGTATTGTGGGTGGTTTTGAGTTCACTGTTCTTTAAAGAAAGTTGATATAATGACACGAGAGGCTATGGACATATGTTTGCGAGTGCTAAAGGAAAGCAACAAAAGTAGGTTCGACAGCTACAAAGTCAGGAAAGTATATTGATCATATCCCATGTTACCTTTCGGGATTGTCGCGTGCACATTTTTTCCGACAACCTTTCTCTAAATAGCTGTATACACTTTAGTGAATAACATGTTTCTTCAAGAATAACGTCTGCAATTGCTGATGTTATTTATCTGTTTCTTCTTTTTATACGTGCTTGTTGTTGTTAACCAACGATAAGCACTTTTTTCGCTTTATTAATATTCATATTTGCTTTTAATTGTTTCAGATTCTCGTTAGCTCTGGTTAACATCGGAGACGTTATTGGCAATGACTCCTATGTGCGCTGCAACGCAATACATGATGGTTATAACCCCGGAATTGGCGTCTTCGGAACAAACAACTTAACACTGGAGGATAATATTGTTCACCATACTGTTGGCTCCTCTATCCAAGTAACTGGGAAATTTAACCGTGTGCTACGTAACTTGGCTGTATACTCGATTTCCATCCACACGTACAAGGAGAGAAGGGACCACTCGAATGTGCACTGGCCAGGCGCCATTGAAGTACACAAAGCAGAAGATGTAGTTTTGATAAACAACACTATAGCTGGAAGCGAACGCTTTGGATATAAGATTGACGGTGTGAAATGCGCGTCCTTTTATTCCCCAGAGGATTCTTCCTCCTCGGGAAACATAGTTCACGGTGCATGGCACGGAATTCATTTGCACTACAAAGAGGGATTCCCAGGATGCTGCATGATAGCAGGGTACTTGACATGGAAAAATCTTGACTACGGTGTCTTCATATATCCAGCGTGCAGTGTCATTGTAGACCACGTTATAGCTGTTGACAACACCGTGGGTCTGCTTCCTAATGTCTGGAGCCCTCACGCGTTGCAGCATAAGACGGCTGACAAATATTTTATCTTAAGAAACAGCCTGATTGTTGGCACCAGTCCAAACTATGACTGCGCAGATGACTTTGTTCCCTATGCCAAGCAGCCATACGGGTCCGTAGGAGCAAAAAAGGCACCAGGAGGTATGTCATCTGCTCCAGTTTACAATTTTGCTTGTTTCCATTGCTTCCTTATATGGCAAAAAATCTATCTCCACTTTCTCAACCATTTCATCCCCTGTGCGAGTTAGGTAAAATGGGTAGAAGATTGAAACAGAAGCCCAATAAGACTTATTCGCACCCGTTTTTTTTTATTATTATTATTATTTTTTAAAAAAGAAAAAAAGCCCATTGTTCAATGATTTGGCATGTTTTTTTTTTTTTTTGTCTTTTTTTTTAATAATGGCACTTCCCTTAGGAGGCATAAAATTGGGTAAATTAGCAACTTATTTCCCTTTAAGCATTCTGATACCAGTTTTATCATTTTTGCGCAGTGAAAATTGATACTTTATTCATACAGTTGCGATGGGTGGTTTTCATAGTGCGATAAACGCCATCTGGCTTAACGTCATCTCCTTTCAAAATCGTTAGGACAAATGCAACATATTCACAATCGTCCGTGACTCACCGCCCATTATCTTTGCAATCGTCTCAAAAATGTACTTGTTAGTTTCTGAATTTATATTTTCTATTCTAGTTAACCTCAGCATTGTTTTGAACTCAAATTTTCTTCTGCTCCTTACCATTTGTATATTTATATGAATTACTTGTTTTTACGTGTGAAATGAATACAATCTGGAGTGCGTATTTTGTCTTTTATATAGACTCTGACCACCTAGACCAGCCTTTGCAATTGACGGGCAGCGAGGAAATGAAATTGTAAATTTGGATCAACCAACAAAAATGAAATGAAAAACTGTCACATTTTAATTTTTGCAGGTGGTAAAATTGGCATTACGATGACAAACTTTGGCTCTACACCAGCCAATGGTCCAGTGATGCCTTGGGAAAGTCCCCTCGACTATCCTGGGATCAATGGTTACACTCTTTACCGTGAGGTCTCCTTTGCTGGGTTCCAGACAACATGTAACAAAAGGCATCGGGCAATAATGAGCAATTCATGGGTTGGAGATATAATGCACCCAGTTGATGTTATGGGTTAGTTTAGTAGGAGGAAAATACAACCCTTAATTAATGTAACAGCAATGTCCAGCTTATTATCAATTCTAAATTGAAATATAAATACGTATATCTTAGTGTAAGACCTTTGACCCCATTTTTAAGGTGTGTCAGTAATTTTTAATGTTGGGTAAAAACAGCACAAGGACAACTCTCTATTGGCATACCGGGGTAGAGAAAAGCCGGCACCACTACTTTTGTTTATTATTGTGACACCCCACTATTCCATCATGTCCACCTGGTGAAGTAAGTCTTCGCCGAAACCTCGGTCTATTTTTTTTCTATCAACCAGAGTAACGCTTTATTTCGCTTAATCATCCGAATTGCAATCAAATGGTGGAACTATTTTCAAAGCCGGGAAAGTGGCTAATTTGAGTTGAAGGTTAGAAACACGTCAGTGTATTTCCTTTCCTTTACTATGAACCTAGTTGGGTTTTGCCACCCAACAATCTCTTTTCTGAATGTTATAATTCTTTTAGGTCTGCATTACGACTCCGTGGACGAAGAATCAAAGTTGTTGTATGAGGAAGCGACGCTTGCTCTAGTTAATCCATCGGATTGCGTGGACATGGATTGTGATGGAAGAAGGCAGCTTCTCATTCGGGATCTTGACGGTTCTTTGGTTGGCTCTCCTGGAGATACAGTGATATCCATGGCTGAATTTGAGTGGGGTGGGGACGCGCGGTTTGGCCTGGGTACGTACTTTTAAATGCCCTCACTCTTAGTGGTTCGTTCTCAATAAAAGTTCACGTTCGGCCCTATTAAAGTTAAGAATCGGTAACTGGAGACTGACTTTTCAGAGATTTCAGAGATTAAGTTGGCCCTATACCCAAAAATTGAAATGTTGAATAAAACATTTGCCGCCAGTTTTATAGTAAGGTTTTTAAATTCTGGAGGTGTTCTCCTAAATGATGCATACAGGGATGCTTTTCCGGAGACCTATCAGGGTTTAACTTAAGCTTTTTGACCCCTAAAAGATATCATAATAATCAAAATAGAATTTACATTTTTCTTCACGTGCGACCCCAGACGAGGTCTTGACGACTAGAGGTATTGGTGTCATAGCCAGAACACCCTAAGTAAGACCAAAAATCCGAATATTTACAGCTGTAAAAGAGACGACGAGCTTTCCCGTCTTCTTTATGTAGAAAAACCACCGCTTCACTACCCACCCCCCCCCCCCCACCACCACCCCACCCCCTTCTCACGCTCCTCCACTTTGAGGTAAAATCTATAAGAAAAATTACTGCCGTTGCTATAATAACCTAACGCATCAATAACTTGACTGTAACTTGTCCACTGGGAAAGCTGGTACAGGTTTTAAAAAAAACTTTTCATTGTTTCAATCTGTTCTTCTTCGGGAAGCAAGTGTGATGCAGTGGTGGGAGCACTCGCTTCCCACCAATTTGGCCCGGGTTAATATCCCGGCATCGACGCCATATGTGGCATGCGTTTGTTGTTGGTTCTATCACTTGCTCCCAAAGGTTTTCTCCGGGTACTCCAATTTATTCCTCCGCTAAAAAACCAACACTTCCAAATTCTAATTCGATCTGGAAAGCATGGACCAATTTAACGAGTTTTCAAGAACTTTTAAGTGTTTCGAGAGTAAACAATTTACAATTTACAATTTTCTTAAATATGATGCAGGAGATTATCGAATCCCCAAACCGGCCCTGACAGCTGTCGATGGAGCGCGCCTGAACGTATCATTGGTTGCCCCTCATAAGGGTATCGTCCGTGGAACGCAGGATCATACCACGTGTTCGTGGCATGCTCCCTGGAACGCCTACAAGTGTAATGATCTTGATTTCCGGATGCTGGTTATTGAGAGTTTGGACGCGGATACTGAAACAAGGCGACTCTCCCCTGTTGCCCTGATTGCAAATGGTTTGTATTGAAAATACACTGACACAGTACTAGTGTAGATACATGAGAACAAGTAAGGTAGAGCTTTTTGACTCTTGAACAAAGGGATAACTGGCGGTTACGCATAATGAATAGTGTAAACTTAAGTAAAATAGGTAGTGGATACAAATTCACCCTATTTATGAACTTGTAAAATGAAACAAATTTAATATTCATTTTTATGGCTTCAATCCTTGATAATTCGAGTTATTTTATATTATTAACAAGAATTCATGAATTCAGGATTGGAATTTTCAGACCCTCTTTCGACTTCATGGGGCTGAGTAATTTTCGAAAATTATATCCTGAATAGAGACCTGCACCGCTAAAAAATTCTTGCATAGAGTTATTAACCTCATATTTACACCTGAAACAAAGAAGTAGATACCGATCACGTTTGTGAACGTGTTAAAATAATTCTTGTCTAAACGAAATCACCCGGTAGCCACCCCGTCCAATTCCCCATCCCCTCCCCCCTCACCCAACTCCCCGCAGCAACTTCCCCCTTAAAAGTTAAATGGTCCTCTTTTTATGCTTACCTCATGAACTATTGATCACTCCTAAAAAGATGACAGTTGAAAAGCTTATCACTGTTAATCATCATTACATCAGGTTATGTGAATCTTCTGAATGGGCCCCAAGATCATGGCTGGTGTCTGGGTTACACTTGCCAAGAAAGAATATCCACGTTTTATGGAATAGTCGCCATTGGAACGAACTATTCTGTGTATTTCACCTCAAACGAGCCACAAAAAATGCGGTTGCACTTGCTGAATAGCAACCCCGGGGATGTCATAAGAGTTGGACTGTTTTATCAAAGGCCTCAAAGACAAGATGTGTATAAAAGAGGTACGTGTTCTGGTATAACATAAATATCTATATTTCCCTGCTTCAGGTAAAACCTCTTACAACAAGAAACCTCTTGTATTACAGTTTGATAATTAAGCGAGTAAGAGTTGAAATAATTGAAGGTTTGCGAAAAATGTGTGGGAAGTTATCCTGTTCAAGGCTCCAAGATAGAAGTGCAGTAGTTCCAAGGTGTAAAAAACGCGCATTTATTTCCACCACCGCCCCTTTTTCCAGATCGCCAAAGTCTTATTTTTGCTTTTGCTTGTTGTATTTTTAAGGCTTGCGCGAAATCTTTTAAATCATCTGAAATGACAAAGAATAACTTAATTGTATTTATTTATGTATAGGATGGCTCGTTTTAACCTATATGTACAAACCTCAACAAAGGTTACTAACAAAACGTTCTCAGTAACCTCACTACCTTCCGATTAAGTAGAGAATTTTACTTGTCTTTACGTAAATAGTAATTACGAATATTTATAAGCAGGAGTATTCATGAATCCAACAAATGGACAGCTTGGAGGATCAGACTTCACTACAATCCCACCGCCAGAGGGGGCGCCTGACGATTACTTTGTGCCACAGCTGACCAGTTACAATGGTGCTAATTATTTTGACCGTAAGCTCAGTACACTGTACGTCATTGTGCGCGGCTCAGAACCAGTTGATATACGAGTCATGCCAGTGGTCCAGGTCAGTGGTTTTCTTTGTTAGCTTAGGAGGCTAGAGATTTGCGATTATAAACAGACGAGTTCAAGTTTAAAGACGGGTAATTCGTGGCATCAGACTTTCAAACGACAAAACTGGCGGGTCGCAGTGACCACTTTGAAAATGAAATGGGCTTTTTCCGGAGAATTGTCGCTTAATAGCAATCACTGTCGCGTATGCTTTAATTAGCTGGGTAGTCCTGATCGATATTACCGATCTGTCGCCCCATGAAAGGGAATCCAAGACATACCTGGACTCTGGATTCCACGCCATGGAATCCGGATTCCAGGTACTGGATTCTGGATTCTTTGTCAGTGGAACTTGGATTCGCATTCCAATCGTTAGTGGGACTCAGGATTCCTTGTGTTGTTATTCCGGATTCCAAAGCCCAGGATTCCGGATCCACAGCAAAAAATTGCTGGACTCCAGATTCCACAAGCAAAAAGTTCCCAGATTCCAAGACGAGATCTGATCGTTCAGTTCTGACTAATGGTAAGCGTCCTTAGTGTTTAGGTAGTTCTGACGGGGAACAGAGCGAAAAATGGCAGTCGCGTCCATAGGAGAGGGGTACTCACACTATGAAAATGGGGAAAGTGTTCGTCGGAAAAATTCCGAGGCTTTGTGAGTGTGGCTTGGATTCCAGCAACGTATGGCCCCAAAAAGGATACCGGACATCTTTCAATGGTGGTCTCTTCGGACTGAAAGCAACCTACGACCTACGCGGTGTCAGTCCACAATTTTTAAATCCTGATAACCTTGTACTACGAGCGCTTCATTGTTTTTATAGGGACTACCGCCCCTCCTCTTCCCTTCCGGCACACACTATTAAACATCTTTATTGTCTGGCTTGACATGGGTGTCCGCTATCCTACTATCGGTAAAGAGGTATCACATTTCAATAGAAGAGTGAGTTAAATGTGTGTTCTCAGATAATAAGAACATATATCTGAAATAGTAGCTGTTATATTGCGAGGGATGTAGTTCCCAAGACTTTCCAGGTTCCTAGACCATCCCATATTATATTGATTACACTTCGCAATTAAGTTCATCTAAGGGTAAATAGTCATTCGGCTTTATTGAATTTGTAATTGTCATTCGGCATATGTAATTGTTTAAAGTTATTTTACAAGGAGAGCGTAATACTTCGGTGGAGGTGCCCGTAAGTGCGTGAGGATAATTTCACTTTATTGAAAATATCTATTTCATATTGACAATCATAGGTTCAGATTGGTGCAAGAGCTGTTTCCATTGATGACTTCTTCAAAGAGAACCTGCTAAATAATCTTGTTGCTTTGCTGGGTATTGATCCATCTCGGGTCAGAATTGTAGACATTGTCAGCGAATCTAGTTCACGAAGAAGGAGAAAGCGATCTTCTGGTGATGTCTATCAGATAAGCATTGAGATTGGCGATCCTCCCCTGGCTTTGAACGGCTCTTCGTCTTCCTCATCTAACTCCTCAGGAAACTATACAGGTATGAAAATGAACTACAACTGCAAGCGCGTAGCCAAGCCACTGTAACTAAGGTGCCTCTGACACTTCCATCTTTTCCCATCTCATCTACAAATCTCATTTACAAATCGACGACAATTTTCAGTCGCATATACTCTCATAGATCAGAGTAACTACCTCAAAACGTTCAAAACTTGTGTGAACCACGAGCCGCTAGCGAAAGTGGTTTCACCTAAGATGTCGCATGTACTCTTATTTCCTTGTGTGTCTGTTCTTTCCCAGGAGTTAACAGTACAATCTCCGTTGAGGAGTTAAAAGAGGTTGGCGATACTTTAGTGGAAAAAGTACAGACTGGAGAACTCTCACAGCAAGCAAACTTGGAAGTTGTATCACTGTCCATATCCGACCCAATCCCCGAACCAGTTGATCCAACCGGTGGTGTCCGGGCAACCAATGAGACTGGTAAGAAAATCTTCCTTTCCAAAATTCGCTACCCTTATATGAACTAATTTGGGCACAGAGTTTTTGTATCATTTGAAAGATTCAGTGTTATCTAGGCATACTTTGAAGCCTGGAACTTGTATCAGATATTATAAAAGCCTCTTAAATAGTCCTGGGAGCGACTCATACACCTAAGCATGACCATGGTCAAAATAGAGAAAAATACCAAAGCAAAGCAAAAAGCCAAAGTCCTCAAAGTCAAAGTTGCCGTTTTCAGTATGCAAAGTTAAATTCGTCACCAAAACGTTTTTAATTTATTATCCTTTTATAAGGTTTAGTTAACAAAATTCTTAAGAGTTGTAACTAAAATGCAGAATTGTAGGTGCCCTTTTCATCATTATTTTGGTATGGTCAACTCAGGAGCATTTTCGAGGAAAAGGGGGAACAGGAAGTTAAAAATAACTATAGTATAGGTCTTGGGTATGTACTCACTTGATTGTACATGAAGTCCCAGAATTGGCTCGAAACTGAAGAAGCCCCAAAAAGTAGTTAATGAGTCTTGTCTACTCTATGACAGCGAGCTACAGCGCAAAGTTCATTTTCTCCTTTGTCAATTTTCTCATATAGGTGGTCCGAATGTAACGGATAATTCAACACTTCGTTATGACCAGCTGCAGGCACAAGAAGAGGCAGAAGCCCCCAGTAATGTGTTCAGCTTCCTCATTCCTAACAGACTGGAGATTGTAACTGAGCCGAATGGAGGAAACGAGACCGTGCCATTTACCATCCAACCCAAGCTCAAACTCGTAGATATCGATGGCACGTTAGTGACCGTTTTGGGTCATGGTTCTCTAAGCAATTGGACAGTAACAGCGAGTATACTGAACGGTACTGGTGACTCGATGGCAGTACTTGAGGGTAACGTCTCTGTGGAAATAGTAGAAGGATGGGCCAATTTTACCGACTTAAGCATTACCCATAACGGCAGTGACTACAAACTGCTGTTTAACGTCAGTAAACCAGCGGCATCTCACTTCAATGCCACTTCGCTTGCGTTCGAAGTGAAAGAGAGGATAATGTACTTTACTGTCACTGTTCAGCCGGATGACGCTAATGAAACCGTTAGCTTTGGACAACAGCCTAGAATAGAAGTTCGTGATGCCGCCAATGGAGACATTGTGGACAATACAGGATGGAAAGGACGGCAATGGCTCTTCAAAGCGTCGATCGCTAATCCAGATGATAACGAAGGCCACCTTAATGGAACAAAAGAGGTGGAATTCAGTAAAGGTTTGTTTATTGTCACATTTTCTTTTTTCCTGGCCAAAAGTAAAGTAAGTTCTTAGAATCAGTTAAAGTAATAAAGTCTTTGTCTTGAATGAAAGACGTACTTGTCGTTTAGAAGCGACAATATCAAATCATTCACTCTTGCAGAACATAGAGTCCTGTCCGAATATAATCAGTGTTTTTGTGGACCACACTTCCAAAAAGGAATGAATGGAATTAATACTCTCTCCTTGTCTAAAGTGCAATAGCTGAATCGAGAAAATCTGGCTAAAATGTGCACTATAACTAGTGTCCATGTTCCGTTCCAAAAATTCTGGTGTTTTTTATTGCACACAATTTATATAATGAAGTTGAAATTTAAATAAATCCTTGGATATAATTTAACACAATTAGTTATCATTATTTCGAAGGTGTCGCCCAGTTTACCAATCTCAGCGTGGACATTTCCGGAGAAAACTATGTCTTGGTATTAGAAGCAATTACTGTACCATCTTCTCCGTACGTCTTTAAAGACAACTCCTCAGCATTTAACGTATCAGAGAGATTGCTTTACCTCAAGATTGCTCAACAACCAGGCAACTGTAATGATACAGTTATCTGTGGTACTCAGCCGATAGTGGAGATAAGAAATGTCTTCCCCGACACATTGGTGGAGAACATTGGCTGGAGACGAAGAACTTGGCAAATCAACGCCAGTATGGTTGGTGTTGGCAACTCTGTGTTAAACGGCACGGCCCTAGTGACCGTACCTACAGTAGGAAGAGTAGAGTTTCAAGACTTGAACTTCTATAATGTTGCCCAGGGATACCAACTACAATTCACCGTCATAACCGAGCCGTCGTCTTCCTATTCTGGGTTGTCAGTGACCTCGGAGACTTTCGACGTGAATGCTCGGTTATTCTATCTGGAAGTGATTACACAACCAGCACAGGCCAACCAGTCAGAGGTATTTGGTGTTGCCCCAGTTGTAGAGGTTCGGGATTTGGGAACACGCATGCGTGCACGCCCTCTTAAAGGCGACTGGTCAATCGCAGTTTCGCTCAAACCGACGGCTTTGAATGGAACTTTAAGTGGAGTCTTAAATGAGACAGTTACAGACGAAAGGGCGGAGTTCAGCAACTTGTCAATTTCGTACTACGGTATTGGATATGAGATAGTCTTCGAGTCCAACTATGGACACGTGGTGAGTGACCCCTTACATGCCAGGTATTTGTTTAATTATTTCTCACTTTTAAAATTTAAAATCAGAGTAAAAATTATATGAAAGGACTATAGCTTATTATCATGACTTCAATTAAAAACGTTTACAGAGATTATGGTACAATTTCCCACTGAGTACATGCGCGGTTTAATTTCATTCTTTTTTCCTTTATATCTGGACATGGTAAATTGTAAAATAAGGAGTTTAAAACAAAGGGAAATAGGGGAAAAAATAATAACCAGAGAACACGCTCAAGAAAAATTAGTCATTAGGCAGTATAATCATGACATATATTAATCGTACGCGATTAACAAAGCATAATTAATTTTACCTTCTGCTTTAGTTACGTTTGTAAAAATCTGAGAAACTGTGAAAAAAAAGACCTAGAGCAACTTCCTTGCACAACGGGTTCATTGACAATTACGGAAATTTCAATGTTTTGTTTATTAACACCTTGCTCGTAATTTTAACAGGTATATTCACAACCATTTGAAGTCAGATATGTTAACGACTACTCGCCTGAATTTGATCCTTCGCATGGTTTTCACAATGCCACTGTCTCTGAGGACATTTCTATTGGATTTCCAGTCATTACAGTCACGGCTTCAGATCAAGACTCGGGCTCTCAAGGCGATGTATCTTACTCAATTGTTGCCGGGAACACCGGAAACAAGTTTTCTGTCGATGCAGTTCTGGGTAATACATCAACGATTGGGGAACTGGACCGGGAAACAACTGCCGTATTTACGCTAACCGTTCGTGCATCCGACGGCGCAGTGCCAGAAAAAGTACGCTACACAGACGGCACTGTAAAAGTTGTCATTTCGGACGTAAATGATAACGCTCCTTCGTTTGACACTTCCTCCATTCTCGCTACTGTTCAAGAAGACGCCAACATTGGCGACGTCGTTATCACGCTTTTGGCTAACGACCCGGATGCGGGTACAAACAGTGAGCTCCGTTATTCCATAACAGGTGGGAACAACGCAGGCCTCTTTACTTTGGACAACATTACAGGCGAGATAAAGGTTAATGCCTCTATTGATTTAGAGCAAGAGTCTAGGCCAGACTTCAGTCATTCTCTGACCATATTTGTCGAAGACATGGGGACTCCAGAGAGCCTTAATTCGAGTGTAGTGCTTAACATAACCATCACTGCTGTCAATGAATTCACTCCGCAGCTAGCCCATTATTCGCTGTTCAACTTTAGTTTCGCTGAGAATGCTGACGTTAGTGATGGAGTTTTTGTCTTCCAAGTGAACGCTACTGACCAGGATTATGGGGAGCAAGGATCGGTGTCTTACTTCTTTGATTCAGGTGTGAATTATTCTCTTGTATGTTAATCTTGTCTCTTTGGAGACCCGAGATTAAAAGAGAGACTTGAAACACAAATAAAACGCATTAATCAATGTAACTACCCACTTTAAACTGCAAGAATACAAAAGCAACCATTGCATTAATGAGTAAATTTAGTAAGGTAAACTTCAGCGTTCGAGGATTAACAGGACTACTGTCGCGTTTTCCAAAGGCTTATTTACTAAATCTGTCCTGCTGACGAGGTTTTTCCCTCTAAATAACTACCAAGAAGATTTTGCATGACGCCAAATCCTTAGTTTTTCGAAACTTGATTAGTATTAATCCTGGGTTAACTACAAACATAACGAAAGTTGTCAAGGTAACTAACTAGCTCAGATTTGCACTAAAAGTCTCTCTAACAACTCAGCCCAGTAGTTGAGATGGTACTCCACGCTATACTGAGCTTTTCTTTGAAATCTGCGGTAGTTCACAGGTAACCAGACGGTTTTAATCATACTTATATATATATTGGTCTCGTATTTGTTTTTAGCCCTTTGGTGGACGAAGTTCTAACAGCGCTCGCAACGTCAGCTTATGTTAATCCCCCAACGGTGGCAAGTCTACCTTATCATATCAGTTGATAAAACCAAATCTTTGTCTGTGTTTCAGGTAATGACGAAGGAAAGTTTACAATAAATTCGACGACGGGTGAACTGAAACTTATTTCCGTGCTCGATTACGAAAACACTTCATCATACACCTTGGTAATCCATGCGCGCGATAGCGACAACCAAAACGCAGTCTTCACCGTACACGTACATGTGTTGGATATGAACGATAACACTCCCACTTTCTCAGAATCTCAATACGACGTAAATGTTGGCGAAGACGCAGCCATTGGTTCAAGCGTCTTCACGTTCCTTGCATCAGATCCTGACAGTGGAATGAATGGACTTGTCACTTACACACTGATGTTTAGTAATGCTAGTGAGTTCTGGGGTCTTAACTCGTCTACTGGAGAACTCACTGTAAAAGGTAGGCTGTAATTTTAGGGGGAACAATTATTTTCAATTTTATATTGTTGCTGATGTGAAGTATATGAAATAATTCATATTTGAACTGTAAAGTAAGATCATCGCAGTAAATTTTCCAATTTAAGCAATTGGAAAGAAGAAGCCTGAAAAAAATCAGGGCTTCAACGGGATTCGAACCCATGACCTATATGATATATTGTTGCTCATTGCTCATTTCTTGACAATGAATTATGCCAGCTTTGAACACATAATAAGGATCTGTTATATAAAGTTGCCATTGTATAGTTGCGTTGTAAGCATGAATTTTAAACTAAGACACGATTCAGACGCCGAGCTTTTCATGAGTCGAACCCTAATACATTGAATTAAGTACATGAAAAGTTCGGCGTCTAAATCATCAATTAGGTACGCCTGTTTCAATTTGGAACGGCGCAGGTGTTCTTTTCGCCTAGCCCGGTCGGGAATATCGCCTTTGCCGGAGCGACTTTGGAACAGCATTGATTCAGACGCCGAACTTTTCATATACCGAACCTAATGCATAAATTATTTATAACGTATTTTGTAAGCAGTTTGACCGAAATGAGTATTTTTCGCACTTTTGAACTTAGTTCAGCTGCAATTAAGATCGGAGTCTGAATCAGTTCAGCCGGTCTAAATAATTTGCGTCGGCCTTAAAGGCCCATGTTCACCCTAGATGCATTGCGCGCCCTGTACTCAAGAAAAAAACATTTCGCGTAGTTGAAAATCGCTGCCTTCAGTGTGTAGAGTCAATCCTTGTTAATCTTCCACAGTTCGCAAAATTTGGTTTAAAAGAAAGTCTAAACAGGTGCTTTTGGTATTTTTCTTTACATCTTTCTGAATATTTTGATCTGGTATCGAGTATTTTTGTTTCTGTGAGTGTTTGTTTCACTGCAGTACTTTCGATGGCGGGGCCATCGAAACGTACGGTTGGAAGACCGCATCGACTGCGGTCGCCGAAGTACATTCGTCTCCGTGGATCCGTTTTTTTAATCTCTAGAGAGATGGGAAAGAAGCTATTGGCTGCAAATTCTACAAACAGCGTGTTTGCCGAGTTCCTTCTACTATCGAATGTTGATGTTCAATTGTAAACAAAGGTCCCGTTGAAATCAGTTGAAAGCAATACAAGCGAGTCAATCTAACATGAACAATGCTTTATTGAATTTAACCTATGAAGCGAGTGATATCCTTAACGTTAACTGATCGTCTGGCGTATCGCTCTGAAGTAGCGAGAACTATTATTAGCAAACCAGTCCTTAGCCAAACCTAAAGAAACTGTAACACAGCGATTATTATACAGCGACAAGACTGTATACGTAAGCAGTGCTGATTCGACGCTTTGCAAACACAACTTCTCGCTTATTCTTTCGAGAACACATACCTAAGCCTCCTAAGAATTAACACAAAATAATAGATTGAGCAATGAAAACATTTCACAGTCGAAACGGGCTTCAGGAAAATCTCACCTGGTGCTTAGACATTTCGTAATTTTATGACCTTCATTGCGTTCATCGGACTCGACAGAGCATGCATACGCATTCACTACCAGTTTAAATTTTGAACTGCTTTCTCCGGTGACATTTAACGAAGTCGGCGATATGTCTGCCTCCATTTGGAAAAGAATTAAAGTCTTACTGGCCTCTTTGATACTGTCTCTGTTAAGCTTCGGTCAAGCTTGAAAAAAAGCTAATCTCCCTCGCAGTCGTTTTTACTATGGTCAGGCAACGCTCCTCAAAAGTGGAAGCCAATCAAAACACTGCATTTGACAAAAGAATCGTTTCAAAACAAAAACACAAGCGCGCAAAGCCGTTTGGGTGAACATGGGCCTTTAATTCGAATTAGGTTCGGGTCATGAAAAGATCGACGTCTGAACCGGGTATAAATAATTGAGGGACTGAATTAAGCTCCTCGTCGCTTAAGTGTTAGACGACGATGGTCAACCAAAAAGTCCCGAATTTATCTTCAGGGGTGTCTTGAAGGTGTTGAACTTTGCATTCATTTAAAAACGGACGTGTTTTAGCTTCCTTTGCATGCTTAAGTAGCTTAATCTTACGTCGATCGTAATATAAACTGTCACCTGCTTAGCTTCAAATTTAGTCCTGATAGTACATGGAGTTCATCGGGTAAGAAAATGCATTTCAGGAAACGTGCGACTTTGCTTACGTAAACTGCTTAATCATATCATTTCGACTCTTTTGAAGGTTCAGGGATTCGTGTGTCTCTATTTCTCAAATAATGAATGAATTTTCGAGAGGCTGTAGAATTTTAAAAGATCTTGTCTCTGAATTCCCATCTTAAGTTAGCAAGGGCTTTCTAACCAAGAATAAACAATTTTCTAGCTGCGACTTTGTACAATATTTAGGTGCCGCTTTTAGTCCGACTTCTTTTACATATCTGTGTATAAACACTGCTTAAGTCAGTCAACTACATTTATCTAATCATGCTTTCGATCATCGTGTAACCGCAATACTGGTTTTATCTCTCCTTTCCTTAGCCTCACTTGACATGGACAGCCAGCAGGTATCCACGTGGACACACACTTTAATCGTCATGGCACAAGATGCTGGTACGCCAATACTTAACTCCAACGCTACCCTTGTAATTCACATTCTTCTCGCAAACGAATTTGCACCTAGTTTTGCAGCTGCAGACGTGTCAGTGACGGTTAGTGAGGACATAACCCAGGGAGGCGTTGTTTTCGATGCAAATGCGACAGACGCAGACTTTGGGTCAGACGGGGAAATAAGATATAGTATTACAGGCGGGAATGATGACTTGAAATTCTATATCAACTCCCTCACTGGTCAGATAACCACTCTTTCAACTCTAGACCGCGAGTCTCAAGACGCATATCACCTCATCGTGAAAGCCACAGACAGTGCCACTTCAGGTCAAAGGAAGACTGGGACAGTGACAGTTCATTTGAGCCTAAGTGACGTCAATGACAATACTCCAACCTTTTCGGCGAATCAGTACGAAGGAGTTGTCTTTGAAAACGTTACAAGCAGCGAAGATATCCTTAGTGTTCATGCCGCAGACCCAGATTTGGGAACAAATGGGAACATTATCTATTCAATTGAAAGTGGAAACGAGCAAGGTTTTTTCAGTATCGAGGCCAATCAAGGAATCATCCGGTCGGCAAAGAGCCTGGATCTAGAGTCCCAAAACCAGCTTGCTGACCACACGTTTACTTTGGTGATACTTGCAAAAGATCAGGGTACCCCAGAATCTCTGAACAGTTCAGTCTCTGTAACTCTTAAGGTTCAAAGTGTTAATGAATTCGCACCAGTTTTGATCCATGCGGATAACCAAGTCAAGGAACTTAGTGAAAACGCGAGTTTGTCACAGGTGGTCTTGGACATAAACGCTACCGATCAGGATTATGGAGCAGATGGTGTTCTTACCTACTCTATCACTGCTGGGAACAGTTTAGGAACTTTTGCTATTGACAACGTTACAGGTTAGTTTTGAAGATTAAAAGCCTTGTCTTTCAACAAATGAGTTGCCAAAATCGATCGAGAAATTGTCTGTCTGGATTAAAAGTAGCGCTGAAAAAGAAAAGCTTTCATATTTATAATTTGAATCGGCAAAGAATAATACTTTCAAGCATAGTTAGTACCTAAGGAGACTGGTTAAGGAAACCGGCAAAGATCAGAGATAAAAACACATCATTTTGTAAGTGAATAAATTAATGCATTAATTTTTATTGGTCAGTAACTTAAAAAGTTGGGAACGCTTTTGTAGGCTGTACAGTCACGTCTGAAAAGGCTAAGGAAAAATCTAACAAAGAAGTCTAATGAGCTTCATAACTATTGTTGTAAATTAGCTTACTACGTGTTTTACAGCAAACTGTAAGCTTAACGATACAACGCTTTTAAACATCTTATTTTTCCCGAACAGTTAGGCCTATATTGTAGCGGAACCCAGTTCAAGTGTGCACCCTGTGTTAGGTGGCACGAGTGAGTCCAGTAAATCGCTGGCCAGAACTCCTTTTGCCATGCTACAAAATGATTTGGTACTGAGGCCAATAAACTTAGTACACCTTCTATTATGACCTATAACACAAAGATGTAGGCTCCTTGGTCCTATTCAGTTGAGCCCTGCAAGATCTTTGCGTTACCTCCTTTGCAATGAATCTTCAAGAAATGCTTAGGGGGAGGCTTGGTTTGGGTTAGGTATCCAATCCCAAACCAGAAAATGATAAATGTAAAATACCTACAAACAATTAATACAACATCCTTACTGAAAATGGGACCTTCTCATTCTTTTGTCAGGTGTTATAACTTTGGCGAAACAGTTAGACTTCGAGACGATCAGTCAGCATAACTTGGTTATCTCCATATCCGACAACAGTGCAAACGTGAATGATAGAAAACACACCACAGCTCACCTGGAAGTACGAGTTATTAACGTTGAAGACAGCCTTCCCTACACAGCAGAAGTGGAAATGTTACAGACGTATATCGCTTCGCCAGCAAACCCGGCAGGCTTAGCTGGTATCACAAGTAGGTCGGCTTTGGAAATACGTCTGTTGCACACAAACGGAACTACCATGGACATAACTAACGAATCACATCGTTTCATATTAGATGACGTTTCCAAATCTAACAGCCTTTTCAGTGTCGTGGTCACTGATGGCTTACCATTCGTGGTTGCTAATAGTGACGGCTTGTCCGGATTAGGAAAGCTGCTTGTTCATGTAACAAACGTAAAGACCGTCGAGGTCAATGTCACCGTGATTGGCAGCATTAAACTTTCCATGAAGGTTGTATCGTATCCTGAGATTCCCGGTACCTCCGAGGTTGCCGAGCTGAAGCAAGTTATCCCTGGGCATTTTCAGCGGGTTTTGCTCAAAGTACTTCTTAACTTGACAAATGGTGACCAGGTAGACGTTTCCGTTTCATTAAATACTTCGTTTGTGTTCACAAATGCCCAGCAAGTTGGGGGAACGTACGAGATTGGACCTGCGCCACGCAATCTTTTTTCAGTCCTCGGACACGGTCTGAGCGGCAGCGTATCTCTGCAAGCAGTCTTTGCTCAAAGTCTTTCAACAAGCGTTAATCTGACCCTGTCTTCGACACTCCTTAAGCTGGTAACAATAAACCGTTTTGGTTTGAAGAATGTCAACACTACCTTAAGTGGTGTAACTGTGGTCACAAAAGCGCAGCCATTTGCTGAATTGCAAATGGAAGACGGGTCCATTCATCTCTTAGACAACTTCACTATGTACAATGGGCTCCTCACTTTCATCTCTAGCGATGCCGCCGTAGCCTCAGTGAACCCAGACTCTGGCGTTGTGACTCTTCTATCAGACAGCAGCACTCCCATAACCATCTCAGCCAAGGCTCTTTCAAATACAAGCATAACAGCGGTGATATCTTTCTACTGTAACCTTGAACCGCGTGAAGGTGAAGTTGATATTGGTGACAAAGAAGGGCCAGCAATTCCTTCATTAGCTACAAACGAAGATTGGACAATGTCCGTCAGAATGAACCCGGGAAAACTTGGCATTTTGGCTATGCAAGTCGAAATTTGGTTTAACACTAGTGACGTTCAAATGGTCAGCATCAATACTGATCTTCCATACTCATTTGCACAGAACACGATACACATTTTTGGGTCAGTAGCCGACGCTAAGGCACTAACGGAAGACATCGCCGAAGTTGCGTTTACCTCCCTCAAAAGTGGTGTTCCTGAAGTCATCTACCGGTCTTTTAGGACAGTCGACAAGGATTTGACACCTGTACCTTCTAAGGCAGCTTCTTCTTGTTCCAGTGCCGTTTTTGGTGATATCGACTTGGATTGCACATTTGACATTGTTGATGTTGCTTTTATAAGTGCGTACATTGCTTCCTCTAAGGCTCAATTCACCGATACTTTAGGTTCAAAGATGAGTGCTGTGTCGACTTCTCAGAAGTTGTCGATGGACGTCAACTGGGACGAAGCAATAGACAGCAAGGACGCCACTTTCTTGTCTTTCATTTATCTTAATAAAGCAAAGTTTGTAACAAAGCTAACTTACCAGATCCCGAACCACCAAGGAATCTCTTTAGACAAATGCGCTTTAGAGATCACGGTAGAGTTATCGAACAAAGATGGTTCCTTGACTTCATCTGCACAAGCAGAAGTATACTTTCTCTTTTCACACTCGACTGGACCCGTGGCTGAGCAATTCAGCCAGACAGTTTTTACCGCTGGATCGAAGGTAAGCGTTGAAGGAATCTCCTCTGTACAAGGACTGATCAAGGCCAACTATGAAAACGGCAAGTTTCTTGTTGCTGCCAAGAATTCCGAGCTAGAGTCTAGCAAAGTCGGTATTTCTATTATACAATCCATACCTTTTAATGGACAGAGGTTTATTGTTCCTACATTCCTTGCGTCACCTCTCGTGTCTGCTGGTGGGGTAGATGTTTCTTGGGTAAGAAGCCAAGCAGCTATGGACTTTGCACCTCAGCGCAATCTACAGTTTTCTGAGACCACAACAACATGTAACAACCAACTTCAGTCAGTCATAGTGATCGTGGTGATTACTTTTGAAGGAGATTACGACGTGATTGTCAGTGGAAGAGAAGCGCAATTCGAGAGCTATTGTGTGACAGCCTTTTCTGTGAAGTACCCGGATGTAATCATATACAGTTGTAAAGCTAGTAGAGGAAGCATTATGGTTGAAATCAATATGACCGTAGCTGATACAAAACGTAACTTGACACTTGCTAAAATATGGGAGGATGTGAGCAAGGGATTAGAACTAAACTTTAATGGTACAACAATTATTACCTTGCCAAGGATGCTGGTTGATGGAAAGGAGTATGGTAATAACGAACCAGTGAAAACACCCGAAGAGAAGAGTCGAATGCCAGTTTTTATTATCATTGTTGCTTGTGTGGTCTCATTTTTTGTTATTTTAATCATTGTCATCGTGGTTTACTGCCTTTACCGACGGAGACAAAATTTGGGCAAGATTAATCCATCACCCCCGAGTACTCCTGATGAAGATGATGAAGTAAAGTACCTTCCAGAAAAAGACACCAAGTATAGAGCGATGAGTGCGAGCCCATCCAGGTCTTCCCTACAAGAGCGAGATGGCAGTGCCTTTAGACGCCCAACGCCCATGGCGTTCACAGACCCTGTAGAACCAGCTTTTGAAGAGAAAGAAGAACAACTTTTGGATTCTCAGGTATGTTTTATGTTACCATGTTGGTTTTCACTGCACGAAAATTTTGATTTACACTAAATTTACTCAGTGCAAACTTAGCCCCAAAAAAGTGCAAGCTAAGGTTAAATGAAGGGCAAAGATGGTAAAAACTGCCTTTGCCCTCAAATTTACAACCCCATGTAAACTGGCAAGCAAATGCGGTATTTATCATCTTTGCTTTTGATTTCCCCCTAGTTTGCACTTTCTTGCACCATATTTTCACCGAGTAAATTTGTGTAAATCCAATTTTTCGTGCAGTGTTTGAAACAAAAAATTGATTGGCTTATACGTAAAAGATCGCACATACCCTTTCGCTAGAAGATTAAAGCGGTCGGTTTAAAAAAAACTCAAAAAAACACACACACAAACGTCATTTTCTTAAAGAACACGAAACTTTCTCTTCTATTCTGGTTACAGTTCAGCGCTGATAAGGATTTAAGAAATAGCCTCAATTCTGGAAACAAATTAAACAAAGAACGAATTATATCGCAGCAACTTATTTAGTATAAAAATTTAATGAAACGTGCACTTTTGAACCTGTGACGACCTCTCTAGCTCGGCATCCTTCTCGAAGAAAAGGAAAAAAACAGCGGGATTTTAATCAGCCCTAAGGCCTATCCACTATCGCAGTGGAGTATTATATATTTTTTTAATCCTACATAGCTTTTCTTCTAATCTATGCATGCTGTTACGTACCAACAGGCGAACACAAATCCAACTTAAGGGGGGAAAATCCTGCTTACTTTAGACAGGCCAGTTAAAACTAATTTTACTTACGTGTTTTCTTCAGAGACAAACCACGCCTTCAAACGACCGACCTAAAGCGATTTTAGCATTCCCGGCTGTCCCAAGTAAGAAGCCAAGTCCAAGTCCCTCTCCGCGACCACCTAGTCAAAAGAGCATAGAGTCATCAGAACGTTCAGAATCCCCTGACACGGTGTCTTCGGAGGCGTCTGCTGTTAGCCCTCCTGTCTCTCCATCTGGATTATGGCCGACCTGTGACATTCAGGAGTCTCAGCAGGAAGATGAATACGATGCAGATGGCATGGAGGAGAGTATCAGACAAGAAGCTGCTCTGAGGCGAAGAGCATCGTCCATGGATTGTGATACTGAGCAGACATTTGAAGCGATGCCTGGTTTCTTAACACCAGGTAAGATTGTTGGGAATTATATTTGTATCAAGAAGCATTAAGACTCACTTTAAAGTAAAAGCACGCCGCGCAGCTGGTCCCTTGAACTCTGTCATTCTTCATGCACGAATTAATCGGAAATTAAACAACTTGCTTTTAAACTGACTGAACTAAGTAATGAAGATAAAACTATTATCCTCTTAATTCTAATCCATCAAATAAATGTAACTCCTGTGTTGGAGTTTCTGTTGTTAGCACTATTAGCAAATAGGTGGATAACTAACGCACGGGTGTGCGCTCTTGAAAGTCAAGAGTCCTTGCTTGACTGCGTAGCACAGGGAACGCTGTATTAGCTAATGGAATAGTTAGATGTGATACCACCCTGTATAAAGATAAGATGTAAAAAGATAAGATGTATGTACCTGTGTTCCTGTGTCTATATGAATCGTTTTGGAAGGGATTTGAATCCGATCAGAAATGGTTAACATTGCTGATATCAAATGGTTGTTTGTCTGGCGCTTCGTAAATAAGATGTGAAGGTACGTCTCAAGTTTCCAAAACTCCAAAGGAGAGTTAATAGTTAACTTCAGACGTCTCGTCCGACACGCCAGACAAACAAACATTTGATACCGGTAATGTTAATCGTCTCTGATCGGATTTAAATCCCTTCAAAAAGGATTAAAAGACACAGGAACAAAGGTAAATAGAATACATTTTATTATCTTATTAGCTAATACAGCGTTCGGGTTCCCTGTGTGTATATCTTTGTTTACCCTAGTGTACCCTATAACTTTGCCATCAACCTATAGCTCAGAGAATGCTCATGAAATTCTCATAAAACACCAGGAAAAAATGCGAGATAGACCGATCGATAAGCACCTCATTTTGGGTAGAATAGAGCTACGTAACAGGGAACCACACACAATTGAGATTCCGGACGGATCATGTTGGCATGAGCCCGAGGGGCATAGACCACCGACCTGTGGTTGGTCATTCTTATTGGGTGTGGAAGATGGCAAAGAGTAAGCGAGACTCTAGAAATGGCAATTAAATTTCGAACATTTAAAATTTAGACCTCCTTCAAAATTACAGTTCTTTTCTCTACGTACTAACGTAATGATATTACTTTTTTCAACAGATTCACAAATAAAGCGACGTAAGATGGAAATAAAGGTCATCCGCCCTAATCCCGAGATTGGTGTTCTGGCGCACATAGCAGGGGTGGTTAAAATCAATCAATCTGGTACCCTCCAAGAGATGCGCGAAGACATTAACCGAGAGCTACCAACTTATCTGGGTTCTCTCAAATTTCTATATTTGTCACGCAAGTTCAAGATTATTGATCCTCGAACAGAAGACCAATTATTTGTATCTGGGGTCTACAAAACGACTGTTTATGTGAAGGTTTTCCACGGAGCAGGTAAGATAACTTACACAGCTTTGTGTCAGTCATCACCAGATGCCCTTACTACTTGACAACAAAGCAAGAACGTTTGAAAGTTGTTTTTCTTATAAAACAACTTAAGTTTAATCTTGAGGTCAACATAATTCTCATCATGAGCTATTAAGTCTTTTCCTCTCTTGCAACGTGAATAACTTGAGAGCCTGACGTATCCACCACAGTCAAATGGTCTCAACAATTTTTCCAGATTTGCTCAGAGGCGATAGTTATACCAATGAATCACCAATTGACTTCTCTTCTCAACGTTATTTTGAGATTGTGAAAATCATCCAGAGCCAGCAGCTTCAAAACGTTTGAACATATATTCTAATTTATAAGCTATTTAGATTATTTTTACCGCCACAACTGAAAAAAAAAAACTGGTTCTAATGTCTCCTATGAAAAAAGGATTTACAGGAAATCTAGTGGTGAGATCACTTCCCGAGTTAAAATGGGTACCTTATTTAAGGACTGCACTAGGGGGGAGGCCCCATCCTCTTCGCTCTCAACCCTCGGAATTAAGGGCCTGTGTACATGGAGGTGAGGTACCCCCAGGTAGGTGAAGTAACATGTGGCGGGTCACCCTACCATCATGTGAACGTGATCACATTAAAATGAGAGATTATATGGTCAGGCGGGTTACCTCACCCAAGCGGGTTAGATCACCTACCTGGGGTCCCCCTCCCTTCCATGTAAACAGGCCCTAAAATATATGTAGTCCTCTGAAAGTCACACAGAGATCGTCATAATTCTCATACAGAACTTAACTGATGTACTCTAAGAAGAAGTCGACAAGACTCAGTTTCCCAATAAATTAGATTAGTAGTTGATTTCATTTTATCATTTATTTTTCTGCTGTTGTGATTACACTAATTTACTTGACCTAAATTTACATCCTGACAGAAAACTGTGAGTATTTTTGCTTGTGTGGCAAAGTGGCGTTTACGTGGTGTCCAAAATGCAACGTTCAAGGGTACTGTGGCGACGACTGTCGCCAAAAAGATGAGAGGGAGCATGGCAAGCTATGCAGCAGCAACAAAGAAAAGGCTTTACAACATGCCCGTATGAGGCGAATATCCAGAGCGAACAACAAATGATCCTCTGCGACAACAAAAGTTTCTTAACATACACCAGATTTTGTCTACGCTGACGTTGCTAGAAAACGTGCTTCAATAGCATTTTACACAGATGAACTAAAGCAAGGTGTACGTGTGTAATAATATACTTTGCCTTCTTTTTTAGAAGAGCATACATGTCTGCTGGTCAGAGTAATTTTAGTCAAAGAGTGTTCATATATTTCACAATTTACTTTCAGATTTCTACTTAATATACAGTGTAAGCATCCAGAGTGTGGATCGAAACGAGTTCAGGGCTTACAATGCACTTGTGTAAGCCACAACCTTTGGGGGGAAGAATAAAAACAAACGCCTCCTTAAGGTGATTCCGATAGGCTGTCTTTTTGCAACCTACAGGAATCTGTGTCATGGAAATTTAAGTTTTTTTCTCAGCTTCTTTATGACTAGAGTGTTTTCACATGACGTCACGGCGGCCATATTGGTGTCCCAAACCAATCTTCTGGGAGTTGAACTCTTTTCTTATGCAAACACTTTCTTTTGTTCCAATAAATTTGCATAGATGCTGGCCACGTGAGTGAAAACACTCCATATCATACGAATTGATACACGTGGGTATGAGGTCATCACGAACATATTTCAGGTAGATATTCCAGAACGAACATTTTTAAAATATTTTTAGTACAGAAGTTGCATTTTTAGATAACTGCATAAGCAGCAAGTCAGGGAGAGCAACCCTTGCAAAAAAAAGTATTGTTTTTGTTTAAACAAGTGTGTGACTTGTATTTAGTTACGATTATCTGTCCCTGCTCCCTGGTGGTAAGCTTTTCCACCTGTATATATACTTAAGGGGCATGTTTGTATTAAAATCGTTTTGAAGACGATGCCGTTTGCAGTTATCATGACCCAGTACGTTAAAAGAGAGCCTCTGGTGCGCTGTTATGAAGGGTTTGGGGAGCACATTCTCCCTCGCAGCCGTTTGTTGATGTCACGCAACGTTCCCCAAAAGAACTTTCTTTTGGGGGAACGTTGCGTGATATCCAAAAAACGAGGGAGACTAGGGGGAGCAAGGCGTTGGTTTAAATTAAGCATATGCTACGTTCACACTGCACTGGAGGAATTTCAGACTGGTTGAAATTCGTGCGTTTAGCAACCCTGTTCCCAGCAACCTCGGCCCCAGGACGCTTTTACCTGGCTTTGTAACCTCCAAAGTCAGGGAAAAGCGCCCTGGGGAGAGGTTGTGTTCCCAGGGCTTTTTCCCCTCCCATTTTCTAAGAGAAAAAGCCCTGGGAACGAGGTTGGTGTGTTTAGGTGTTCCGTACGGTGGCCCACTAGTGCCACTGCTTCTCACATTTTAGAATGACGCAGATTCTACATAAAAACTCATCTGCGCCGTGCATTGGTTCCTCTTTTCCATTCAAGTGATAAGCCGATTGCTATGAAATTGACTTCTTTCATAGAAATACACTTTCTTCGTAGAGATACACCTCCGCCGTAGAAATATGCCTTCGCCGTAGAAATGTGCCTCCACCGTAGAAATATGCTTCCGCCGTAGAAATACACCTTCGCAGTAGAGATGTGCCTCCGCCGTAGAATTGTGCCTCCACCGTAGAAATACACCTCCGCCCTGAGTGTACATCATATGCCTAGAATTGAAAACTCTAAAAGAAAATGGCCGGGGTGTTGAAAGCTATTCGGGCGAGAGAAGTTCACGGAGAAGAGATTGTGCTTCAGGTACGTAAGTGTCCATTATTTTAAGAGTTAACTGAACATGATGTACACTCAGGTGGCTGGAGACGTTACGTGACGGGAATCCTTCTATTTTCTCATACTAAATTATCATATCTCAGTGAGCATTCGGAAGTCAGCGGTCATTGCACGTGTGCTGAACAAGAATGCTGTATCATCATAGACTAGAAACAATAGACAATTCGCAAAGCACAAACTCAGCCAAAACGCCTAAAATCTTCCATGTTTACTCAAGTCTGGGCTTATAGAAGATAATGTCACAATTTTGAATGACCATGAAATTCAGAATCCTGGCCCTGAAAAAATTTGAAGGAAAAAAAACTACAAATTTTTAAGAAAATGCTTTTTTCGTGAGAAGGACGCTTAAACTGCTAACAAACCTTAACAAATAACTAAAACTATAATTTCTATATGTTGGCATTGTTCGAAATCGCGCTCATCTACAAGGCCCTAAAGCTTTTTTTGCTGACTTACAAGGACCCATCTGTTATAAAGATCCCCAAAATAAAGGGATAAATCTCATACTAGTTTATTAGATATAATCGTGTAACTTGAAGTTTGCTTATCATTTTCACATAAATTATGACCTAAATTTGCAAACCGCTGAATTTCTCGCATTGGGTCTTTGCGATTTGGGTGAAACTGTGTTCAACGGAAGGCACTATTGCGCACTACACGTAGCCGAGAGATTTTCACGAAAAAATGCCGGCAACAGCAGAATTTCGACTTAAAATTTTATGCTATATTGTATATTGATCTATATGTTATCCATGCTATATGTTAGACTTACGATTAAAGTAAAGGTGGGGATACCAGAGAGCTTCAAAGTAGGATGGTACCGCCACAAAATAACTGGGTCGAGTCACCTTAAGTTCGTTAATTACTCCTTTTAATGTCAACCCTAAAATTGAAAATCGATCGAAGCGATCAATCATCATCATTAATATTAATATTGATCTGATATGATTTTATGTCTTGTAGCTTAATTAAGGTCAACAAGAAATCATTAAGCTGCACTCAATTATCAGGAGCCAGATGAAAGACAGCCAAATAAATACCTAAAATTTAGGCGACAACAGAAAAATAACCTATCTGATCAGTGAGAATTTGAAATCCCCTGTCGACCTCCCCCTCATTCAGACCCTGATAGGCTCATTTCAAACATGGCGTGAGCAATTCGGTGAGCTGGCTCGACTGTAGCACGATTCCTAATTCAGTGGAATAAATGAAATAGCTTCACATTTTAACTTAACTGACTAATAATTTTAATTTTTTACAAACAATTCAAATAATTAAAAACAATAGTTCTATTTATAATTACTTATCTAACTATAGCACAGATGACCACAGACGTTTCGAGAGTCTGGAGACCAAGGTAATCATTCGATTTTCTAGTTAACCCTCGTATATAAACCACTGAAATTCAGCCGCAAATTGGCTAATGTTTAGTTAATTAGCCCCCCTTGAAATAGAAAAGACTTAAGCAAGTTGCAACTCAGGCTTTTTAGGGAGGCTATGATCTCAATGGAATGTCTTTTCGTCAAAACATAGGTTTGCCAGTCTACAAAAATCATTTTGTTCGCAGCTTATAAATTATATGTCGAGTTCCTATAAAAATTATTCGGACTGCCTAGAAGTCTGAAGAACCTATAGCTTATGTCGCAAAACCTAGGTGCTTGAACTTCGTCAGGATCCGGAGCGTCAATGTAAATAACCTGGAGGTATTAAAACATGCAAATAATTGATTTCAAGTTATGAAACCGCAAAAATGTTAATATTAGCTGATTTGTCTGAACCGTAACAATACTACACATTGTTATTGGAAATGTTTATGAAATGTTCGGCTTGATGCTGGAGAGAGCACGTACAAACAACTAGAGATGAAGCCACTTATGACTAAGAAACCATCAGCGATTCACATTTGTGAGTTTTAATTTTCTACCACCAAATGATTTTAACTGATTTTAACTGCTATTCTGATACAAAAGTAAACTGACTGGAGACAATTATGACGGTGACGGCATCGGGAACGCCTTGAGCTCAATTGCTGGTTTTCAGTGTCACGCCATTCAAAATAGATTAAAATAAAAATCAAAACCGTCCAATAGATAAAGTCCAGAATCTGGGAAATAAAAGGAGGTACATATACAAAGACCCTCGCCAAGATTCAGGTCAGGGGAATATTTCGTATACGAGAGATCCGAAGAAATGTTTTACCCAAATTTATAAAGATTTGTATGGAGACGCCATGCTGGTGCTCACCTGGATGAGCTCCAACATGGCGGACGGAAACCAACAGAAACGTCTGTTACCGAGTTTTGCTACAAAAGCGTGAATTTATTCCTCGAGAAACTCATAAACATTAAAGTAATACTTTTTCTAATAAATGAACTGTTTAAATAGCAAAATTTCCTGAAATAAGCCATTTTTTTAACCTACATGACAGCTCTCTTAGCCGTCATGTAAATATCGCGTCACGCAAAAACTTAGAAATTCAAGCGTCCTCTATCACAAAACCAAGAACCCTTTTGAAGCGAAAATTTGTATGAAAAGTAGTTTTCAGCTGCTCTAATGCATCGTGAAAGTAAAATCTCGGTAGGATCGATAGTTTTTTAGTTTGAATTTTAGTGACGTCATGTGAAAACCAACAATAGGTTTGGGAAGCAAACTAACAAGTCTGCACGTGTATCACGCTATTTTGTAAATTTCTTTACTCTCCCTGCGAAGCTAAGCTACGTGCAAACGGACGCAACAACTCCCAACAATGTTGGGAGTTGTTGGCCAATAATGTTGCGTCCGTTTCCAAGGGGCTAAAAGTTTGTCTGGTTTCAAACTTGGCGCAACAACACGCAACAATATCCAACAACATGCAACAGGGTGTGCAAACGGACGCAACATGTAACATCCAACAATGTTGGGAGTTGTTGGCCAACAATGTTGCGTCCCGTTTGCACGGGGCTCTACGACGTGAAATGACTGACTGATTTTAACCTTATACTTGTCTGAATTCGGAAGCGGTACCCCACACTTAAGCCGGCCAAATCATTCTCTCTTGGTTTAACAAGATTTTTCTTCGACATTGGCGTCACCGTTGTCGTAAGTCCCCGTAGGTTCCCTATTATGAATCAGAAACAAGGAAGCAACTAACAGTGACCTTCATCCACATGGCTAGCATAATTACGTTATCGTGAAAGAACAATTTTGCCAGAAACTTTCACGATATTCAAATTTCCACATGTATGTCAGAGGGCCTTTGTAGGAACAATGTATTCATTGCACACATGTAAAAGGCAGCAGCAAGAGGTGAGGCAAGGAGCAAATATTGCCACAGAATTTCGTTTAGTCCCGTTGTTACACTTTCCTTCGACTATAATTTCCCAGACTTGGTCATCAGAGTCAATTCCGTAGGTTCATGGATATATGCGCAAATCCTGTTAATCTTGTACGCAACAGAGACCAGCCTCGCATCTACATTTATGTTGCAGTTAATTTTTTATTTCCTTTGTTTTGGGGTATGGTAATGTATGCTAATGAATTTGCAACAATGGAAAAATACAAATTAACTGAAATAAAAAATTAAATGCAACATATAAAATTTATATGAAATAAAAATCCGCAAACGTTTTTCGTAGCGCGGAGACATAAGTAAACTTGCGAAGTGGTCACAGTTAAACAGGTTTACTCCTTGAAATTTTGAAAGCTTGCCTCCAGTTTTGCTAAACCAAAACCAATTAAAAATACCTACTGACGTAATGGACGACTGCGACACCGGAATAGTTTTAAGCGAAATCTAGCTTCTTATCGCCTCAATATCGTCTCCTTAAAATCGATTTATTTTGGCCTTGTTTTTGATACCGTCCTATAAGCTTGATGATCTTGGTATTAAAGTTTTTGTTATAACTTTGTAATAAGTAGATTTTGCAATTTTGTTAGTAAATCAGTCTGCATATAGCCCGGATGGACCTTCAGTGGCATCAGCTGTGGAAATGTAAAAAAATGTTCTCAGAATAGGAAAAACAAAATAGCCGACTAAATAGGAATACCATCGAGAACTAAAGTGGATGTTCACAAGAACTTTTAGTAAAATATAACACGATGGAAGGTGATGAAAGGTCTCATGAGCGTCAAATAAACGCCTGTTACGACGTTATCATTTTAGAGCTTGCAAAGATCGTTTCAATTTATGATGTACACTAAAGGTACTTGTAATGTCAAGAGATTGAAATGGGAAAAGAGAGTACATGCTAACGTCAAGCGTCTGAGTGACATTAATTTGGCGTACAAAGACTTGATTTATGGCAAGCGCAGCTAGACATACAACATTGAAACGTTTCGGCTTCTTCCTACTGCCCTTTCTTGCGGACTGACTCATGATAACTTAAAATTGTCACAGTCTAGTCCCGGCGAACCAATCCGAGAGTCAGTTAACGAATGATAACTAGTCAGTGTGGTAATCAATATTAATGGTCATAATTTCTTCACCTATTTAATCCCAATTTAACCTATTCTTAATCCTGTTTTTGTTGTACTGTACGAAAGTGGAATATTTTCAATTGAATTTGAAGTGAAGGTCGTTTTCCATGCCTTCAAGTTATCACAAATTGAACCTCAATACAGCTTAACTTCCTCATTTCATAACGTGTACATAGTCCGACTGAACTTACAGTTTGTTTTCAACCTTTAATTTGACTGCTGGTTTGGAAAGTAAACAGGACAGAAACGTATAGATCTAGTAAGAGCTTGAGCTGACGTTAACCGTATTGTTTGCTGAAGAAATTGACATGTTGTTGTCAAAAGGAAATGCTTAAGTTCTGTGAAAAGAAAGAAAATTTGACGTAATCCCTGAAAACAATGAAGGGCCATTTCTGGTGTGCGAATACAAAAGGCCATGTAATTTAACATTATTCGTTAATGAGAAAATAACCTATTCCATTTTGTTGTTACAGAAAGGCACAAAGAAAAACGAATTTGTTGGAGCACAAGGTACGATCTAGGCTTAGTTTTGTTTGGCCATGTCACCGAAAACGTGAAGTGATTTGTGTGTGTTTGATGGCCATGCCTTACAAACGTTTATTTGTCTACGTGGATCCTGTATTGGAGTTAAAGAAGCACAACACGACGCCTTTAATAACACGTGGAAAAGCTTCTAAGCGACTTAAAAATGGTGCAAATGAGTTTGTACTTGAAAAATACACTGGAACAAAAAAAGACCGTCCTAAACCACGAGAAAGAAGTAAAACTCCAGACATTGGCAAATGGAATCGGGAAGACTCAAACTTGAATGATCATAATCTTTCTAAAAAGGTAAATTTCTCACCAGCGTTTTTACAATCATATGCTAAGCCCGTTATGAACCCGTCAAAATCAAGAACAGAGGCACCCTACAAATGGTTCGACCCAAAAGCAACTGGAGGAACGCCTAATGTATCAACGGATGGAGCATTTACCATGAACGGTAGGGGGCGCAAAAGTGGAGAAACTCCACCAGATAGACTTCAGGCTTCTGTAAAATCCAGACGTCGCTCGCTTTCTTTGCCTCCTGACCCTGGAGAAAAGTACTCCATTTCAACCATTGTAAAAGCCCGAAGCTTGGCGATGAAGTGGCGAGGAAAAAATGGCAGAATGGGAAGGAGGAACACTGTGCTACCCACGATAACTGACGATTCCACAAAGTTCTCTCTCTGCGCGAACGTCAAGTGCAGTCCCCAGTTTGAGGCAGTGGTAAAGATCTTACAAGATGACGCGGACGATGTCGATGATACATTGAAAAGCTTTGAGCTACTTAAAATAGATTAAGGAATTTATATGTGTGGCTTTTAATGGCACGAATGACATCGAAAGCTCTTCGCTTAGAAACAAATCGATGGCCGAGGAAACGTATGTATTGAAACGTTTTTCGGAAACGAAACCAGTTCAAATTCACCTTTGGACCGTTCCGCTTGAGCGTATCAAATTCGTACAGTACACATTACAGAAGCATTAAAACTGTACATAAATGAAGACTAAATTTGCGTTACAATATAAAACGCAGAATGGACAGTGACGTAGAGAAGGTAGATTCATAACTCTTTTCGAAAATATTACACGTAAAACACAACTTGTCGGATAAGACATTTTGCTTTAAATAGTTTTCATTTACACCTCTTTTTTTTTTCTACAGGTTCATATAGAAAGAGATCATTTGTATGAAAAGGCGAAGTGTTTTTGGCTATATTTTTTTGAATGAAAGATTGCATTTGTCCGCTGCTTCGACGAAGTGTTTTCCTCACTGAAAACTCACGACCTTTCTTTGTGCTATTACACGACTTACTAGATACTAGAAGAGTTCACTTTTCAACGGTAAAACGACAGATCAAAAATTCACTCTCAACGGCTAACTAGAAAACCATATATTAAAGCAGGCCAATACAGAATTGAATTCTCTTCTTTCCACGCACGTCAAATAGCTAATAAAACAAATCGTGCTACGGAAATTTGCATGGAAAGAGAAAGTAAAGTAAACAATTTCCTTTTGATTAGGAAAACTCTGAATAAAACAAACAGTTCGTTGAAATTATCAGCGACGAATTACCAACGCTTTGTTTTGCTTATTTATTGGAATTTTTTGTGTATTTCTTAGGTCAAAATAAGTCATTGCAGTGGAAGCTGGGTAGCACTAGATATTACTCTGACTTGTAATTGGCAATTACTGCCCACCTATAATTGGACTTTCTTTGTTAGTTATTTAGCATTTGTCACTGCACAAAAGGCAAATTCGGTCTGTTGATGGTATAATTAGCAGTAAAGAATAAATAAACTAATTTGGGACTCGCTCGAGCAATAGGCAATGTTAAGACCCCGTTTACAGATCTTTACATGGGTCTGGACAAATTTTTGAAGCGACAGGCAAAAAATTGCACGGATCCGCCTCGCGTAAGCTCACCGAAAAGCACCAGCAATAGGAAACGTTAAGCCCCCGTTTACACGGGTCAGGACAAATTTTTGAACGGCCAAAAGCCCCCTGATCCGTGCAACTTTTGGCCCTTCAAAAATTTGTCCTGCCCCGCGTAAACGGGGTCTTAACGTTGCCTATTGCTGGTGCTTTTTAGTGAGTTTACGCAACAGGACGGCAGGCTTTTTAACAATACCTGGCCCGGGTTGTTCAAAGCTGGTTAAGATAACCCAGGGTTAGTGCGAAATTTGAATTTAGATGTGAAAGCTTAATTAAAAAGTAAATTCAGTTTAATTCATTTTGTCAACAAGTTGATGATTGGATGCTCTTAAAAATAACAGAGAAAATTATCTGAAGAAATGTTTTTAAACAAAAGAAAAGAAAGCCGGGTTAAGCTCTGCGCCCTGTAGAACATCTATTGCACATTCTATTGTTGGTTTTCACATGACATCACTAAAATTCAAACTCAAAAAACTATCCATCCTACCGAGATTTTACTTTCACGATGCATTAGGGCAGCTGAAAACTAATTTTCAAAAAAATTTTCGCTTCAAAAGGGTTCTTGGTTTTGTGATAGAGTACGCTTGAATTTCTAAGCTTTTGCGTGACGCGGCATTTACATGACGGCCAAGAGAGCTGACATGTAGGTTAAAAAAATGACTTATTTCAGGAAATTTGCCATCTAAACAGTTCATGTACTGGAAAAAGTATTATTTTAATGTTTATGAGTTTCTCGAAGAATAAATTCACGCTTTTGTAGCAAAACTCGGTAACAGACGTTTCTGTTGGTTTCCGTCCGCCATGTTGGAGCTCATCCAGGTGAGCACCAGCATGGCGTCTCCATACAAATCTCTATAAATTTGGGTAAAACATTTCTTCGGATATCTCGTATACGAAATATTCCTCTGATCTGAATCTTGGCGAGGGTCTTTGCATATGTATCTCCTTTCATTTCCCAGATTCTGGACTTTATCTATTGAATGGTTTTTTTATTTTTATTTTCATCTATCTTGAATGGCGTGACACTGAAAACCAGCAATATCATTACACGCCCGACGCACTCTGGCCAGTGTCTCCTCAAATTACAAGGACTTGAGACAAACCACACGATATCACACGCCTTCAAAACCTTTTCATAGTGAGTGTACCCAATCCTTACGTTCAAAATATGCTATAATCATACATATCTATCGCAAGAACAATCCATTCTTCCCCATCAACTACTACCTGTAAGGATAGTTGGTAAAGAAGTAGCCTCGATTTGAATTGGACAGCTAGGATATTAATCATTGTTAGGGTAAACATGGCTTTGAAACAGCGAAATAACTGACAGATGAAATGGTGGAAAATCACAGAAAGATGGGTTGAATGATAATTAATAATTATAATAATTAAATAACTTATTATTTTTACAGCAGTGACGAAAACAAGCTCAAATTCAATAGTAAAATACCGTAAGGGACGTATCATATCTTCCTCCTCAAACACGAAAAGACAAGATTACAAGGGACCCACTTACTCCCCTAAGATGCGGGCCTCGCGAATATGCAAAAATATTAATGTTTATATTCCCCGTGACGCAGTGGTTTTCCGAACGTAGCCGGCCTACTATTTTGATAACAAAATCATTTCAGACTAACATTTTACCGTAAGAAGATGTATCCGAAACATGTCAATCGAAGCACAGCTAGTTTCAACTAGATTTGCATGTTTGTTGATATAAAACAACGAATAAAACTACAGAATGCAAGTAAAATCAATAAATTTCAAACGATCTATATTTACATATTTTCCGAATGCACAGTTTTTGGTTGTCAACAATCGCTACATTGTCTTGCTAATTAATAACAATTTCTGGAATGGAGCCAAGAGGGCGCTCAAATCGTAACGAACCTTGGTCGAAGTGTCTTCGAGCGCTCGCTGCTTTACGTCGCTCGTCGGCAGCAACGAACGTACCTCACAAACAAAACAAGTTTTGGCCTGTTTCGAGAGCAAAACAGAAGCAATGTTGAAGCTGTGCATCGCTTGTAGTTCGAAGGTAAATGAGATTAGTTTATGAAAAGCCAAAGGTAAAATAGAAATGTTCTTAGAGGTTTAGCCTTCAGAGAGATTTTGAAGTTTTACGATTCAAGGGTTTTACACACAGCTTGTAACGTGACCAAGTGATGTAGGGTTCTCGCGATTGAGTTTGGCCAACAATTTTATAAAATTTATTTTTGAACATCGATCTCTGTGATGAAATTATCTGGCTTGCAAACAGAGTATGTTCTGATGTCCTTTGGACAGTGTGAAGCGTAGTAGTCAGTAACAACAGTGTTACGACTGTAAGCAAAACATAACGCAATCGTAGCAACACCGGTTGTCTCGCGTTAGTTAAAGTACAGCGAATAACTTTTATTTTTCTCTGTAAATTACAAACCACTTTAAATTTAGAGACATTGTTTTTTGGTGTTACTGTTGCAGGATAAACTTTGGTATAAAATAACTGAATACTTACAACGCAGTTACATGCAGAGGGGCCATGAATTCTAAACCATATCCCGCCCATGTCAGATGTAGCGACTAGGGAAACCGCCATTTCGCAAGGCAACAAAACGAGCAAAACGACAAACAAGTCCATGTAACAGTATCTTTCCACAATGCACTTTCAGCTACAACTTAACCGGATATAAACGTTTTTAATTTTTTCAAGAAAATTAAGATACATTTGTCGGCATAATAATCATGAGCACACCAAGATTCACTAACTACTGACAGTATTTGTTTGTTCGTTTCAAATTGTTTTCAGTTTTTTGAAACATCATGGTGTTGTTAGCCTGAATTTCAGACATTACTTTGAGTCGCTTACCCGGAATAGTGACTCGAAGAAATGTCTGAAATTCAGGCTACAGGAGCTGCTTTTGGAAGCTTAGGCATTAACAAAAAAAACTCATAAAAATCCATAATAGCGTCGATCTTCTGTATACGTTTGCAAAAATCTAGGGGCGCGAAAAATCCTTGGGTAGATTAACATCTCAGTCTTCTGTTTTATTTTCACTTACGGTTAATAAAAGTCTGCTGGTACGGTGCCGCCTTGCTAGAGAAGAATTGAACGCCCAGAATAACACAGTTAATAGTACAAATCAACTTCAATTGCTCTTTCACATCTTTGATTCCAAAGCCTTTGTCAAATCAGACTATTTCGTTTTGGCTTGCACCAGTTGAAAGTAGGGCAAGTCGGTAGTCGAGATGCGGTGGTTTAAGTGTCCATACGGCCTTGGAACCCGTTAACCTCGAAATAAGCACCACAGAAACGGTTTACCTCTCCGAGTTTTATCAAAGTTGTCATGACTTACGCTTTTATCAAGAACTCCAATTTACACATAACATTTTCAAAAGTAAACAGGGTTATGAAAATTGACAGGATGCAGTGCTTTGCCGGTTTTTCATCTAAGTGTTCGGAATTAAATAAAGATCGAATATATGAAGTGAATCAGGTGACAAATGTTAAACGTTTGTCTGTTAATGTGTAGGGCAAATTGGTTTTGTGGATCAGAAAAAAAAATAAGATAATTAAAAATATTCGATATTCAGCTGTAATAATTTTTTACCTTAATTTTTCGTATGGTCAATATTTGCGGTCAATTGAATTTTCTGAACTGGAAGGTTTAAACCAAAACATTTATATTTAAAACTAAATCAAACCACAATCGCTTTCATTTTTGTAAACTGCACCTAAACGAACATAAAATGTTTGACCATAAAATTGGTAGTTGAAACACATCAACAATCGCCTTAGTTTATTTTTGCAAGCTGTACCTAAACGAACATAAAATGCTTCAACATTAATTGAAAGTAAAACCAACGTGAGTCTGCACGAACGTTTAAGACCCAGTCTAATTGCTTTGTAGATGACTGTAGTTTTATGTAATTTGTACAAATTGTTACTTGTTCAGGTTTAAACTATTGTGTCACTTAAAAGGTTTCGATTTACTCTCACATTATGCTGATTATGAGATTGTTCTGTTTATTTCTGAATATTGCATTATAGATTGCTTAACAGGGTTCCTACAAAAGCTTTCTCCAGTTCACTGAAATCTGGAGATGTTTGGGAGTAGGGACATCAACTGAATAATTGTGATATTATAAATGTAAAGAGTGAACTCTGAAGAGCCTGCTCAATTTTTAGGAAGATACATGAACTTCAAACATAACGTGAACTGATTTATTTAAATTAGGAATCAAGATGATGGTGTATTTAATTTGCTGTAACTGAGGGAAAAACCGAGGCATTGAAAATTGAATTGAGACCCATACATTGGCTAATGCAGATTCAACTTTTATGGCCTATCGAGCCGCAAGCTTAAAATACTCATCACGCTCTTTTTTTTCCTTTTGCATCTCATCTATAGGTCGCTGCCTCAAGTCGCACCTGCTCCTGTGGTCACGTGTTTTCACCGGAGACCCGCAGGATTGGCGGGAAACGATTCTCTGGTAAATACGTTTTAATGACAGTCATCATACTATACATGAAAAAACTATTCTTGTCTTTTATACAGGCAACGTTTTAGTAAAATTTGATCATAACTTCAACGCTCAATAAATAATTAAAAGCTGGTAAACGTCCGAAATCATTGAGACGCTTTGATTTTAATTTGAATCGAAGATTCAGTCAGTCAGTCAGTCAAAGTCTTGAAGCTTTGAATCCACTTTAAAACTTTAATTTCTTGTTTCATTAATATCTCATTGGGCAAAACCTGACTCAAAGAGGAGGATTTTCGATTCATGTCTTTACCTTGCTGATAAGAATGATTCTGAATTATGTTAACTATTGTGCTAACGGTTTTGTTCCTTAGTGTTGTCGCTACTATCTATATCATATGTACTTCCAGAATTACATTTCTATTGAATGAAACCCCAATGAGGATTCGCCTCTTTTGTTAGCTGCTTTACCGCCCGACTTTCTGGTGATTTTTGCAAGAATCAGGGCACTCCTTATCTACATTATATAGTTTTTGAAAACAAATGCTGTCTTCGAATCCCGTTGATTAGTCCCAACATTTTTTTCGGGTAAATTTACAATTATATTACCGGTACTTAAAGGGGCTGTGTCACGGCAGTCCAGTTCATTTTGTTTAATTTTGCCAATTAGTCGCCTTCGATCGCTATGAAACTTAATTTAAGAAAAAAGAAATTACATGTAAATGACAAAATCAGAGATCCGTGACAAACAAATATGTCTCCTGAGCATTATTTTTGAAGTTGCGAGCAGCAGGGATGAACTTCGAAAAACTGTTAGGCTGAACAGTTTTCAAAAACCCGAATTTCAATTCGTTTCAATCTCCTTCAGTTTTGCCCATCCGTGGCATCTGTTGTTTCTGTTATGTTATTTTAACCTTCCTTTAAAGTTTTAAGCGGTTATTTTTATGTTTCTCTTAATTTAACGGACATTTTGTAATTTCTTCATTTGACTGAATTTCGTGACACAGCTCTTTTAAATTGCCATTGCGATCGCGATCATATCTTCAAGTGCATGTGTATTTCCCCAGTTCACATAAGAATCTTCATTCCATATGTCCCATTCATTGCACGGGTTGAGATGAACTCAACAAAACTGGCCAGCTGCCAATGTATTTTTTTATATAGATAGATTTATTGATAATCACATTTGATAATCAAGCTGCCAATGTATTGGTCTTCTTAGCTCAGTTGGTAGAGCACTGCAGCTCTCAAACGCAGAGGCAATATGTTCGAATCTCGATGAAGCCCCGAAATTTTTTTCCGGTTAACTCGCAATTTCTTAAATTGTTATTACAACTGTGACGATCATATAAATTCATTTGAAGTCTGTCTTGTTGTCTAGGATACCGACTGGGGACAACACGGAGGCAATCATCTAGTAATCTTCATGAAAGACAGCAAAACGGATGCGTGAAGGCCGACCCTACAGCCAAGAAGGTGAGGTGCTCTTGGAAAGGCTTTGAATGAGAGCTTGATAAAATCTTTGATACGCCTGATTACAAAAACGTTATCGCTTGAAAAATATAAAACTTGTATAGTGGATATATGGGTAGAAGTTTATTAGCATTGCAAGTTCAAAGTTCTTTCCAGAATAGCTTACGCTGTTAGCCAAGGGGGTGTTTACATGACACCGGGGCGACTTTCGCTCCGGCGTGAGTTCACTCCGGTTCCCTCTCGTAGCTCTGTATTTGTTTACAGCTTACCAAGACCCACAAATGTCATGCAGGCGCGAGTAACACTGGCGTGAGTTCACCCCGGTTAATCCACTCCGGTACGAAATTTCGCAACGGTATCGTGTAAACGCGACACGACCACTCGTTTCAGTGTGAAGTCGATCTGCCGGTAGACTGGAACGGGCAGCACATGCGTAATGTTTGCGATTTTGAATTCCACGTGTTTTTTATCTATATGAAGTGGAAGTTCATATAAACGCAATATAAAATGACCCAGTCGTCATGTAAACGCGATACGAAATCAAGAAGTCATCCCGGTATGAAACTCGAGCTGGTGCGAGTTTTCTAATGTAAACACCCCCTCAGCGCTGATGCGTAGAGTGTAGCCACACCTCCAACGTACATGTTTCTTATCGACATGAAGTGTACCCTCATATAAACGCAATATGAAATGACCCAGTCATCAACCCAGTCATCATGTAAACAAGATACGAAATCAAGAAGTCATCCTGGTATGAAACTCGAGCCGGTGCGAGTTTTCTAATGTAAACACCCCCTCTGCGCCGATGCGTAGAGCGTAGCCACATCTCCAACGTTCACTTAAAAATAATGATAAAAAAAACGTCTTTGGAGGAGTTAAAAAGAAAAAGGCATGCCTGAAGCAAAGTCATACTCCAGGGGTTTACATCCGCTTGTGAAGCTCTTAATAACGAAAGCTCTTCTTGAAAGAACTTTGAATTTGCCTTGCTAATAAATGTATACTTATGAATCCTTTAAGCTGCATCGTTCGTGGTTCATACTGTCAGCAGTAATCGGTTTTTGGTTTTAGTTTCACGCAATGAATAGAAAACTACTATTTTCTAGGTGAGAATAGTTTGCACTTGAAAACAAGGAGAAAAGTAGGACATTAAAATATGCCACAAAACCGATATTAAGGGATTCTTTAGAAATTTCTTATCGTTTGGTCTCTGCCTTTTAGACTTGTTTTGCAATAACAATCTCTTGCCGGTATTATCTTTTTCTTACCTGGATAATTCAAACCCTTGCGAAGGACTCGATTCCTTACGTGTTTGATTCATATTTCTGGCTACTCCAGCAACAACAAATCTGAATTTAAATCTGATTAAGCATTTTCTAATCAACAAAACCTCTGATCTAATGCGAACAACTTATCCCTTACCGTCCATTTTAATCGCTTTTACTTCACAGTCGCAAAAGCCAATACTGAAACAAAACACAAAGAGTCCTAAAGCAAACCAAGAGAAATCAAGGTTTACGCTTCACAAACCCTGCAAGCGAAAAGTACCGCACATGTCGAACGAAAACCAAAGTAAAGGTAAAGTGAGAAAGCTTGACAACATCATGGATGTGTTCTTTTCCCCGGAGAAACGCTTGAAACTATCGCTTGCACTCAATGAGATCAACAGAAGATTAGCAGGGCAGATTCTCATCTGGAAATGCTTCCTTGTGAAACAGGATAAACTATAGAAGTCTACTCCTTTAGCAGTATATGGCTCAGTGAATGAGAAAGATGTACATACGTATATAATTATATGTTGACTGGCGCACTCAACACCAACGCCCGATTCGACTACCCTTCACGTGCCGCGGCGTTCTTTTAGACAGAAGAGGAGGAAGCCATCAAGCCATGCTGTCTGTTTACATATGTCTACATGAAACTTTTCTTTAAGAAAAACCGGCCAAGTGTGATTAAGAAGGTGTTCTATTCTACGTAGAATTTAGATGGCTATACCTTACCAAATTTTATGCCCCAATTATTCCTTTAATACGAAAGAGGCAGAAAACATTGCAATGTTTTATCTACAAGAGTAACTAACCTTCGAGGGTAAATCGCACAGATCGAAGCCCTACATCTGAAGCCGTACATATTGTCAGTAATACCGAGCCAAAACCTTTCCAAAACCTTTGCCAAACGTTTCCCGCGAATTTACCCTCCTCCCACGCTACCTACGACAACAACTTTATTAAAATTTGCAAAAAAACTTACTAGAATATCTTCCCTCGACAAGCGAGGTTTACTACATAATAATGCTTGCTTCTAGACATCTTAGGCCCGTTTCAAACGTCGTGCTACTGCCTTGCCGAACTAAATTGATCGAATTAAATTCGACTTTAGCACGGCAGTAGCGCGACGTTTGAAACCAAGTCGTGCTACTGCCGTGTAGCACGGCAAGCTTTGCCGTTCTACACGGCAGTAGCTCGACTTGGTTTCAAACGTCGCGCTACTGCCGTGCCGAACTCAATTCATAAATTATAAATACATTAGAATACATTCAAAAGTTTCCTAAACTGTTTCTTTATTTTTGTGTTTCGTTTTCGGCAACAGCCGTTCTATTCGACTGAATTAAATTCGACGTTTGAAACCAAGTCGTGCTAGTGTCGTGCTACAGTCGAGCTACAGTCGAGCCAGCTTAGCACGACAGTAGCACGACGTTTGAAACAGGCCTTAGCTGACTTCAATAATCCCCTTTATTGAAAATGATAAGGCAGTAAGTGAGAGCAAGTTTTCTTACTTTAGTTTGATATCTTATTTATCATCTTCGTTTTGCGACATTATTAGGTATTATACATTTGCATGTAATATACTAATAGGGGCTCGTAATATCGAGTTTCCACTTCATTCGGAACTGTAGTAACTGTATCAGTGATTACACCCATGTGATACTTAATAAGTGCGTCACCAGGAAACTACTGATTATCTTAGCTCTTTTTGTACAGATCAGAACTGCCTGGACACCAGACAGTTGTAAATAAAGTGCATGTAACTTGGAAAATTAAGACGGGTACAGTAAACACACCCACGTATAGACGGAAAAGCTGAAATTGGTAAAATAATTACCGAATATGCGATACCGCTATTACTCTTTGACTTCGTTTAATACCATTTCAACCGGACTGTTTATCTTTAATCTTTAATCTTTAATCACAGTTCGTAACCATACTGTTTACACAAATCGCGTGTTTTCAATGTAGATGTTAAGTATATCTTAGCATTAAAAACACATTGATCACTCTGTGATACTTTGAACTGAACCGACCGAAACTATTGAGACCGTTCTGAATTACTCGGCGTTTAACATAACAATATTAAGGGAATCAGGATTAAAAATGAAACAATGTTGATACCACAAATTAAAAAAATATAACGCATATACGCAGGAAGACTTACACGGAAGGAAACATCAATACATGGAAATTAATTAACACTGAGTGTATAGGTATTCAATGAGTCTTTTAGCTTCGAAATTCAGCTCGCGAAAATAAAATTCTTCAATAGCAGAACATCTCATGGTGTTAACGGTCATAACTGTCCACGATGAAATTTTCCTGGCATTTAATGTCACCAATTATTTTAATCATGGACCGGAACAAGAATAGTATTTCAGCAAAAAGTCTACTGGATTTAAGCCCATTAACTATACTACTGGGGTTCAAAGCTAAAATTTCGTGGAAATCTATTAAAAGTGAACTATGTTTGCTCTCAGTTCATCGCTTAAGCAACAACTTAGTTTCAGATTTATTTTGCAATATTTCTTACAAAGTTACAGTATATGCATAGATTGAATTACAAGTCATTTAGAATGACAAGTAAAAGAAAGGCATCAATGGCGTGGAGACCAGTTAAGAAACTGTTAGGGATTATACCAGCCAGTTCATCATCAAACAAATCGTAATGGCTTCGGAACTGATAGTTAAGGGTATTATGAATGAATTTAATACTTGTCAGGGGCGTAGCTACCTGTACACGCACGGTACGCACGTCCGTACCTGAAAAAGTCGAGGGGGGAAAAAATAAAATAAAATAAAAAGGGAATAATTAAAAAAAAGAGGATGTAAAAGTTAAAACAACAACAACGGCAATATAAATTGCCTCAATTCCGTTGAACTCTGTTTGGTTCTTTGGAATATTTTTCCTAAAACAACGGACTGTTTGTTTCTTTTTCACATCCGAAAGTCGGTTTTCAAAACAACAGACTCTTTTCTCCCACATCAGAAAGTCGGTTTTTGGTTGAATCTTGATGCGCTCAGATAGCAAGCGGGATGGTACAAAACGTGAACACGTTATTTTCATCCAGGGCCTGTCTTCGCAGTAGACAAAGGAGAGCATGATTACGTCTATGCGAGGGCTTCTGCCGGTCAAATTTGGAGTTTTTTTTAGGGGGGAGGGAGATTTGAAAAATTTTGCATACCTCTGGAAATATCCTGGCTACGCCCCTGCTTGTTTGCCCGCGTAGTTTCAAAAAAAATCTAGCACACAGAACGTACGCTTTAATGAACTCGTTCAAAACAGGAAATTGAAAAGGCTCAGCGCAAAATCTAAAAAATGGCTCTGCAGGGAAGTCTGTTTAGGGAAAGACCAAAAAATAGACTATTTTTACTTTGTGGGAATAATTGAGTTAGGAAGCATGGCATTTCTGCCTTGCATTTTAGTGCGGAAATGAAAAAAAAAATTGTTGCTTTTGATTTTGTTTGTACCATCGCGAAATAACACCAAAGAATAAATAACTGCAGCAGCAAAATTAATGAACAGATGCATGAAACACATCCACTCAAGTTAATCTTGGCGTCGTGGGAAATAACTGAGTGGAAAAGGCACTGCACTTTTTACTAGCTATCGACAAGGACCGAGTTATACAATAGAACACTAATTATAATCACCACTCAGTGACTAAAACTCAACTGGATGAACTAATTGCCAGAATATATCGGATTTAAATAATCTTCTGAATACTTAACGACAAAAGGAACCTCTGTCCTTTACTAATATTTCATGGCAAATAATTGATTAGGAAAGTGTTTCGTGCTTTCAACTAGGGAGCTTATCACAGAAAAAAATGTTTGTCTTCAGCGAAAATTTGTTTTATCGTGCATGGAATAAGGATTATTAATGATTAACGGGAGACGAAAACTGTTATACTCAATTACTTCCCTCGAAATTCTGTCAAAACCATTGAGCAAAGAACAACCATAATGTGATTAAAAAATTTTAAACCCGACGGATGCAAACGACTTATTCCAATAAGTGTTATATAGAGTCAAGTATATATGAAAAAAAATATAGGCCATTAAAACTAAACAATGGAAAAGGAGTGATACTTATTGACGGGAACTGCTATCTCCAATTATAAACCTTTAATACGTGGAAAAATTACGCGGAAAAGGTTTGTACTTTTAAAAAAGCAGTTAGGGGCAAAGATGAAATAATATGGCTCCATGGCAGCGCTTTTTTAATCTTTGGAACCACCTGTTCCAAAGACCATTAAATGTAATTTAAGCTTGACGACTCCCTGTTATTGGAAGAGACGTGCAGGGAAACTGAAGAACACATTAGTTAACTTAGGCTCGCTCACGAACAGCTACGAACGCACAGTTTCCTTTGGTACATTGTGCCAGTATTTTCGTTTAATAAGTATCTGGCAACACGTTTTGGATATCGTCATGAGCGACATAACACAACTAAGCTTTCCAGCTCAGATTAGTTTCCTCATTAACATCATCATTAATATTATTATTTGTCCCTTCACTGTCCTCCTGAACGTGCTGGTAATAATGGCAGTTAAAAGAAGACCAAGACTGCAAAGAAACTCCAACATTTTGCTGGCCTGTTTAGCAGCTACTGATACAGCCACTGGTTTACTAACACAACCATCAGATATTCTGTATATGATTCTCAAGCTATGTGGAATCGGCGATAAAGGCGTTGAACCCACGGTTTTGGATTTTCATAATTCTTCTTTACGCGCCCTGTTTGTCTGTTCGTCACTTCATCTGATGTTGGTAACCTTTGAGAGGATTATAGCGATCAAATTTACAATGTACTACAACGCGATTGTCACAAAAGTCAAACTTAAGGTAGTAGTGGCTGTATTTTGGTTCGTTTCGGTTTCATCTGAGGTAGTAAATCACGTAACAGGCCAAACAGTTTTTTCAAACGTTTTCACGGCTTTGACTTTAGTTTCCTGTGTTCTTTTTATGTCGATTTCGTACTTATCATTGTACCAAGAAACTCGCCGACATCAAAAGAGAATGAAAAAGCAACAAATCCCGCTGGAAGAAGTGGAACGATTTCGTAAAGAAAGCAAAGCTCTCAAGACAACAGTGTTCGTAGTTGGGGCTGTGCTGTTATGTTTTTTCCCTGCGTTCATATTCCTTTCAGTTGTTTTGCACTTTTCAGGAGCCGTTGTAGTGCAATCCAGTTTGTTTTATGTTGTTACACCATTCATTCGTACATCCGGAATGTTAAACTCGTTTCTGAACCCACTTATTTACTGTTTGCGGCAAAAAGAAATGAGAAAGTTTGTTTTAAGATTTCTTAGATTTCCGACAGCAATACAAGTGGTGCAACCCATTGATAACTACTGGTAGTTAAAACTTAAAACTTAGCAAAATTCAGCGCAACAATTGGGCAAAAATTAAAGCAACACAAATTCAATCATATCAGTTGTAAAAAAAAGTTCTTGGGTCTGCGAATTATATTAAGATACGGTGCATGTAAAACTTGGGTGTTGCGTTGTATGAATAATAAATTTTATTTTTTTAGCACTGCCTTTTATGATTTGCCTCCTCAAATCACTCGGACGCTGAAAAGAAATGATGCGATTTTGAACAAAAAAACTAGTGCGATTCGTGTATAAATCGTGCTGCAGATGGCCAATAAGATTGCAAGGAAATCAGTGATTTTCAGTTCGTTTTTACTTTTCACAAGCCGTTGTGAGGCAGTCCAGTTTGTATTATGTGCTTACACCATTCATTCGTACCTCCGGGATGTTAAACTCGTTTCTGAACCCAATGATTTACTGTTTGCGACGAAAGAAAGGCGACGCAAGCAGTGCATCCCGAGATGAGCACTGGTCGTTGATGGGGTAACTTGTGCATAGCTGAAAAGTTAATTACATTGTATTAAAATTATCATGATAATAAATGGCTGAATTTCAATAAAACTAGTTTTTAAAATAACTGTAGTTTAACTTGAGTAGTATTATAATACTTGCTGTTAGAACACGAAGTAATTTACCACCGTGACGAGTCTATGACAAGTTTCTGTCAAGATAATTTAACCAGAAAATTCCAGTGAAAATCTTTTCGACTACCCACCCGAACTTCCCTTCAAATTATTTTAGGATCCTTGGGGTTTTCGCGGAAAAACTTGCCCATCCATGCACCAAAATTAAATGAAGCCTAATATATAGCTTTAGCCAAGGCTAAAGGCGAAGTTCCCAAAAACAAATTTATAATTTGCTTGGAAAAATAGACTTGTGGACACATGAGCCCGCTATACAGTCATGCAATACTGGTCAACGGATACCCTGTTTGCACAGCTGTCAATTGAACACAACATATATGTGTAATACCAGGTTGCAGGCGCTCACACTAGCTAGCTAAAAATATGAGATTCGAATTGGTTACCCTGTGGTGCGGACGAAAGGGCGTACGGTCACATATTACCAAAATTTTTCGGATGGATAGATAACCAAACTTTCTTTTCTTAGCTATAGGGCTCCGCTCGCACGCACTTCGCGCGTGGAGCTCCGCTAGTGAATTCCCAGCGAAATCAGGTTAATATAAAGCAAAAAAGGAAGGAAAGGAGAAAGCAAAAAAAAAAACAAAAGCTGATTGGCAAGTGTCCATTTAAACCAAATTCCAATCACCAAATTAATCTGGAATTTTGCCTTCCGCGCATAGCCGAACTTCGCAAGCAAGAATTTATTATCACTAAGAGAACCAAACGTAATGCGTTAAACAATGTTTTTTGGAAACGTTTTGGTTATTCTTGGCCAGATAGTGACCAGAAAACGGCACAACTAAATTCAAAAGGAGTTTTTCGTATGAAAAAAAATCATGGATGATTGATTTAGCCTTTTGCTAGAGAGAAAGAATTGATAAAACTTTCCCTCTAGCAACAGGCTACGAGCAGTCTCTTGATTACCTTTTTAGTCACGGTAGATTGCGAGCACGCGCTCAAGAAAATTAAGGCATGTGTCTTCTATTCAATTCCTCAAACACAGGGGGAGTGGTCTTACTTCTTAAAATTCGCCATTATGTGACGAATGGAAAGAGATGCATGGAATAAATGCGATAAAGTTAGAGCAGCGCCAATTCCCTTTTTAAGTGAAGTTTTCGTAGCCATTGGCGTCGTTGTTGTATAAGCTCCCAAAAAGGTGGCTGAACACAGTTTTGGAAGTTTTTTAGTATATGTCATTTGCCAAATCATGACAAAAGAAAGGTTGCAGCTCACAAACTGAAACTTGGCAAATGAAAAAAATAGTGATGAAAGATTTTGATTGACAGGTAAAATGTGACGTTTACGTAGTTTCCATGGCAACATGAACGATTGAATACAACCTTAACCTTTCACTTTTGCTCAGTTTACATAAAATTTGCCCTTCAGGTTTTCCTGTAAACTTGCACACAGCTTACTATACTTTATTACCATTTGAAACTTATTTGACCAAATTTTAACAGAAGGGTTTTTATATAATCAGTAATATAATTGTACTGTAATTATTAAATGTGTCACAAAATTCGTCTTTTCTCGTTATTTAAAATACGATAAAAGTAAAACTTCTGCCAGATATTACAAAATTTTAATGAGTAGATCTTGAGAAATCGTCTTCTGTGTTTCATTGCTTTTTTCTCCGCCTTGTTTGTTTGACTGTCTAATTTAAAACTGGCGCCGTCACGCTAGTTACCACTGACCGCCTGCAAAACTGTGTTCAGCCGCCTTAAGCTATCTGACCAGGCGGCCAAAAACAAGTGGCCGTAATAACGAAGAAGAACCACAAAATGAATGGAAACATATGAAATGATTATACCTTACTTTTAAGTTTTCTCTTCTTTCCTGGACTTTACCATAACTGATCACCTGACACAAATATCTTTTTTCTTACGTAGCAGGTTATTAAGTTTAACGATTTTTCGGATGTTACCAAACTTTGGAAAGTTCTGGTAGATTTTCACAAAGTTTTGATCATTCCTGAAGTTTTATGATTATATCATCTTTAACTGCTGTTTAATTAACAATGAAGTAACACTTTTTATCTAGACCTAAAACAACTATTTTGTCACTATATTCCTTCTCCACCGTACTCTTGTTCTGGGTCGCCTACTAGTTCTACGAACTGTTTAGGTCCCAAACTCTGCACAATGAGCCTAAAATTGAAAAATTTCTTTTCCTTCTTCGCAATCTTTCATTTACATTTAAAAGCACTGAATTGTATTGATATTCTGTGTGAGTTAGCAGCATTGGGGGCTCATACAGCACCTTACTTCATGTAGGCGTCATGACATTTCGTGACGCCTACATGAAGTAAGGTGCTGTATGAGCCCCCAATGCTGCTTGAGTTTAAATAAAAATTGTATGATTGTAAGATTTTATGCAAATTAGGCTCAGGCCATGCTTTAACCTACCTGGGTTGATAATAGGCCCTTCGGGCGTCCGCAATGATTGGTGGCCCAAACTAGTCCCATGAGCCGATTGAAATCGTTCCCTATGTAAACTCTTTCTTTTGTCGGAACAAATTTGCTTAGCTGTTGGCCATGTGAGTGAAAACGTTCCCATATTCTTATGATCAAAAGCTACAACGCGAGGCTATGAGAGACTAAAAAACAGTGATTTACATGAAGTTTCCACCCATGCCTCAACCATTTTTTATTGCTGAGCTCACTGGAGCGGAATGCAGAAAATAAAAAGGTCTATACCGGCACAAAAACCATATAGGACACGGTTTCTATTCACACAAGTGAAGGTAAAGCTTTATCCTTTCTTGTCACATATATAATATCGGTGATTTTGGCGCGGTTTCTGTAACGGAGCGAAAGCTGCGCCTCGCCGATCGTCACAAATCGAATTTTTGTGCCACTCTTTGGGGCAATGTGAACAGGTGTTTACGTACTCTACCAAATCGCTTTTCATGTTGACACGAAAAGCTATCCGGCGGTATAGACATGGCCTTTTGTAAGCCAAGCAAAACACATCGGCATCATTAGAAGATTAGAGCTGGTACAGAAATGTAGAAGCAAACTACCTGTAGCCCGGGTAGCTGGCGGTTTCTTGTGCGTTTTTTTCTTTTGTGGTTCGCAAAGTATTAAAGTCACAACCTCGAGAAAGCAGAACCGAGGTCGGTCGAAACAGAAAACGAGATTTAGCCTTTGCACGACTGAATCTCAGTCTCACTTTACGAACCACAAAAGAAAAAACACGGCACCAAAAAAACCGCCAGCTACGCAGGCTAAACTAATTGAAAAACAAATGAGCCTTCCAATAAAGTTTTCTTACGTGCGAAAGTGCCGGGCTTATTGACCAAGAGCCGTGAGGTTTATGTTTGATATTGGCCAAGAACATTTTTGTTTCATTTTAGAGTAAACCGAGAGGTTGCAACTGTTTATCAGTAAAACTGATAAAAAATAACCGTGACCATATCCAGCCATCTGTTAAGTAAAGGATTAATTATATTGCGGAAAGAAAATTTTAAAAAAAGTTTCAAAATTTTAATTTTCAAATTCTCTTCTTCTCAGGCCATTTGACAATTATGTCACAATTAATTCACTGATTGGTTCATTTTGTTTTACACTTTTTACATAGAATAAAAGTTGACAAATAAAAGTTGTAACAATTACAGATTTCCTTTGAATAGTTAATTAACTAAAATAAAACAGATTTAATACTATATTGAATGTGTCGTAGTAGCATCTACCGGCTTTCGAGCAGGCCACCATTCCTTTCAGTTATCTTGGCCGCTCGGGGAGCTGGCCATGTGATATAAAGTGTTCGATTATGATAACAGAGATACTTGCATGAATTTTCTAGTCGATTTAAAGGCTAAATGGCAATTAACAGGTTTATTTTAAATCCTTAGCTCACAGAGGAGAAATTCACTAAAAATAACAATAATTCTATTTTTCCCTGAAGTTTGTTAGTGGATCTTAGAAGTGTTGATTGATTTGAAGCGGAAATGCTTTCCTGCCTGCCAGAAAGTAAAACCCATACTGTCCCAGTAAGATACAACATCCATACCTAAGTCAAAAAAAGATTAACTGCACAGTAAATAATAGACGACTCCCACCTAGACTTGAACATTAGTGAGCATACAGAGAACAAGAGAAAATAACCCATATATATAGACTGCCAAATACTAAACGAAAAAAAAATATACAAGCGGAAATACTACTGTTAAACAATTTTAGGCGATCGTTCCGAACAATATAACATGCACCCCTGAAATCGGTAACGCAGAAGATACCATAATTAGATTCAATATTCTTAACTACATTGCATGCGGTAAGGAGCATATTAAAATTCCCTGATTACATGAAATTACCTCCTGTATCGCTAGGCCTATAAGTGAGGTTTTCCCGGCTTGTAGTAACAAAGAGAAATCCGACAATTATTTTATAAATTAAGAACGACGTCAAAAGCTTTTTACTGGTAGATATCACTTTCAGGTCAGAACAGAAGTACTAGTGCCATGTTTTGTTCATGTGGTATATACACCTTAACAACATTCATATATAAGAGAAATTCTCAATCAAGTGCTACTAACCGGAAGAAAAAAGACTGTTACATACTTGAGTTAGTCAATAGCTTTGTGGGAAATAACTGAGTAGAAACATTTGAACATTTAATTTTCACCAACATTGAAGGACCACTGAAACCCTGCGGAAATACTCTTACAAACTCTGACAATAAATGATCAATGACATTGTTGCCACTTGAGCCGTAATTCTTTAATTACATATAGAAAAAAAGGAGGTAATCATGCATAATTTAGCAGCATTTCAGCTGCAGTGACTTACATAAGAACATCTTGTGCAGAGTCATATATTGGAGCGGAGGAGCAACAAAGAAGAGTTGTCATATAGTCTTGTTTGGAACTGTGAACATCCTGGCTTAGAATGAATGACCCTAGTCCAACAGGCTCAAATTTGAGCATCAAATTCTCGAATATTACCTCTGAAGATGTTCTTCCACTGAGCGTTCCAGTCATGGTTAGTTTCATTATTAACATCATCATCAACAGCATCACATGTCCACTAACAGTTCTCCTCAACGTGTTAGTGATAATGGCAGTAAAACGAAGACCAACTCTTCAGAGCAATGCCAACATCCTGCTCGCTTGTTTAGCAGCAACCGATGTAGTAACTGGATTACTTGTCCAGCCATCATTCATCCTGCATATTGTTTTGAAGTTGCTTGAAGTGGATGATGAAGACGTTGGACACGTTGTTATTAATTTCCATGATTCTGCTTTACGCTTTCTCCTTGTCTGTTCATCTCTTCACCTGATGTTGGTAACTTTCGAAAGGATCATAGCGATTAAATACACATTGCACTATTTCGTTATTATGACGAAAAAGAAATTGAAGATAGCAGTGACCGTATCTTGGCTTCTACCAATTTTTTCTGAGTTATTTAAAAACATAACAGGTGACAACTTTTTTTCAAACGTATTAGTAGCTTTGACTTTAGTTTCTTGTGTTCTTTTCATCTCAATTTCTTACCTGCTGTTATATCAAGAAACGCGTCGACATCAAAAGAAAATGAAAGCCGAACAACTACCGCGAGAAGAAGTGGAACGATTTGCTAAAGAGAAAAAAGCCCTCAAGACATCTGTGTTTGTTGTCGGAGCTGTGCTGTTAAGTTTTTTCCCTTCCATTGTTCTTCTTTCACTTGTATTTCACTTTTCATTAGATGTTGTGATAAAATCAAATTTGTACGTTATTTTGTTGCCATTCGTTCGTACGTCTGGCATGTCAAATTCGTTCCTTAATCCACTCATCTACTGCTTTCGACAGAAAGAGATAAGAAAGTTTGTATTTCGATTTTCTGCAGTGCAACAAGTACATCCTACTCACTAAATAATAAACAAATAAACATTCGAGAAAATCAATAAATAACATCAAATCCCGGCTAATAGATAGCGTAAAAATAAATAAATGAATAAATAAATAACGATTTAGCAGTAGCACATTCGCAAAATGATAATTCTTCGTCTAACATTTCGGGTGGAAATAAGAGGCGGTTCCAGAAAATGCAAAAAGGGGGGAAATTCAATTTTTTAAGCAAGGACCAGCTTACAAAAAAGAAGGACCGGATCTAATCAGCAATAAGTGAAAAATAGGACAAAAAAGCAAGGCTGATTTTACAGTCGGGAATATATAATCTTTTAACCAAAATTTCGGAAGGCACGGCCTTCCTTCTTCGGGGTCTTACATATAATCATATGTATAATTATATGTAAGACCCTGAAGAAGGAAGGCCGTGCCTTCAGAAATATTGGTAAAAAGGGGGAGCCTGGACACTTGCCAGCTAAACAGATATTAACAATTTTACTGAGAATTCCTTCAACAATAATACAAATTTCAAAGATAAAGCGGGCCCGCGGTCCCCTTCGGATAAGACCCCTTAGGCTTAGTGGTTGGAGTCTCGTAAACGAAAAGCTAGACGGCAAAGAGACTCTTATTTTCCTCAAAGTCACTGGGCTCGGGCCGATAGAAACGAAGGCATATAAGCTCGTTTTGGCGTTTCTCGTCTCGCCCCGGTCCCTTTTGGTTAACAGCGTTTTGTGTCCCTTAACGCGCTGCGTCGCGTCGATCTTGAAAGTGGATCGTTGCTTATCGGATTTTTGTGCGAGTCTTTGGCGCAATGTAAAGAGGTGTTTGCACTGCACGGTTCACGGCATAGCTTTACGTGACGACACGAAAAGCTGATCTGGTATATTCTCAGTGTAGACAAGTGTATAAGCTAAGCAAAAACGCATCAGCGTCATGAGACGAGATGGTGCAGAAATGTAGGAGGAAACAAATTGGAAAACAGATATGAGTGTATTCCAAAAACGTTTTCTTATGAGCGAAAGCTGTACATTTAGAGACAATGCTGCTGTGAAAAATGCAAGCCCGCGTAGACCAAAAGGAAGGTCAATATTGGATTGGAGTTTTTTTTTTTTTTTTTTTTTTTTTGCGTTTTTTAGAGCGAGACGATGCAGAGGTGCATAAAACTGCTAAAAAATAAATGAGGACGATATCTATTAATCTTTTCAATAAAGGATTTTTCATATTGCCGAAAGAAAATAATAATAATAATAATAATCGATGTTTAAACATGGTGACCCCTTCAGTCACAGGACTGGTAAACGGGGGCCCTGTATAACGTAAAAATAAAAAAGTATGTAAAAATAACATATATCCATAATGTTCAAAATTAAAAGGTTAGAAAAAGGTGATAACGTTCTCATAAAAATTGGATGTAGATTGGAAATGTTCTAAGAAATGACCTTAGAATAAAAATCGGAGATAGCCTTGAAACTCTCCTTAGGTGGCAAAATCTTTATATATGTTCATAAAGATGTCATGGCGAGGAAGCCCAAGAGAAGCCACCAGGCTTATAATATCGATATCTATCGTTGGAAGGCTATTAAATATGCATGCACCATGATAATAAAAAGACTTTTTAGCGACATCTAAATGAAATTTGGGAAGTATAATGTCAGTGATTGACGATCTAGTGCATCTATTAAAAACATGTTGTTTGTCGCTCTGGCAGCGTAACATGAAAAAGAGAGAACAGTTTTTAAATCTTCAATTATTCTAAAATTCAAAAGGGTTCCGTGTCAGGCCATTTGAGAATCGTGTTAGGACGAGGTAGCCACCATCTTGCCTGCTGGCAGGAGAAGCCAGTAAGAGCACATGATTGTCTTCAGTCATCTTGTTCTCTAGAGGAGTTGGCCATATAATATGTTCGATTATAATCAACATTCAATTGACTTGATAGCTAAATAGTAATAAACTGAGAGAACAGGTTTATTTTAAATCATTACTGCAGTAAAAAAAACTTTCACTAACAATAACAACTTTTAAGTCTGTAAGAATAATTCGTAGAAGTACATATAGAATAAAATTATATTTAAAAAATAAATAACGAGAAAGATGCAACAGCCGTTGTGTTGTCAGGAGCCGGCCATAGTAAATACTGACTCTCACACAGACATACACAAATTGTGCACAAATTAAAGAGAAAATAACCTATTAAGACTGCTAATATTATCTAGCCGAACAAAATACAACTGGAAATATATAAATAACGCTACAGTTAAAAACTGATTTGATCGATGGTTCCAAACAATATTACCTAGCAATAATTAGCTCCAATATTCTTAAATACAATCGCACCATGCGGCAAGGAAACTAAATTCCCTGCTTAGATGAAATGAGCTCCTGTATTATGTTGCTAGGCATATAAATTAGGTTTTTCCTGCTTTTAGTAACTATACTTGTAATAATCATTGATTATGGATCCGCGCTCGTCTTATTCCACGAGCAAAGGGTTCAGTTTCCTGCGGCCGAGATGCCCCTGATAAAATTTTAGGGGTGGCTAATTGGTAGTCGCCCTTGATAGCTCGAAAATTTATGCCTTTGTACCACAGGGACACTAGAGTAGGATGCATTCTGATGAACGCGAAAAGATAATCCGCCTATTATTTCATGAATTAACGTCAAAATTTTTTGGGGGGTATATATCACTTTATGTCAGTTACAGTAGTGCTATTGAGTGCTTTCTCCAATTGGTATATACACCCTTCTAACATAGAAAAATTCATAAGCCTTATTGTTGGTTTTCACATGACGTCACTAAAATTCAAACTAAAAAACTATCGATCCTACCGAGATTTTACTTTTCACGATGCATTACAGCTGCTGAAAACTAATTTTCATACAAATTTTCACTTCAAAAGGGGTCTTGGTTTTGTGATAGAGTACGCTTGAATTTCTAAGCTTTTGCGTGACGCGACATTTACATGACGGCCAAGAGAGCTGACATGTAGATTAAAAAAATGACTTTTTTCAGGAAATTTTGCTATCTAAACACTTCATGTATTGGAAAAAGTATTACTTTAATGTTTATGAGTTTCTCGAAGAATAAATTCACGCTTTTGTAGTAAAACTCGTTAACAGATGTTTCTGTTGGTTTCCGTCCGCCAAGTTGGAGCTCACTTAAGTGAGCACCAGCATGGCGTCTCCATACAAATCTCTATAAGTTTGGGTAAAACATTTCTTCGGATATCTCGTAAACGAAATATTCCTCTGACCTGAATCTTAGCGATGGTCTTTATATATGTACCTCCTTTCATTTCCCAGATTCTTGACTTGATCTATTGAACGGTTTTGATTTTTTTATTTTGATCTATTTTGAATGGCGTGACACTGAAAACCAGCAATTGGCTTTCTTGGGCTTCCTTGCCTTATCTTTTTTTTTTTAATTTTTCTATTTTGTGTGTATGGCAAAAATGACAATAAACAAAAATTCCCAGTCATTAGAGCTTCTAATTGGAGGAGAAAAGGCTGTTACCTACTTGAGTTAGCCAATCGCTTTAAGGGAAATTACTGAGTACAAACATTTGTACATTTAAGTTTCACGAACATTATCATACCTTTAATTTGAGTAAGGACTGATGGTCATGAGAAGCTGCCGCGGAGATAATCAATGATCGCTGACATTGTTGTCCACTTAAACCGTAAACTTTCTGTTACATAGCTGTTACATATAGGAAAAAGAACAAACTTGAAGAAGTCTTGAAGTAGCGTTTCAGCTGCAGTGACTATAGAATATCTTGAGAAAGGGATTGTATTTTAGCAGAGGAAAAGTCGTGTAGTCTTATTTGGTAGTGTCTGAATCCTCAGGGGCACCCAACGACGGTTTCCTTCTAGATTCATTGAAAACACTTTTTAAGGCTATCCAGAGTACTTTTAGATCTCTAGAAATGCAATCTGAGGGGCGCTATAAAATTTGTATCTGTTTGGTCATCCTAGGGGAACTTGAGTCTTCGAAATTACAAGGGCTTCAGTATTATTTTCCCGAACATTTTACATGCAATTTAACGTTTTACGAAATGGAGAATTTTTATGATTCCTCTCTCCATCACATTTTTGAATCTGAAAATTTTAGGTTTCCTTTTTCCTACGAAAAATAGCCGAACCTGAGGAGTGAAATGTGAAAAATTAAACTTCAGAAAATCTTACGGAATTTATTAGATAAGCTTCGAAAGCTGTTTACGAATGGAACGGCCATCTAGAAATTTTTAGCTGTCCTCAAGTAATAGAGAATTCTAGGCAATATTTGCTTGTCCGAACAGATATTTTACAGAAAACAGTCGTTGGGTGCCCCTGAATCCTGGCGTATGATGTTTGAGACCCGAGTCCTTCAGTCTTCATTATGTAAGGAAAGGGATTGACTTAAAAGGGATTATAGATTAATTTCATTTTTCCAAAAGGATTTTGAAAACTACTTAACTTTTCGGGAGCAGTAACTCATAAAATAGTACCGGACAAAATTACCATTTGGGGTCGTACCATTCTTGAGCCCACTGAAACCCGCCGAGGTGTTTAAACTGTAGTTTCTGAAGTTCAATTAACAATTCAAGTTCAAGTCCTTTGACTTAAAAATCACGTTTTGGGCATATTTAAGATTGATTATTTTTAGATAAAATCTAGCCTGCTAAAGCATCCGTTTGTCCTTCGCTCTTCGCCGCTGGGGACGTTTCGCGAGGAGGAAACGAAACGAAAAACGTCCCCAGCGGCGAAGAGCGAAGGACAAACGGATGCTTTCACACCGGCTAGATAAAACCTTGAGTTTAGGCTTCGTTTAAGTATGGTTCATGATTGTAGGCTCCTGCTTAAACTAAACGTTTCAAGCACATTTAAGCTTTATTTAACGCAACCAAAACAAGGCGTTAACACACAATTAAACAGCTGATTAAACCTACCTTAATGTTTAGCCTTAAAGCTGCTTTAAGCTGGGCCGGTTTAAGTTAAATTAATATTTGGGTTTAAGGAACTTAAAAGTCCACTTAAACTTATTACACCTAAGTTTAAGACAAGCTTAATTCGTGTTTAAGAACACTTAAATCTTATTTTTCTTCTTGTGTAGATTACGTTCACACGGCACAGGACGAATTTCAACGGACTGAAAATTCTGACCAGACACTTCTTTCACACGGGACCGTTCAATATTTTCGCTCGGTTCACACGGAACTTTGATTGTCTAGACGTCTAAATTTTCGTCTTGTTGAGGTGGTTCTGTGTGGACGGAACACCTAACCGCAAAAATTTCCAACCAGTCAGAAATTCGTCTGGTCCCGTGTGGACGTCGCCAAAAGCGTAAAGCTCACTTTTCCGGTCAGCTTTCACCCACACAAAAAAAGTCGCCACTGGATCCTGTTGTTTTTCATCCCTACGTAGAATGGAAAAGTGCCGCTGCAGTTTGAGTTACAAACAGTCTAAAACCATTTGCATATCGGACTGCGGCTCAGGGCGCGTAAAAACTAGCCTCTGGTCGTTATAGGGTGAGGAACTAATTTTCTTTGAAATAAACAATGAATTTTTCCTATATATGACAAAGATAACCCCGTAACTTGTGAACTAACATAGGTCAACATACATTCTTAGTAATTTTCATTATTGTGTTCCCGTCTTCCGTCGAGGCTATGAGGACTGATTAAGATGAATCTGAACTCTATTTTACCTGTTGAACTGCAATATTCTTATATACCAGAGCTCCAGTGAGTAAAAATCTCGCGAAAGTACCCGTACGTTATAAGCAGAATTTGGGCTCCATTCGGCACGCACGCCATGGATTCCGAGGGGTAAAGCGAGAATCTGTAATTTAAGAACCTGAATTCAAATAGAATCTTGACAAAGGATTTTACCTGTCTTAAAACTTTATAATATGCAAGTTTCTGTCCATACATTAGGTTAGAGTGGCTTAAGCAGTTTTTTTTAGTTCTTTCCAACTACAGGCGTACGGTAGTTTCACATGGGGACGTGTAAAGGTAGTGATACTCGTTCTTCAGCGGGGTTAGTCAATCAATCTTCATATTCCTTTGTCTCCGTGCAGGCAGATTGGGTTGACACCCGTGAGGTATCATATTTTTCGATTTTTCGTCCCATTGATCGTGCACTATGAAATCACGTGCGAAGTGACAGCATCAATTTCGAAGGTTCACTTCACCTGTTACGTTCCACGTGATCGGCTGCTTCGTGTCATTGACCGATTTTTCCGTTGTTAAGGCAACGTCTTGCCCACTGCCGCCACTTTCCCGCCAACATCCATCATATACTCCTGTTAAGGGCAAAAGTTCCATAAATTAAACTATTAAAACTGTCGGGTGGCGACCTCTAAGTCAAAGGAGAAATTATTGAATAATAAAGAAATGTTTCAGCAGCTACAATTTTGTTGGGGGTCTATACGGATGCATTTTCAGTATCATTTTCAACTCATTTTGTTGTGGATTTTCGATGAATACTGCCGAATTCAGTCCAACTTGGCAAAATGTCTCATTTTTTAATAATATATATTTTAATTATGTAGGTGATCTATTTGTTTTCAGTCGGACTTTTATCTTTTGCCAATTCCTCCCACCCCTTAGAAAAGTCAACCTAAATTAGCAGATGTGCCGCACTTCGTAACCGGCGTAGGAGTTTTGTATGCTTCAGGAGTCGAAGAAAAAGTGGAAAGTTGTTTTGTAGTTCGGCCGTTCACTCTATCTATCATGAAACGAAGCTTAATGACCTTACACTATGCCTGGCTTGTTAATTCGTGGCGGTATAAGATCACAAATGCAACTGAAAGTGTGTTGCGAATAAAAAAAAGTCTCGAGCGAGTCGGCGGTGAAAGCAAAATTTGCATGCTGTAAATACTCTTGACGCTGTTTTAAAAACCATCTTAATGAGTCAGTCTGGTCAACTCTTTGTAGTACAAGTTCGAATCAGTGACAAAATTAAAATCAGGTGAGAAACAAGCTCTAATAGAAATTTAAAAATAAAGAAACTAACAAACAAAACGAAACAGAAATACAAAACAATCTATGGAACATACATCGTTACAGACCCCACTCAAACTAGGACAGGTGCAAGCACATGTCGCCCACGATTTGACACTGCCGTGTTGCATAACTTTCGAAGTAAGAGGGATGGTCTGGGGAAAGAAAGATCGTCTCTAAATCCTCAAAAAATGAAAGATTTCAACAAAAAGCGGCTGAACTTACTTTAGTTGTATTTTCCTTTTTTCTTGTGTAGTCCCTAAGTCAATTTATGGCCATTTTAGGTGTCTTAGTGGATCTGGTTTGCTCACTCACAATAAATATAATAAAGAGAGCTATAAAGTAGGAGAATTTTCATTGATATGCTGCACCTCTATGGCACACGCGGGGAATACTAAGATATGGGCGAAAATAATTTCCGCGTATGCGAAGAAGTGCAGCATAACAGGGTTTTCGTCGCTGAGGGGAGGAGGGGCAAAAACGCAAGTATATATGCCCTCTCGGGGCATGAACGCATAGAAAAGCGATCTGAAGAGTGATCCTGATGTTGGCAAAACATTTAAATACCACGCTCAATACCCAGGGGTAATGCAAGGGTCTCAGGAGGGAAAACGTGCTAAATTATGGGGCCCGCGTGCCCATTTCGGAGCAAACATATCAATGAAAATAGAGAGAAAGCTTACCCTCTTAAAATTACCATGTAAACTGCCTGTACTGTATTAGGGAGAAAAGCTATGAAGCAAGAATTTATATAAAGCTAAAATTTCTATTAGACCGGCTGTTTCTTAAATGGACGATGTACACTGGGTTTACATATCTACAGTGTTTGTCTTCCCAAAAGAGGAACAAAGCCACTGGCCAGTCAACTCTTTGTTCTTCTTGCAGCCAAATCTTTTTTTACAAAAACAAATAATTAGTTTACACCAGACAGTACGAAATCAATACAAAATGAGATCAAGTCCATTAATTTTTATTCAATAGGTTACACAATATTCTAAAATATTCCTCACAAGCAATGGTTTATTATCGCTCTAAATATCAAAGGGGCTTACTGCCCACACAAACTTTAGACTCTAAACGGTAATTCAGTACTTCAGGTTTCACAATTTCCTGAGAAATTATTACAAATTCACCTTAAATAAATGTAAACTTTAATGAATTATTTTCCAGAGACCAAGGCTCAGCAAAACGGCTTTTCTAAAATAACCGCTACGATTACCAAAATGAAAATGTGCCTTCTATACAAGACGCATATTAATATTAAATTATTTAATATTTCCCTTAAATATTTGTTTCTTATAATTTCAACTCTTGAATTTACAGGGAGCAAAATTTTCACGACTGGAGAATCTCATAAGCCCTTTCAAATGTTGTGCTACTGACATGCTGACAGCACTGAACAAATTTGGCTTAAGCAAGGCAGTAGAATAACATACATGTATGAAACCAAGTTGTGCTTCTGCCATGACACACTCAGTTCACAAATTTGAGCGAGAGCAATTTTATCTCACTGAATTAAATTTGATGGCTCAAACCAAGTCATGTTAAATTTGAGTCAGCTTAGTCTGCTACACAGCTGTTTTTAGAGTCATCACAGAAAGCTCCTCACAACAGTTGAAATGGGCCTAAGTCGTCTGCTTCAACTATTGATCAAAGCTTTTCTTCTCTTTAGAAAGATTTCTACTACTTGTCTATCTTGCCTGCAAGAAATATCTTACATATTTACAATGGTGACATAAATCTTAAATGATGCATTTGCACTGTCACAGCATGAAATGGTATCTATACAACACAATATTTAAATATGACTTAAGTCTGGACTTCTGCCTTCAGAAATTTGTGCCTTCAAATAAAACAAAAATAGATTTACTATTTTCAAGTGATATAATGTACATGTATGTTACAACTCAGATTCCCATTTTCTCCTAGGGTCAACAGAGACACTGAATACGTTCTAACTTTTGATTCTGTAAATAAAAAAAATAAATGGCACCATTTTTTACAACTTACTTCTGTAAAGTACAAGGTGTTTGTTTTCCAGTATTTGATAAAATAACATTTTTGATTTTTCTAGAAATATTGATTTGTGGTTTCCCCAGTGAGAAAAGGCTCATGCTATGATATGGTCATCACAGATCTTGGATTCAACAAACTTCTGCAGTATTAAATTTTCAATTGGCTACTTAGCCTCGTCAGTGAAATATTATCAGAAATAATATTTACAACAAAAGAACAAAAAAATAACTCAAAGGTAACTAAAACCAAGGCCAAAGTCTTGGGAGTCCCCATCCCCCCCTCCTGGTGCAGTGTTGACATTATGCATTCAATTTTTGTTGCAACACAACCAACGCTGCTTGGTGGAGAAGGGGGCAGCACAAATAGGCTCTTATAACAACATTCCCAAGCTTTTTTAAGAGGTAGAATATGCATGAGTTATTTAGCAAAGTGCATCTTTGTGCCTAATTTCCTCAAGTGTCCCAAGATGTTTTGACCAGGGTTATAGCCATGCAAATAAAATATCTTCGCATGAAAAGATTTCAAAGGAGATTTCAGAAATATATCTTTCGAGGTACGTGCTATAATGTAAGACAGCACAATTCTAGATCTCATATTAAACAAAGCCACAGAGTGGAAAGAGAGTTCTGTCTGGAATTTCTTCGATTTGATTGGTCAGCCAAAACTACCTCATTAAGTAGTCTCTCAGCTGTCTGTTTCCGCCTCGTACACCAGACACACGAGAATTTCACAACATGAATATTAATATTTACACAATATTTTCCTCGATAATCGTGTTACACTGGAAGGAAAATATGTTCAAGCTTTTCTCAAATGCGTCAGTCAGGTCTTCGATCTTCATGTCCTCTGGATATCCACGCATGATTGGCTCTTGTTTATGTTCCAAGAAACAGTGTTGTAGAGTGGACACACTGCCCGGCCTACAGATGCGTAACCAACCCACGGCTTCGGCAGCTGAAAATCGGTAATGCCTGATTAAATAACAAGCGATCAGAGTTCCTGTTCTTCCCAAACCTGCGCGGCAATGAACGGCCACGGCTCCATCACACTGGTCTACGACCCTCGTAAACTTCTTGATAATTGCTTTCGAAGGGATCCCGCCATCTTCGAAGTAAAGGTCGTTGTGAGTAAAACCGTTGGCGGTAAAACAACGCGCATCGTAAATAAGCCCGTATTTAATCATGTTGTCGTCCTTGTTCAGTCTTACAACTCCCTTGACACCAGTCTGTCTAAAATATTTCCTTAGTCGACTGAAACGACTCGCTTTTACTTCTGGCCTTCTTTGAGGATCGCTCAACGCCAGCAACTTACCGGGAACAATCCAGTTCAGATCAAAAGCGCGCTCCTCCTGCTCGTATCTTTTCAAGTCGAACTCGTCGAACTTAAAGAACCCCAACGCGGTTGCCTTCTCAAAACCTTTAAGGCAGTTTAAGATATTAAGGTTGTGAGACAAATTGCCATTAATATCACAGTAAGGAGCCAAATTTGAAGAGTGCAAGTGTTCTTCTAGTAAACCGTATATTTCTTCGGCGGTCATTTTGAGTTGACACATCGCGAACGCACCACACAGGAAGACAGACCTCGCTCGCTTTTTCGCTTCGGCAAGTCCCTCGTTAGCAGTAGTGTAAAGTACTATCTTCTTCGAGGCAGGGATCATGTGAAGTTTAGTGTTTACAAGACAACAGAAACGATAAATTCCAGCTAGATTCGAAGGTCCGAAGTAAGGTGTGTCTTGAAATTTACAACCGTCTAGAGTCCCATCGTGATCCACACTAAAATAATGATACGATGCGTTGTTTCGGGGCTTGCAACTCACCGTAGCAAAATATAAACGGTCTGTTACTACTTCGCAAGAAGACATGATGTTCCTGTCCCACATTTTCGTTTTCGTGTCTTTTTACCACCAGGAATAAATCCACGCTGCTATCGCTGAACCAAAACAAAGAGTAAAATAAACCGTCGTCGTGGCGCGCTAACATGCAGTCATTCATTCATGGTTAAGGCTCATTTGCATAGCACGTGATGACAACAAAACTCTGATTGGTTAAGAAGTAAGCGTAAAATTGTTAATTGCTCTTTTAGCCAATCAGAATAAGAGTAAAACAATTGAATGGTTTACTATAATCCAAAGTTCATCTCAGTGGAATTTGGCGCGAAAGCAATGATGTGGGTTTGTAATGTGTCACGTTTTGACGACTCGCTGATAAGGAAGTTGTTATTTTCGTAAACAAGGATCGTAGCGGAACTGGAAATCGAAGGAGATATGATTCACTTTCGTAGCAAAGAATTTATCCTTTTATTTTTTCATCGGAATTACTCAATCTAAATTTCCAATTACGCAATAAGAAATACCTGTCGGCATTCCTATGCTAATATTTTCTACAGTTCAGCGACAATTAATTCGAGTATCTCATGTGACGGTGACGGTGCCAAACATTCAAGAACATTCCTCCACATTCAACACCTTTCTGGGAAAAACGGGATGTTTAATACAGATACAAATATGCGAAAATTTCTTGGCGTTTATTATTCGTCCACATGGTTTTAACAGGTATTAAACGTCTTTGTGAAAGGAGCTCAACCGATTTCCAGGAGAGTGACTTTTTGTTCCTGTTTAATCACGTGAAAATATTACGAAAATAGTCGTCGTTGCCAAATAGGATCACAGTTTTTTTTATTCATACATCCTGATATTGTTGAGATCATGAAAAGTAAGGAAATATAATAAATCGAACATTGCAGCGTCAATTTATTTGTTGGATAATTTGTCATGTAGGGTCGGAGCAGAAAAAAATTTCTGTCGTCTTCATCGCAAGAAAATAAAAGTGCACCTGAGGGCTGATAGTGACCAAATCTTACTGGCTTTATCTTTCTGGAACCTGTCTTATGAACATCATTGGTGTCGGCTTTTTGCTAGTAAGCTAGTAAGTACTAAGGGCATTAATTTCCCTTGAACTTGCGTTCTGCCGCAAGGCCGGTAAGAGCGTCACGCGAATTAGTACATTAATAAGACATGAGCGTCACATTGGACCTGCGGGAATGAATTTAAGTGCGTCAGTCAGTAAGATTTGAAAAAAAAAACAAATGTGGACGAAATGTGGTGTATGGATAAGAATAACAATCTTCACCACCACTACCATAAAAGAAAAATCTAAAATACATTCATTAACAATTTCCGTGCACGTATCAGAAGTGAAGGGATTATAAACTTGTATTTTTAGTTACATGTATTCAAACATGTTGTTGGGAATAGAAAGAACAAACACCAGCACTTACTGTGTAGTATCTTTTTAATCTAATATGTTCGTTTTTAGCAGCTAAAGGACAAACATGTTTTGATGTAAAAATGAGTGAATCAACTGATTTCAAGCCTTGGGCAAAATACTAACAATGGAAAACTGACGCAAGTGGTCGAAAAAAATACGTCAGCATACTGTATTGACCTGTATTGACCGTCAAATGATTGGCCACAGGTCTGAGAACTTAGCCGGAGAGGCTGAAGAGGAAATTCGTGCCTATTTTCACACAGCAAATAATAAGAATGTTGAAAATTCTTCTTGCTTTATTTTTGCAAATGACTCTAGTGAATCAAGTATTAAAGGGACTCGAGAATCTTGCTGTTCTGCAACGATTCAGCAGCTTCTCTTGAGTCAGCCAAAGTGCATGACAACAATCTTATCCATTTCTTCGCAGAGCTGGAGAGCCGATTAGAAGTCGCCACCTTAAGAAAACAAGGAATATATGATTAGCTGTAACGGTCTCAGGAAAACGCCTTTTGGGATTGAGCCAATTTTGAGGTCGTTATTGCTTCGAGAGCAGGCTCAAACACACTTGACGCTCTTGAAGGTTATTGTTTTGTGAAGTTAATGATCTTATTCGTAATTGACGAGGCTCACTTGAGAAACGAGGGTAATTTTACACAGCATTAGCCCTGTACTAAAGCGACACAAGCACAAATCACAGAAAGCGAATAGTTATACATATTTGCACTCCAGTGAGGACTGCGGCGACACAAATATGAGAATAACTGTGTTGTAGTTATGATTATGTTAATGTTAGACGCGCTCTGTCTCAGAACAAGCACTTCCGCACGAACCCTGAATTTCTCACTGTTACAGCTTCAAGTGTCATCTTTTGTGCTTTTGCTTATCGCATGTGTAAAAAATAAAATCGTTGTACTAACTCTTGCCTCAATTGCAAGTTGTGCAAGAGAGCCAGGATTTCAAACAAAAGCAAAAGAGAGAGAGAAAAAAAGAAAATTATTTGGCAATCTTTCACAAACAGAAATCCTGTCGAAAGAAGGGTCTTTTCGGAAGTTGCTGACAGGTATGGGGTTGGGTTACACAGGTGGGGGGCTTGAAGACGAGTGCAAATGCACAGAACAAGATTATGTAAACATGACTTATGAACCAGCAGAAAACTGAGATAGAAACTCGTGGCAAATACTTTACCTTGAAGTAAACTTTGCATTTCTCCAGCAAAAATTGCACTTTTAACTCTGTTAATTGCGTTATATTCCAGTGAGCCATATCCGTTGCCTTGAAAGGAGAAACAACGCAAATCAATTATCCAAATACCACGAGTCCGGAGGCTATCTAGTCTGCTACACAGCCGTTTTTAGTGTCGTTACGCAACGCTCCTCCCCACTAAGTTAGTGGGGAAGAACGTTGCGTGACGACACTAAAAACGGCTTGTGTAGCAGACTAGAGGCTATCAAGTTCCTTGAAAAGTTTATTTATAGCCTTTAATTTTTTCATAGTGAAATCCATGTTTTCCAAGGAGGCTCGATTACCAGGGGAACTGGGGAAAGTTAGTTACGGTTCGCGGAAGGCCGGTTCGAGATCATGATGTGACCGGAACCTTAACTCTCTTTTATGATTGTGAATTTCATTGCCAGAACAGAAAATCTCAGTTTTTCTTGGGGCCATCAAATTTTGATCGTTTCTTATAAGAGCTATTAAAAGAGGGTCTCAATCGAGTTAACCGTCAGCCGTCAAACGATGTAAAATTTAACCATCAGCCGTCGAAAAAGGTATCCGTCAACCGTCAAAAATGCAGCCTTAAAATTGACAGCCAAAAAGGTTCAAGGTATGTCAAATCTCACTATTGCAGCTGATCTTCACTGGTCTGTACTAAAAATGTTAGGAATGAAAACGAAGAAATGTATACCTGATTGAAAAAACGTTGTCGCTAAAAGGTATAAACCATGAACAATGACGCCTCAAGGATTTATGGGTATACGTTCATTAGCAAAGTAAATTCAAAGATCTTTCGACAAAAGTTTACATTGTCACGAGGTGCCCGTGCGGATGCAAATCCCTCGAGTTCTTTGTTGGCACGCTGTTGTCTTCTTTTGTCTTCCAAGAACGCTTTTAGGTCCTATCTTATGATTTTCAAGTGTGCGTCGTAGAAATCTCCTGTGTCCAGCACTGGTGAAGTTGTGAGCCGTAAATACTGGAAACCGTTTTACGTTTTTTGGAATGCATCGTCGCGAAAAGCTTGGTAAATGTAAACATTTTTGAGAAGAACTTTAAATTTGCAATGCTAATAAAGTTGTACCCATAAATCCATTAGGTTCCATCGTTCATGGTTTATACTTTTCAAGCGACAACGTTTTTTCGATCAGGTGTATATGAATACCAGTAATAATATGAAACTGATAAACATCCTTTTTTTCGGAGCCTGCCTTACTTTACATCCACACATGTTCTCTGCGCACGGCTCCGTGAGTCTACAATTGCTTATTGTTCCCGTGTGGTCAGACAGAGAGATTCCCAATTCGAACTGTGTTTTGACTGTTGAAGTACCCCCTCCAGGGTTTGCTGTAACACTGGTACACTCTGGGTTTAAGCAAGTATCACTGAGAAGAACCACTCTCTGGTTACAAACGGCGCTGAAGAAAAAATCATTAAAAAATTTCAATACTGTGCATGTGCTATTAAAAGCAGTAAGCCGGCGATACGTCCCAAAGAAAACACGACTCTGAGTTGTTGAGTCTTTCTTGAAAAACTCTTAAAATACTATTTCAACACAGACTCGGCGCAGAGTCATCATTTCTTTTTCTTCTTTTAGCCCTAAAAACAACTGGGATCGAAGTTGAAAGAGAACCTTCTCTGCTTCAAGGATATCGACCAGTTGAGAAGAATCGGCATGATGAATAAGCCATGCTACCAGATTAAGTGTAGGGCCTTGTCGGGGTGTTTTATTCAAAGCCAACATGTTTAAATTCGGCCGACAAGGAAAAGGAAAGCTATTTTCTTAGAAATCTTAAACTTTTTTTTACGAAGATTCAAGACCAAGTATTGTACTCTTGTTTTGACGACACAGACAGTGTAATATCATTGCAATTATGAGCATTATTATTGGGCATTCAGTTTACTGCTGCGTGGTGTGGAGCTTCTATACCCTACACAACTAACGGAACTGACACCTCATTCTATTAAGTGTGAAAACAGTTAATTTCCTGTAATGAACGGAAGGTTTTGAACCAACCCACCAGCGAGAGGTAACAATCGGTTTTCCATCCCTGTCAATGTCGAATGAGGTAACGAAAGCATAGACAATGCCCAATGTTGGTGACTGTTGCAAATTGTTGTCTGCTTCGGACATCAGTTGTTTGAGTTGCTGTACGTTGTACACCTCCGTTACATTCCCCACTGAAAAGAAAACACGGAAAAAATTCATCCTCGATGTATGGAAGAAATGAAAAGTGACTGTACAATCGTATTAGACGAATTTTCGCTACCCACTGCCGTACAGTTCAAGCATTGCGAGCCTGAGTTCAGCTTGGGACTGCCTGGACACGATTAGTTAGAGGTTTCAGTCACGCAGTGGAAATATTGCAAAGTCTGTATCTTTTCTAAATTAAATGACTAAGACATAATCGATAAGGTCACTGCACTGGAATCAGGGGCAGTCAACCTAACACGAAGACGCCTAAGGCGTTTACGTGGGATGAAGCGGAACGTTAAAAATCGTACGCCCATCCATTAGAAACTTTGTCAACTTAACCGGCGATATTTATATTTTGGTTATGTAATTTCACTGCATATTATGCACAGTAAAAGCATATTGCATACAGTAAAAGCATTCAACAGAGTGTGTAACGTCTTACTCTGAAAACCATCTGTAAACTCAACTGCTTTGACTCGACTTGCGATGAATTCAAGATTATCGTCTTTGCATGCTAAAAATCGCCTCAATATTTATTTCGTATCAGCTTAATTAATCAGTGTTTCGCAACGAATGGGCTCTTCGTTCAATAACTTTACAAGTGAGCTCACTGTTTCGATTATACATGATCTCGTTGATTCCATTAATTATGGTGAACCTGTTACTTCGAGCACTGTGAACTCGTTGGTTCGGTGGCAGATGGAACAGTTCAGTTACAAATCACACTCTGTGTAGCTTTCATGGTTCAACAATTTCAACACGAAGCAAGAAAATAATCAGCAACACGAAATATTTGACTCGTACTTTGGCTCCTGGGTAGTATCTTTTATCGGTTTGGGTTCAACCCAACCTGACTTGCAGGTGATTCGAAATGGCAGTCAGTAACTCGCTCAATTTTTCGGGACTTTCCGAGGGAAAGTTTTAAAAACATGCCAATTTGTGACTTCGGTTTGAACATGGCAGTCATATATAGGCGGCTGTATTACCACTCACTTCTCAGTATAAGAAGACGAGTGCTAGCATATATAGACACTAACTTTTTTGGACACTAGGCAATAGGCTATTAAGTGAAATAAATCACTTGCCCACAAGGCCAAGCCACTAGTCCAAAGAAAGCCCAGACAAAATACGTGGAGTAACAGAACTTTCATGCCCCGTTATAACGTCTAAACAAAAATTGACTGTTCCTGTGGCAAAAGCAGAGTTTGGATTTGCTTATCTCTCAGCATGCACTACTGTTTGAGACCACACCAGTTCCTGATAACAGAACATTTTTTTCTTCAATGAAACGCAGTCAAGGATAAGTTTTCTTCCAACTTGGTTGAAAACTTCTGCCTGCTTTATATCGCCCTTCTTTTTCTTTTCACATAGAAAGGGTCTACTGGTGAAGCATTTGAGAAAAAGGAACTTCCCAAGTTGTAGTAGCAGTAGAGTTGTAGAAATTTATTTTGTCCACTAAACTAGCTGGTCTATAGGGGTTATTAGGAGCGCAATTTTACTAGCCCAGCGTGAAATATTACTGGTCCTGGGTTAGTGGACTAGCGTTAGTGTCGAGCACTCAGGCTCAACAAAAATCATTGCCCTTTAGCAAGTAAAACATTGGTGGAAACACGTTCTAAAGCCGAATGCGATATTCTAAAATGGGTAAGACTTGTGAAGCCGAGCCGGTTTGAGCTGGTTATCTCCCCAAACCTGAAACTCGTTCACATGGCTAAATGCAGACCAGCACACATAACTCTTTGGGGATAAAATAAACCAAGTAACAAGTTATGGAAGACTAGTACTCCTACTCCTCAATTCAAGTAAAGCCCCCTTTCTATTTACCACCCATGACCAAGCCTTATCATCTCTTGCCACTCACTGATCGTGTAGAAAAATCGGCTCCTATAACTTAGTCACCATATTTAAATGCATTGGTAGGTAATGTAAAATACTAGTGAGAAGATATGATACTAACAGCTATCCATCAGAGATGATTCAGGATTGTTTAAAGGATCATCGTCTAATAGTTCCAACGACTGCGCGTAGTTGTAAAGGTAACGAGCCTCCATTGTGTCTGAAAATAACCAACAATCATCATATCATGATATATGTATATACAACTGATAATTTCAATAAACAGTTCCAGTCATTAAATATATTCCCACCTCCATTTAGGACCACCTCTCGAATAAGCGATCGACCTCCTCCCATAAGCAGCCACTGACATAAAACACCAAAAAACTTTCTCAGTCAAAGCCCTATAGCTCGAACCTTTCGAAACGACCACCTCTCTCGATCGTAGGCGACCGTGACCGCTTTTGGGGATGACGGTTACGTTTGTAATTTCCAGTCTCTAACCTGCTTGACACAGGTTGTTGGCTGTTGCCCTATATGGTGTCTTCCCAGGCCTTCTCAGTCAACGCTTTGTGGTTTAGTGACGTAGCGGAGACAAACAAAGTTACTCGCCCCGGACCACATGACCCCTCTGGAATTAGTCAATGTTTGCTGTATGCTTTCAGTGACAACTTGTAACTACAAAGATCGCGACTTAGGAATTTCATGCACTAAATTCTCTTATCTGTGTTGGGACCTATACGTGAAAAAAATTCTTGGGGCTCGATTATCGTAAGCGACTACTAAATCTTCGTATTTTGGGTGGTCGCCTACGGGAAATTGGACGTTGTTTGTACAATATTTATTTCAGAGATACAATTAGTAGGGCACTGTGCCTGTGCTATAAGACATGAGTCTTCTATAAAGTTCATTATTATTATTATTATTATTATTTATTATTATTATAAAAGTAATAACGTTGATCGAAACTTGCATGAGTGCAGGGAGCAGAAATCAAACAAGTGATGTCCCGGTGTACCTGGATTAGCGGTAATTATTGTTTTGTGATCACAAGTAGCAATCATACACTTTTTAAAGTCATCAAAAGTCGCCTTGACATCTGCAATAAAAAGAACTAAAGGAAGAAAAACTTAAAAGAGTAAACCAAAACTGATATGAACAACAGATCAAAATTGAGGATTTAGTGTAAACTTACTTATATCTTTAGGCATCCAGGTTCGAGCAAGTTCAATTGACTCCTCGTCCCACCTAAAAAAAACCAGCGACAATTATACCAAAAAAAGGCAATTTGAGAGTTTTTTTTTATGTAACATTCCAATTCATTGTGAATCAATTAATGGTACCTCAAGCATGTTAAGGCATGGCTTAAGCCCAATTTGCATACAATCTAATAATGATCATAACTTTGTGAAAATTTATCAGAACCTTCCAAAATGCGGCAACCTCGGAAAAATCGGTAACCTTAATTTTTCTGTAGCGTAAGAAATCAGATATCTGTGTCATGTGACCACTTATGGTCGAGTCCAGGAAAGGAAAGAAAACTAAAAATGGGGTGGCGAGATGCCCCACATTATATATTAAATACAGTATTTATGTTATTGTATCATCATTTCTCACTTGAATCTGGCCGGAATGGTTGACTCACGTTTTTATTTAATTAGTAATTAAGCAAAATAGGTCACGTGACACTTTTCACCTGTTAATATCTTTTTAAGAAATTAAAAATTCTCTCCGTTCCGGCCACGGAAAAAATTCGTACGGTAAGACAAACATTTACACATGGTTCAAACTTAGTTATAATCAACCATTCCTACCCCATTTTGAATTTCTTTTTGAATGTCATTGTGACGTCACGTTTCACGTGACTACATCACTTCAACCCCAATTAATTCAACGTCTCGAAAGAAAGTTTGTCGAAAGTTTTTTGCAACTTTTAGAATTAAAATGCATGGCCTTAGAATAAAAACAGCTTTATCTTCGCGGGGGGTCGAGATCGAAAATTGAGCCATGCCTTAACATGCTTGAGACTGTTAAATGAGACTGAGTACTTACATTACCAATGGAAAGGACATGCAAGTTTCATCGAAAAGCAACACTTCACACCTCTTGACATGTTTTCCTGTCTTTGTTATAATATCTTTTGGCAATCCAACCTATAAAAGGTTTATCCATTGTAAAGATTTTTACCTTCTTTCAAAACTCTTTTGCCTTTTGCTGGATAGCATTTATAATAATCAGGGCCCAGTTGTTGCGCTAACCTGGGGTTAAATTTTAACCTGGGTTTCTTTTTCTTGTTATCAAAAGCAGTTTCTCGAATAATTTTCTCTATCCTTTTTAGAGTATCCAATCATCAAATTGTAGGCAAAGAGAATTAAACTGAATTTGCTTTTTAAGCTCTCATAGTTGAGTTCAAATTTCGCGCTAACCCTGGGTTATCTTAACCCAGCTTCGAACAACCCGGCCCTGATGTATAAGTATGACCTGTCCAGGAAAACTGTGACCGTGAATAAAATATGTTCAAAAAGCAAAGCTGGTGTTCGGTCTTGGATATGAGATCACTTTGTTCAAGGAGAGCGAGATGAAGGGCGAGTGGGAAAAAAAGAAAAGAGAAAAAAAAAAAGAAAGAAGAGAACCGAGGAGAAAGAAAGCACAAGGCACCGCCGCGGCGGCCTCTCTCTCTTTTTTTACGCTTGTTTTCCTCATTTTCGTCCAACCCTTCCATTGTCCCACCACATGACCCGCCTAACATAGAGCAACATAGCTTACCTAAATCCTTAAGTTCTTCGGGAATAAAACTAGTCAGAATACACAGGGGTAACATGTCCACTAGAGGTGTAAAAATGCTCGAAATGTTCGTCGATGCATACGTACATACTTACACTCTTGACAACAGCTTGAATATTAACATGTTCTCCATGTAAATTTTGATCATTGGCTATGATGTCTCCCAGAGTGTAGAAGTCATTACTGGTCTTGATTGGTATGTGAGAAATGCGGTCAAACACACCTGTATCCCAGCCACTGAACAAGCTCACTGAGGCATGTGTCTCACTGACATGTAATTGATATGGACTGAAAGTAATGAACAGAGATTTACACTTAGTCGCTTAGTAGTTCCTGGTGGACTTACCTGGTCAATAAATATTTGCTTTAAAGAATTTTTGGTTAATTTGTGCATTGATGTATTAATTGATAGATTAGACATAGTCTCACAAATAATGATACTGCAGCTAGAAGTTGGCTAAATCTTCTATTAAGGGCAAATAACTTTTGAAAGTATATTAGTAGAAGACTAAGAGGTCATTCGGAGGAGCTGTCCATCTACACCCAATCTACCCCCACCCCAAGGCTTTAGCACTAGACTGAGAGTAGCTTCTTTCCGCGTATTTTTGCCTTTTTTCTACTTTTTCCAAATCAATGCTTTTGCATGGAGGTCTCTAATATGCGACCCTTTCCAGTAGTAGCTGACAGTTTAGTTCTTCATCAAATTCTGATGAGTAAAGTGCAATGTCAAATTTTGTTAAAGGTAACCTGGGAAGAATCTTGCGAGATTTTTCGCACGTAAACAAAACTTAGTAACAAGGCCTACTCTGTACGTCATACAGAACAGTCTCAGTTTAAGGTGATAAAAAAGTAAATCCTCTTATTACCTGGGTGTCCATGGCCTCCATTTTTGCTCAGCTTCACTGCTTTGCTTGTTTTGGATTTGTGGGTTTCTCACCTCCACTGTCACAAATCAAAATCATTGATAAAAAAAGGCAGAGTTTCAGTTTTGCGGCTTTCTGGAAATTTTTTTGGAGGAAAATGAGAAACAAATTCATGTATCTCAGGGAAACCCTCAACGTAAGCTGAAGTAGGCTCACTAAATAATCGTCCATCTTTCTCAAACTTACCGATGTCGTTTATCCTGAATAATTTGGAGAGATTTTCGATATAATTTTCGGTTCCCCAGCAGTTTACGTTGATGAAGTCTACAGGCGAATCTCTCAGTGTGAAAAAGAAGTGATATTTTTCTCTTCCTGGGTCTGTAATATGTGAATACGAGAAAAAAAGTGAATAAAAGTTTAGAAGTGTCATAACCCTCTTAAATCGAAAATTGGTCAAAGTTCGCTGATCATGAAACTGGAATTTAAACAGGTTTATCTGCACTTTTTCTGTCAGGAAATGAGTGAACTGGTTGCTTGGCTATTACGAGTCCCACCAGATTCTGTAAAGAAAAAAGGAAAGAACAGTTTAAAATTAATTGAACTTCGACTTATCGTTTTGTCATGCTCTGAAAATACCTACGCATTGGTTCATTCCTTGAGACAAGTCACAAATTTTAGTTCGTCCGTTCGAAATTTGTCCTTCGCCACCAAAGCCTGTGCCGTCAGGCCAAGCTGTTTGTGTACCAAAACCATTGAAAGTCATGTTTGTACAACCAACGGGATACGGAAAATATAATTTTCATTAATACCAAACTTTAGTAGATAAGTGTTAAGTTTAGAACTGCGGAAATGAAGTGAATTTTGTTGCTGTTGTTGTTGTTGTTGTGCACAAGGTTTTGCGCGGGAAAAATCTGCGCGCCCTTTACAACGAACCCTTTACACCAAAGACCACGCGCTAGAGCCATGTGATCAGAGGTGACCAATCAGCAAAAGTCGTTCTTAAAATGAAACAACCTTTCTACCAATTCTCGAGTTTCATTTGAAAATAGCTCAAAATGGACTTCAGCGGTAATATAACTATTGAAGATTGGAAACGAATGTAATAGAAAGATGAAATTTTAAAAATTAGAATGAAATATGTGTGGTAAGAGGACTAAGAGCACTCGTTCGTCTGTTTTACGCGGGAAAACACATTACCCAGAATTCTATCGTTCTTGTCCTCAACACGCATGTTCGTGACTCATTACATAAAATGGCGGAAGATGTTGAACGTAGAACAAGTGAAAATTTGAGATTTCTATTTTTGTAATTCTCGCCATGTGACGCTTATTAGAGGATACAGCTCAATGTCTACGAGGTAAATATGGCTAAAAGTTTCTCAGAAATGGAAAATAGGGTGTTTAACTGAGGTTTTGTCCGTGTTTTGCTACAGATTAGAGCGTCTTTTTCTGCTGTTGGACACCGGCTCCACCGCAGTTACTCGGAAAGCAGCGGCCCAACAACTTGGTGAGGTGCAAAAGTTGCATCCTCATGAGCTGCACAATCTTCTTAACAGGGTAAGATTTTAAATACTGGATACAAACTATAGTGGGCCTAACTTATAAAGTCTTTCAGCTGAATCTTTGTGGTCATAAAATTAATTATTCAAGCTACATGTATTGTAGCCTTTTGAGGTCGTGTTACCTCGGTTTGAGTTAATTTACCCCACCGATGACACCTATTGCTTTTTATTAAGTATTGCCATTTGGTTGGGATTAATGTGTGTAAAGCTTATTTTGTGGTTCTTTCAAATTGCATGTTATGGTCACATTGAATTATTTTGGGAGATACTATTAGAATGGCGTGGTTTGGAACCCAGCAAAGGGGAAACGGGATGGGGGGGGGGGGGGGGGGGAGGGTACCACAATATATGGATTATATAGGTATGTGCCACCATGAAGGGTATGGTTTTCAGGCAATGCAGTCTGGTGTAGGGTATAGAAATCTGAGAGTCTTTCTACAAGAAGGTATCATTTTCCAGGGAACTGATCAATTAGTTGAAGATTTTAGTCTAATTAGTCTAAAAAAATGAAATCAGCAAATTCAAAAGTTACATGCAACTCATTTTAATGGCAAAGAAATTAGCAACCCCAGTTGTTTCTGGGAAATATTAAATATATGATAAGATGGAATTGAGAGAGTCTAGTCTAGAAAAGAGGAGCAAAATTTGGCTAAACTGAGTCTGGTATATAGACTAAGGGTTGTGGGATCCCAGTTGCACATCACCTCCCAAAAAGTCCTAAGGAAGTGCATTTTTGTGACTTGCCAAGTCTCACGACTATGTCATGAGTTTCATGATTTCAAGATCTACCATGTGCTCTTATTAGTATAAATGATTTCTCACACTTTCTCAAAAAGTCATGCCCCAAGAACTTTTGGAGCATCTATAGCATTTGTTTGCATATTAGATAGAGAATGCAATCTAAATAACAGACCCAATGGTATCATTTGATTAGTAAATGTATGAATTGCCAACTTGGTGCATTGTTTACATTCTTCAGCCATGTCTTCCGCCAGGAGTGTTCTACCATGAACCCTAGTATGGCTTGCCGCTGCCATCAAAGGCCTAGACTCACTTTTAGAATTTTTGCTCCAACTACTATGAATGTTGCCCCCGGCTCTTTTCATAGGAAGATAGAAGAAACAAAGCACTGAGAGAAATCCCTAGCTGTTTATTCCCCGCCTACTTGTTGTATTTACCCAGCAACTTGAAATCTTTTTTTTAGTGTCATCCCTGATGTGTGACTTCTAGAGAAAATACTTCTTCAGGGATTTAGCTAAGGAAAAACAAAACAGCATCTCTTGTCGGTCAAGCTGGCTTTTTTACTTTCTTGGTGTTCTCTTCTATAGGCTATAGCTTCAAAAATTTACTACCTGTAGCACAACTCACCATGGCCAGAACTTAATGCTTTTGCTAGGAAAAATTTAACAGATATATGCACTGAACAAAGATAGCCTGTGTACAGCTGCTGCCCCCTCCCCCATTCCCCTTAGAGGAAGGCTGTGCACTTGTATGTCATACCAATATTTCATGACCTAAGTCCTGTCTTTTGTGAGGTATTACCTTATTATTAGTCTTACTGATGAATAAGCCTGTTTATAATCTGTTTGGCTTACCGTATTACTGTTCTATGCCGGTTGTATGTTTTTGTGAAATTCTCATTAAAACGATTAAATTTTTGAAAAAAAAAACTGTATAAGATTTCAGTTGCTACAAAGTTACATTTTTAACACACAGGACCAGCGATGTAAGCTAGATAAGTACCATTCACAACTCAAGAGTGATATCCTTTTAAAAATTGTTGTAATTACAGGTGCATGTATTTCTAAAGAGTAGTAGCTGGGACACAAGGATAGCTGCTGGTCAGGCAGTAGAGGCAATTGCCAAGAATGTGCCTCAGTGGAACCCAGCAGCCATTGGCAGAATCAAAGGTATGATATAAAAGATCAACAGTTTTCTTCTCAATGTTGTCTATCTTACAGTCGAACCTCAACCAATGGCCACCTGGAGCTGCATTGTACAATGGCTCTCTCTGCATCATGGCCACGCCACTTTTCTGTCCATTCTTTCAATCTTGTTTTAATCCCTGTGGAACTGCAACCTCTCCACAATGCAATTTGCAATAAATTGGGGCCCAACTGTCAAAATAGCCTTTCTAAATGACCATGTAAGGCAAATTAATGATCAAGTTAATGATGCATTGTACCTTTCCTTAATTTATAATAATTTATGTTTGTTCTGAGCATTATTTGACTGTTAGGTTTCCAGTTTACTGACAAAATGTGTTACATATTTACTTGCTATAGCAATCATTGATTAGTTCTACCATTCCCTTGAAAACTCCCACCATCTCATAATGGCCACCTTTCTACAACAGCCACTGACTTCTTTTGTCAAGGTGGTCTTGTTGAGACACTTGCCAAGTGAGTTCTGTGTAGTCTGGAAGGCCTGTAACAATATTTACCCTTCCAGCAAAGCCTTTCTTTTGCTTGCTCAATTTTGGTGTACTTGAGATAGTTACGCTCAGATGTACTGTAAACATTACCACATCATCTTTTTAACAATTTCCTTCAAGTTTAAGTGCAAAATTTCTGTTCAGAAAGAGGCACAGCTGTAATTCATAGTTTTAAAAAAAATCACATTTTGGGCACGTGACCAGCTACGAACTTACTCATTTTAATAAAATGGTGCAGGTTTGAAAAACTAAATCACTATTACCGGTATTTTATTTAAGATATGACCCACTAATCGTTTTTTGAAGGCAAAATAATTTAATTTAACTTTCATTTTCATAAAAATGATGTCACATGACCTCTTAGTGCAAATGGCCTATTAGTCATTCTTTAATACACAATGAATGCAGCTTTTTCATTCTCGTGTGGCTGCTTGTTTGTCAGTTTTTACCATTTCATCATAACCTTCTTTTAACTAAAGTTGTTATCACTGTTACTGTTACTATAAATACGGTATTTTACCTTTGTTTCTTATTGCTCTTGCAGCTGAACCAGTGGGGAAGGACAAAATTGAAGAAACATCTGAAAGTGAACTGCTGGAATTCTCCAAGTTTGATATAAATCGTGTTTTAAAACATGGAGAGCGTTTGGTAGGATCATCTGGAGCGGAATATGATCTTCCAGATGAAGACCTTGTAGGTAATGAAAATTTATATACTATTTTTAAACTCATGGTTCCTTTCCCTAAAGGCAATATTCTTTGATGGCTTTCTTGTTAGTAAAGAAAAACTTTTGTGAGAGTTCATCTATTCCAACAAGTCAAAAATATTGTATTTTCCCACAAAATAAGTTTTGTCTTTTTGACATTATTTTATAGGACTTTACATTGGGGGTCTAATAGTTGGTGTGGCTAAGTTTCTATCAGGGTACTTCCAATACTCCTTATACTTGTAAGAAATTGACAAAATAGTTTCCTTAAGAACACCTGTCTGTAAAAATCAGACAAATTCAAAATTTGGTGGCAAGGGTGGAAAATTTGATTTCTTTCATGATTTAATGAGATAGGCTAAGGTAAAATTAATTTCACTGTATAGTTTTTTTTTTCTCAGTGAAATATCCTTTTATTTCATAGATAGTGGTTAAATGCAAATTATAACCAAAATCCACTAAAACCATCATTTGAGGCACTTAATTATTACATGCATTTGGAAGCCTTGCCTGGAAAAACAGATTATTCTAGTGTCTTTGAAACAAACTTCTTTTACAACCTCCAAATATCTAGTAAAATGATCAGGGGCATTAGTGTGTTATTCTTTTTGTACAAAATAATTTAATCCCAAAGGCCTACAATATATTTACTTCAGTAAAATTTTGTCCATAAAATTCTGAGTTTATCAATATTTTTCAGGACTTGAACCCAAGGAGAGGTTAATTAGACAGCAGAAACTTTTAAGAAAACGCCTGGGCCTTGACATTGCACCTGGTCTAGATGTTGGAATGGATAAATTATTTGACGATGAAGATCTGCTAGTTAACCCTCAAGAGGTGAAGGGGAAGACCCTAAGTAAACAGAGATCATTTGAGGTACATGTACATAGATTAAACTTTTGTGTCCTTGAAGCTACAACAGATTTGCAGCTTTCAGTTGATGATGGAATGAAAGGCCTGAAGAAAATCTTGTAACTTGAATATTTAAGGGCCAGCTAATGACTTTGCTATGTTATCAGTCTTGTTTAGTGAGTGATTTTATTGAAAGGTGCAGTTGGTGGTGCATGACATCTATTAATTTTGAACTTAGAGACTTGCCTGGAACTTTCTTCTTTACCTGTAACATTGGGGTATCCTTGATTTGAGTGTTATGCTCATCTTTTAGATAAGGGTTGAAATATCTTTATAGCAGATTTTGCTGTCAATTAGGGTGTTGGGAATGAAAATTATTATGCCGATATTTTTACCCTTGCAAGGGCTGTAAGTAAAGAAATAATCATAAACCTGCTTCATACTATGTGTCTATATATTGCAATTAAAATCGCTATAGCATTTGTATTTATTTGTCTGTCTTAATACAGTCATGTATGGTAATCTTTCTGGTCAAAGAAAGCTGGAACCACACCCATTCATCTTTACATGCTTGTTCATCAACCTTGGATTTACATGAGTTTGAGTTTTGATTATGATGAGAGTCTGTGTATCTTTCATGCATTGTCTGAGCTTTTGTTGCAATATCAGGCCTGTGATTAAGTTTTGAAACTCCAACAGCCATAACAAATGAAGATTCACCCATAACATCTCACAAAAATTTATAGTGTCATCTTTAGATTCCCCTTTGACCACCTGTAACTTTGGGTAAATTCAGCCATACAGAGGTGCTAGCAGTTATGGCCCTTAATGACAGCTCTGAATAGATACTGAAATGAAACTTTGACTATTCCCTAGAGTGCTGCTGATGTGGTTGCAGCAGAAATAGCTGCAATTAGTTCCTCATCAATGAGTTCGAGAGAAAAGAACAGAGCCATTCGGAAAGCCAAAATGTTGGCCAAACAAAGATCAAAAGATGCATCAAAGGAGGGAGATTCGTTCCAGTCAAATAGGTAGGTTATTGAATCCATCGCTGTTTGTGCAGAATTGTCCTCACGGAAATTATTTAACCTCTTGAAGAACTTTCCAGGAAATGATGTGACAATTGCCAACTGGGCCCATTTGTTTAAAGCTGGTAGCACTATCCGTCAGCTAAATCGTGATCCATTGGCTGATTATTTGGAAAACCAATGTGTTATCCACTGGACAGAGATTTATCCAGTGGATATATAGCACTATCGGGACCCTTTGAACAACTGGGGCCCAATGTAAACAATTTTATTGTAATTTGTTTGGGAGAGGAAACTTGTGTCATAATGGCAGTACACTTAATGGTAATTTTTTTTACACTCAATGTTTTTTTAATTTTGTTTTTCATTTAAAAAAGTTGGTACAAAATAATATGAATTGTTTATCTCTTTCATAAGAAACATCAGTTGCCTTTTCTTGTAACAGGTACATATTAAATTGATTTTCATACATGCACTTAACATTAAAATGACCCCGCCACAAGAACAAGTCAGACTTAGTGGTGTCCAAGGTTGGGTCTCCTTATTTTAATTCAAATATGGCCACACGGTCGACCTTCCTTGGTAGAGAATCTGCCCTCGACTGTTGTAATAATTGTGACGGAATGATTAGTACGACTTATTCTTTTAGCAAATCATATGAATTACCGGTAGGTATTAAGTAATGGTCCACATAAGAAGTAGGCATCCGAAATCCAAAGCTGTCAACAGCTAATTATCTAATTGAATTAAAATTCTGGTCTCCGATTGGCCGAAAAGTCGAAATCGGGGCAAAAATGCCCATCAAATGATTTTTTTGGCTATTTTTGACGCTAAATTCGGTCCAGCATCATCAACATTGTACATGGCGAGTTTCGTTACCATGGGAAATGGGGAACTGGGTCTAACCGAAGATAGGGATGGTTTTACGGTCGGCCGCCATATTGGATTGAAATTTTACTGCGGAGTTACCACGTTAGTTTTAGAATTCTTCGGTTGGATTTCTGTGGGATTATTCAGATTATTTATTCAAACAAGTGTTATTTGCATTTTTATTGTTGATTGGAAATGAAGTCTATGATTTGAAGTTAAAAATGCCAAAAATCGCTTCGTGTTGCCTACATCACAAGACGTGGGGAACAGGAAAGCTATATTGTTGTATACCACGGAGAGCATTCAGATCACTCAGATACTTAAATCTGGCCTCGACGCAGTTGTCAAGTCGCCATTTGCAACAGATTATGATGACTGCTACATATTTGGAACGTCTGGATATCTCCAATTGTCCCAAACTGGACCAAATTGCCATTTTCAAAGCCAAGGAACACATGCAAGAACTACTACACATCGCCTTTTGCGGTAATAGGCAATTCACGATTCTGGTTATTGCGTGTTTGTGCTCCTGTCCAGAGCTCGTAACAATTGAGGCACATGGTCTAGAGTTCAGTGCAGAAGAGCTATTATTTCTTTCGAAAACCTTTGAGTCTGCTAGAAGCGGCAGTTTACAAATGGAAACGGATGAAGGCTACGATGATTTGTGTATAACGAATATCTTCGAACGTGAACTTTTTGAATAAGAACGATTATTTTCAGGCGTAACAAGAATCTTTCCTTTTATAGCTTAGTTGTCTTCCCTTTTTTTACAAGGAAATTGAACATGTTTAGGTTTCCGTTTGATCAGAGCGGATGACCGACACGCGCTGGATGTTAGATGAGTGACGAAGAACAATGAGAACAACAAACCACCAAGTGTCGAATTGCTCTTACCGCTATTGTTGAAGAAGTGAGATGTGGAAAAACAGTCTTCCCCATTTCGTAATATCTTGTCCTTTGAATTACATATAGTTTTTAATATTTTCAATAAATATATAGTGTTAAAGCTTTCGAAAATGTGATTTTGGCTATGTTTTTTATGAATACAAATTCAAATTTCGCGCTTAAACTGTAATCACCCAATCAGGATTCAGGATTTTTATTTGATTAAAAGATTAACACCATGACGCTCAACGGCAGCTTTTGGATCAGGCCTATTGATTTTTGCCTACTTCTTATGTGGACCATTACTTAATGTATCACTGTTACTGATCTGTTCTTGTTTTTGGTGGGATATACTGTACATGCAGCATTGATAACGACATGGATCCAGAGCATGGCCCAGCTTCAAAGAAGCGAAAGACTGCCAGTGTTATTGTTGATCAACCTGCAGAATCTGACAAGATGGTCGTTGATCAGGTTACTGATGTTTCAGCAACATTTGAAGAGGTCTGTACCTTGCTCTCATCTGACTTTCTTGTATTTTGTTAAAAGTTGTTTTTGTCCATTATACTGTAGTAAGTAAAAAGGCCGGGGGTGCGTAACTGCTTAAAAAATATGCAAGAGCAGTTTCTCTTTTTTATTATACTAAAATTAATCTGCAACTTAAAAAATGTAATTTGAAGTACTTGTAGATTTAAAGAGATTCAAACAGAGGTTACATTAATATTTTTGACACAAAAAATGTAATAAAATTTTTACAAAAACTGATGTTGGTGTTGTTTTTTAATGATTGAAAAAGGAGAATTATTCCTTATAATAATTTACTTGAATGTTCCATTGCTTTAACAGGAAATGTACATGCATGTATTTGTGACTGGGTGAAAACACTAGACATTCATGCTGACAGTCCCTTGGTATCAGGGTTCAGAGAAAGTCAGTTTTATAGCTTGCCCTTAGCATGTACTAGCCTAAGAGTCACTTTAACTAACCTGAAAAAAATTCTTAACAAGCAGGATTTTTCACAGTTCTTCTGTAGTTTAAGTTCTCTCAAAAAAGCGTCACTTGCCCATTGAGCTAGTTAAGAAAAGAATTCACTGGCCCCAGTTATTGGACACAACTTTCTTTGCATGCTGAGTATGAAGCGATCATTAAAATACATTGTACATACTGACAGACTTTGATAGGGCTGGTTGTAGTGTTAAATAATGCTTTGTTCTTTTGTGTTTTGTCATTTAGTCAACTGAGTGGCCATTTGAGGACTTTTGCCAAGAACTGTGCCAGGATTTGTTTCATCAGTCATGGGAGGTCTGCTGATTTTTTTGTTTTTGCTTCTGCTGTTGGGAATCCTTAAAGCAAAAAAAAAAAAAAAAAAACAGAACAGAACACAGAACATGAATAAAGATATAAATAGAATAAAACAATGAGGGAAACCAATGGAAAACGAGGTTCCTTGTAAATAAACTGTCAATAATTTGTGGCAATTTCAAAATAGTTGTCCTTTTTAATCATTCAAACTTAGTCACTAGAACAAACTACAATATTAATCATACAAGTGACTGTTGGTAATGATTTACAGCAAACCAGCTGGCTTCTTGCTTGTTTTTACCTAGGTACGCCATGGAGCTGCTACTGGCCTTAGAGAGATAATTAAGGTTCATGGTCAAGGAGCGGGGAAGACCCTAGATTCATCTGTTGACGAGGTGTGTGCCATAAGTAATACAGTCATGTATTTTGCTGCATGTTTGTACACCAGGTAATGACCTTAATCAGGGTTTGTATTGTAAAGGGTCATGGAAAGTCATGAAACTTAAGAATTTCATTTTTCACGCCTGGAATGTCTTGGAATTTATTTGCTGCTCCTGAAAAGTCATTGCAAGTTAAAGCTCTGTTTGGTAGATTAGTTACTGCAGATGTCAAAGGCAGAACTATAAGATAGAGTTGAGTAATTAAACAGTGCAAATGGCTTACATTTTGGTGGACACCAGAGTTATGCTTGTGTTTGTTGAACTGATTTAGGTAAAAAAAAAATGCCTAAAACAAGGAAAGTTTTCAAAACTTTTTAAAGTGATGTCCAGCAAAACCTAAGGTCATGGAAACTCATGGTCAGGAATATGAAGAGCTCAAAATAGTTGGAACCATGTTGATCACCTGAATACACTTTATGATGACTTGGTGAATACAATTTTATGAAAACCAGGCTTTATGAGAGGTTTTTTTTTATAAGGTTTGACTGGGAAAGCTAATTTTTGTATTGTGGTTGAGGGGTCACTCATGAGAAGCGGTAGCAGGTGGAGGCTTGACTGTATATTATTACAAATTTAATTCAAGGATTTATTTTTTTAACCTTTACGTTTGTGTTCAATAGTAATTGTCAAAATTTTTATGATAAATGTTAACCCATTCACCCCTGGAAATTTTGCCAAAGACGTGTTTTGAAGCTGCATAATTATACTCGAGTGGTGTTCTGTTCACTCTCATGCTTTAATTGCTAAAACTTACCATATATGTAAAGCCATTTACAGGACGTACACTTATTGGCTTCATGATCCAGATGCAAAATATTAGCTTGCGAAGTTTGGTCATGTGCAGAAAGCAAAATTTTGAGATTTTGACTTTGGTCTTGACTTTTACTTTTTGCTTTGATTCGCTCTTCCCCTCTTTGTTCGCTTTTCTTGCCTCTTTTTGTTTTTGCTGGGCATTTAGTATAGGCTTCACTTTAGTGGGAAAAGTTTGTAGGAAAGCTTTTAGGATCTTAGGATTTTATAAAATGAAAGGTAGGTAGTGGAACAAGATTTTCATGGAAATTTTCAGGTCAATGTTACATGGTTTTTTGCCTTTTTCTCCAGTCTCCTTGACTGAATTGTGCTCATTCTAGTATGGTTTGCACAAGTTAGCGGACAAAGTTGTCCTTGACCATTAAAATCAATGATGTCACAAGTGGTAGAAGGGACATGGATCCGCATGGGCGGTTATGAGCCTCTCAGGGGCGAGTGGGTTAAAGAACTTGCCATTGTGTGATCAGTATTATTTTTGTAACTGTCATTGTTTTATCTAGCTTCAGATTCAGAATAGGAAATGGCTGGAAAACATGTCATTGCTCCTCCTTTGTGTCATGGCCCTTGATCGATTTGGAGACTTTGTGAGTGATGAGGTGAGCATTATATTTGATATTACAAAACCTTGGCTTCTAATAGTTGAATGCCATTAACTGTTTTTTTGTATGAAGGAGTATTTCAGTAAAGAATAAATTGTAGCTTTTTGTGTCTAATTTTGTATCAATTGGCAAATTGTTGATCATTTTCATTTTCATGTTAACAACAATAGACAGTTTGTTAATGACAATTTTGTTTCAAAAAGGAAATTTTTGTTTACGTCACTGACATTATTGTTTAAATAGGATGGTTTGTGTTAGGAAAAATAACTGAGCTCTTTATTGAGTGGGATAAACTAGTTATATTTCTGTTGAAGTGAAATCATAAATCAATCTAAACAATGTTAAAGCCCAATGTGGAACTTCCATTATCTCACACAATCAACTGGCTTCATGAATCCCTGAAGTTTCCTCTTAAAATAATTACTACTGCAGTGAAAACCTGCCCATACCAACCCTAATCTGCAAATAAAAGGAATATACCTCTTATCTAGTCACCATTTTGATTAGACAAAACAAAAAATTTGTTTGACTCAATCAAGGGTGCATAATGCATCTTTTACAAACAAATTATTGTGCCTTACAGGCATGAGATTTTATTTGCAAGTACATTGATCATAACTGCCTTATATAATCTCTGCAACAAGGTTATTTTGTTGGTGAGACAATTCACACTCAAGGTAGTTTTTTTTTTTCACCTGCAAAATAACAGCCTCTGGTTTTAGATTTGTCTGGATATCATGATTGAACACTGTCACAATGTAACATTAATTTTTGTTTGATGTGGGCCACATGGACATTGTTTGATGACCGACTGTAATTTGCAACACTGGCCAACCAGATTTTCAGCAGCGCGCTTAAATGGCCCTTTTATTAGTAGAGCAAGGAAGACTGACTCTTAAAAATAGTGCTTATTTGGCCACATTTCAGCCTGAATGTTCTTAATCAGCAGTTTACTTCATAATGTACGCGAGCTTTAATTTAATAGGAGTTGTTTGCAGGTTGTTGCTCCTGTTCGTGAGACCTGTGCACAGACAATAGGAGTGATCTTAAAACACACTGATGCAGAGAGTGTTAAGAGGGTGATGATGGTGCTGTTAACACTGCAAGCCCAGGAGGAGTGGGAAGTGCGACATGGAGGACTCATGGGACTTAAGTATCTAATGGCTGTTCGACAGGTGAGGACTGTTAATTATTTCCTTCAAAATGAACCTGTATGCCAACCCAGGGATCAAAATAACAACCGGTTAACAGGCATAATTATGTCTGGCCAGAATAGTGATTTGACTGGCCAAAAATGAGACATGACAGAGCAAAAATTTCTTTGGTCTGTTACCGTGTCTGGCCACCATCCAAAAATTATTCTGAGCCCCGCAAGCAGACACTTCTGCTGGACACTTGTAAGGATCTCTTGAGTGTTCACATAATACAGGTTTTAATCAACCAAAGGGTGAAAGATGAAACCCATTCGCTCCTGGAGATTTTGCCGAAAAACACGTTTTGAAGCTATTCGAGTGGTTTTCTGGTCACTGTCATGCTATAAAGAGCTAAAACTTACCACACACCCGTTTACAGGTCGTACACTTAACGGCCTTCTGATCCAGATGCAAAATATCAGCTTGCGAAGTTCGGGCATGCACAGATGGCAAAATTTCGAGATAGTTTTTGGGTTTAAAAGTGACACAGCAGTCTTGACTTTTACTTTTCCCTTTCTCTCCTCCCCTCTTTTTTCACTTTTCTAGCTCATTTTTTTTTCTCTTGCTGGGCATTTAGTAGGCTTCATTTTGATGGGAAGAGTTTTTAGGAAAGCTTTTAGGATCTTAGGATTAGGTGAAAGGAAAAAGGTAGGGGGGCAATGGAACAAGATTTTCATGGAGATTTACAGGTCAATCTTGCATGGTTTTTTGCCTTTTTCTCCGGTGTCCTTGACTGAATTGGTTTGAAAGTTCTCTTCATTCTGCACAAGTTAGTGGACAAAGTTGGCCTTGACCGTTAAAACTGATGAAGTCACGAGGGGTAGAAAGGACGTGGATCCGCACGGGCGGTTATGGGCGGTTCAGGGGCGAATGGGTTAATTGGAATCCTATACTACTGACAGTAAAGAGAGTAAAGTATACATGCAGGTTGAATGCAAATTGTTTGACAAAATCTGCACTTTTCTCTGTTTAACAGGATTTGACTAAAGACTTGCTACCTCTGGTGTTAGACCCCATAGTAACAGCTCTCAAAGATGATGATGATGATGTTCGAGCAGTTGCTGCATCTGCCCTGTTGCCTGTTGCAGAATCTTTAGTCATGATTGCTCCAAGCTATGTAAGTTCGAACTGCAACAATTACATTGTATCACCTCCTTCTGCTGTGTGCTGAAAGCATTGAGCTTTCCTCTTATATCGAAAATATTCATTTATTTATTTATTTACCTTTACTTTTCATTATCATTTTCTTTTCTCATTTTTTTTTTGCTTTCACTTTGCTTTTTTCAGCCCCAAGTGTGATAAAATGCAATTATCTAATATATTATAGTATTTGTGTAACATTGTCATTGACTTTGCATGCATACTTCTGTTTATACTTCATTGTAATAACTTATTAAGGGAGCCTGTTCCTAATAATCCCAGTGGTTTCCCTTGGGCTTCCTCACCATTTGCTTTTAATATTATTTTACATAATATTTCTGTTTTTGTATAAATTTATGGCAAAACTGTTAAACTTGAACTTGAACCATTTTATTGTCTGTAGTGGCTATTTAAATAAACAGACAGAACACCCATTCTTTCTTCCTTCTTTTTACTAACAGCCAGTGTCTTGGAATTTCCACAACTTGCAGGTCCAGGAAGTTCTTGTGACTTTGTGGGACACTCTGGTTGAACTTGATGACTTAACAGCATCAACTAACAGTATCATGATGTTGCTAGCAGGAATCCTGTCATGTCCGTCTGTTTCTGTCCAAGGAACAGGAGCCACCAGCACCATGTCTCTCACTGAACTGGTCCCAAGATTGTGGCCTTTCTTCCGACACAACATCAAGTCTGTTCGATTAGCAGCACTAGACACACTCAAGACTCTTTTGGTGGGAAATCGTAAACAGAATAAAGTATGTGAAGTGTTCATATAATATGTACTTGTAGGAGAAATAATCATTGTATACTAGTTTATTACTTATTTTAGGAAATGATATATTATAGTGTTGAATTTACTAATCATTTTTTCTTTTTTTTTTGCTGTCTTTGGATAATTAAAAATTTTTGCTAATCGGGATGTGGAACAAAACATTTTGGTTAAGAGAAAAAAAGGTGATTATATAAATTCAGTAATAGATAAATTTATTCCTTTCAGCTTGATCAAGAGACAGTCCTAGAATGTGTGTGGCTGAAACCAATCCTGCAAGATTCTTTAAGGCACATTTATCAAAGGTTTATACTGGAGTCAGACAGTGATGTTGTAGAGATGGCTTATCAGGTGGAGTGCTATCTATTGTGTATGTAATTAACACTACAACATATAATACATGTAAGAACAGGATGCTTCTGACATTTTTTTTTTGAGTGCGAAAGACAATTGATGTTAATATTAATGTTAATTTACAATAACGTTTCAAATGAAGGTGTGATATTATTGCAGTTTTGTGACCCACCCCCCCCCCCCCCCCCCCCACACATGGAAATCCTAATAAGCTTCTTAATAAGTTTTGTTCTTCAAGACTCCACTATGAATTTTCATTGCCCTCTGGGTGAGGGGAGTATGGATATATTCTGGAGTGAGCTGAGTGGAGTACGATTTGGCACATGATAACATATGAGTGAGGTTTCAGGTGTTTAGTTTTCCTTTCGAGTTCTCTCCCAGTCCCTAAAGTTTTCACCAGTGCCATTCCAACATGTAGTGCTGGATTATTTTGCTTTTCTGTCATAGTCAAAACTTTATTGGCATGATATTTATCATGGAAATTATAGATGTGCATGAAGCAACTGTATGTGTGTGTCAGTGCATAATCAGCTAATGTTCAATTTTGCCTTTTATTTTTTTGTACTGTAACATCAGGTATGGACTGAGATGCTAAAGAGATCATCCAAGACTCTTCTTGGACCAGTTTCTATCCCTTTTCTTAGCAGCTGGCTGGGAATGATGATGATGCCAGCTTGTGCTCCTATTGATCAAACAGTGCTTGTTCAAGCTTTGCACAGAACTCAGAACAAGGTGAACAACAAAAATCGTTTGCCATTGAATTTTGAGTAAGATAGACCGTCGACTCCCAAAAACTTGAACCCTTGCTAACTCAAACAAAATTAACTTTCCTTGGTTTTCCTTCATACCGTTTTTTTTTTTACCGTAATTTTACCCATGGTAACTTTAAAAATCCTCAATAACACGAACCTCACCCTAATTCAAAGAAATTTTTGTTTTTTCTTATATCATTTCTATAATGATTTTACCCTTTCTTAATGTGAACCATGTTTAAGTGCATGACAAGTCAAAACATTGAATTTATTTCAAAACAACCATAAATTATGATTTTACCCTTTCATAATGTGAACCATGTTGTAAGTGCATGGCAAGTCAAAACATTGAATTTATTTTAAAACAACCATGCATTTCTTGTCTTAACATTTTGTCAGGCCAGTTCAAATACATTTTTTTGCATGCTTTGTAGATTGAATCCTTTATCCTTGCAATTGCTTGTCTTCCCCATCCCATTTACTTATTTGCTTATTTTTGGATCGTTACTTTGAACTCCCCATGACTCGAACTTTTTGTGATAATTATTATCTAGAGGGTTTGCTGTACTTTCATTGTCACCTAAAATCAGTTTATTCTACATTTCTAACATAGTTTTTTTTATGGCTGATAGGGAGACCGTAATGCAGATAGAGCTCACATGATAAGAGGTCGACCTTCACAAGGTCACTCTGAACCCCAAACAGAAGTCATAGCTGGTGTTACCCTTGCTACTAGCATAACAGTGCGAGAACCAGCAGTCTTGAGAGCGAGGCTTGCAGCTGCAAGGTAAGTACTGTGAATTCCCTTGCACCTTACTTACATTTGTCGAATGCTTACCAAAAATACAGCCTTTGTGAAGTGCACATCATGTTAACCCTTTAAGTCCCAATAGTGTCCAAGATCAATCTTCTCCTTACAATTATCATACACTGTAAAGAGATAAGTTATGAGAATCAATAAAATGATCACCCAAGAGAAAATACTTGATCTTTGAACAAAAATTAATTCTCTCAACTAATTCTTGAAGTAAATGTATGGAGATCAGTTTGGAGAATTTGTATGTGGATACTGGGACTTGAAGGGTTAACTCAGTTAGCTGCCTTTAAGGTTAATATATTTTGAGGATTTTAAATTATGTGGCTAAATGTAATTTAGGTGAGGTTTAACACATGACAATGCTCGCCAGTGATCTCCATGACTAATTGTATATGAGGCAGTCTTGGGCATTTGCAGGGCTTTAGCATTTTTACAGCGCTTTTGCTGACGTCAATCATTTTACTTACATTGGCTTTTGTGTGCAGTAGCTTTAGCATTTTTTGCCCCCAGCCCTCCCTTTCCTCTGGATGTTTTTTGGTAAGTATCTGTGCATTTCTCCACTCAGTATGATGGTGCCTGGTAGGTGCTGCTCACAGGGTTGTCATGGTTGCCTTCCAGGCTCGCTTGCACCATCTCTTCAGTTTGACCAGACACCTTTCCCACACCCATATACTGTCGATGGGTTTATTTTTATTTCTTTTTTATTTCACCACCTTGTTGTATTACAATAATAGAAAAGAAAAAATTACTAAGATTTACAAGTATGATAATCTTCTGAACAACTGGGCCATTGATGTCACATTCCTATTCTTCAATGTTATTCTTGTTATTCTTCAATTACGTGGCTACAAAATTATAATATATGAAGCATTCTTCTCCGAAGTAATGGGCTAATTCTTTTCCCCTGTACACAGAGCTTTTGGCTTGCTGGCATCTCATTTTGTAGAGTGTGTTCCTGGAAATCCAGAAGAACCACATCCTCTCACGTTTCTGATGCAAACTTTACAGTTCCCTCTTAAGTCTACAGCAGGTATCCAAAGAATGTGTGCCTCCCTTATCTTGTCAGAGTGGGCAAGCTGTCAAATGGTATGTCTATTCACATGCGTGAAATGTACTTCTTTTCCATGGTACATGTATACAGTAAACTGACGCTTATAAGCCCTGGGCTTATACATCTTTGTAAGGGGTTTTAGGAGAGCTTATCCTAGGGGATAATCAGAATAGAAAAGTACTTTGAATTGAGCTACAGCAGTGTTTATCAAAATACATTGTTCATTTACTGGTTTAAAGGGTCATAACATCATAATAATTGTAATTATGTTCAGTACATTTGGAAGAGGCTTACATCCGGGGGACCTCTACATGTAATTAACATTTTGATGTATTTAGACAGATGTAGATGGGTCTATAACTTGGAGGTGGGGGGGGGGGGGGATTATAAGAGGAAGGGCTTATAAGCAGCAGTTTACAGTATCTGGGGGATGAGATTTTCATGCTTTAATTTCAAAGACAATAGGAAGTTTAATACCGGTAGATTATTTTTCATTCTTTATTGCTCATCAGAAATGCCAATGTCCCGAAGAGAATGTTGTGCAGTTACACAGCATTTTATCTGAACAGGTTGTTTATGATGAGATTGCCATCCTCAACACGAGATTACAAACTGATTGTCAGGTACATTTTTCTCTGTTACTAACTTTAAATTTTACCACATGACAAGTGACTGCAATAAATTGTTGATGTCATTAATTTTTTCACCCTTTTTATGTAGGGCCTGCTAAATGCATTACGAGAGAAAGGTATTGATGCCTCAGCAGGGATCCAACCAGGGTGAGTCAAAGTGCTAATTTTATTTGGCAGAAGATAGAGTTCAGTGTGTGACATAAGACAATATGTAATTTCAGTTTATTATTTAAAAAGTGCCCCGTATTCACACTGTGTTAAAAGTATCCATAAGTTACTTATGGAAAATACTTAGTATTTTGCTCATTGACAAGTATGTAACGTAGTCAAGCATCAGTGAGTTAAGCATGGCTCAACACTAAGTTTCACCTGTTTTCAGTAACATAATGGAGAATGAATTTCCCGCTTGGACAGCGAAAAAAAGAAAAGAACATAAGCCAGGATATTCACCAGATGTAGAATTTTGTTGGGCTGGGTTGGAAAGATTTTTCTTTGAAAAGACTTTAGTCAACTGTTTTGGAGAAACCAGTACCTAAACACTGATTTTGGTTTTTGGCCCAGTCTTGGCTGTGATGGGGCCTCTCTGAACCTGTTTAGAACAAGAAAAAAAAAAAACTGTAATACTGTAAGTTTTCCTTGTGTATGACAACCTCTGTTTTAGAACTCTGTTTTAGCTAATGTAACTTTTGCAGGATTTAGAGCCAAAATCCAATACCCCATCCCTGGATTGGTTAAATAAGGAAGTGCCCCTACCCCCTCTCTCTCCCCTTAAGGTTGGCCTAAGCCAGCATTTTCGATTTCTTGTCTACGTTCTCTATAAGGTGGTTACCTCTCCTCCTCTTTTGTATACCAGTCTAGGTTTATTATTATTATTATTATTTTGAAACCCAAAGGTGTTATACTGTGGACAATGCCATTAAACTAGTGTCAGATGTTTTTATGGAGGTGTCTAAGAAACTTTCTCAACAGGATATTAAGGTTTGTCAATCTGTTGTTTCCTTCAGCTTTTAACTAAACCTCTGGCCTGATTCAGGTTTGTAGTTGTAGTTGTTAGAGCCCAGTGTTTGTGCTGACAGTTAAAAGTTTCAACTACAAACCAATTCATTTTATTACAGGACATTAAACAGCCTTGACTGATATTCCATCAGATCCCTACATTCGAAGGTTGTGACGAAGGGCCGAGGGACTGACGTTTGGTATAACGAGGTTTCGTTATATCGAGGTGTTTTTCCCATTTATTTCACTTTTACTGGATAGAAGAATATCGTTCGTTTGACCGAGAACTTCGTTATATAGTGGTGTAGTACATCGAGGTTCCACTTAATCACAACCCATTTAAATGAATCCATAATATTGTACACATTTGGGCCATTTCCGAGTTTTCCCACGCCTCTGTTTCAAAGCGAGGCTAAATGCGAATTTATTGATTTGAAAACTTATTTTTATTCCCATGTAAATAAAACTCATTTTCACAAGAAAGGTTTCGTATTCAGCCTCGTTTTGAAAGTTGAATCTTTTGGAACTCAGAAATGGCCTGTTGAAAAGGCAGTATGTCCAAATCAGCCAGTACCTTTCCTCAGGAATGTGTCACAGTGTTTGCAAACTGAATTAACAATATTCAAAATGCTGAAAATAACGTCTTAGTGATGTTAAAGGTAAACGTTTATTTTTTCTAATAAACATCTCCAGGCAGCAGAAATAAAGAGAAGACATCTGATGACGACAATAGGACAGTTACAATCTGAGTATCAAAAACTACATATCAGGTTAGAATACATCACCCAGTTACTATTTAACAATTATTCCTCGAGCCCGAATGGGCTCTGAGTCAATAGGAATCAGAGGCCATGAGGGCGAGAGGAATAATTGTTTTAGTAAAATCCAACTAGTTGGTCAAAAATATGGAGAATAAAATTTTTTTAGCTAGTTAAAGCTAGACTTAAATCCTTTTTTGCCGCCAAAAAGCCGGCGCTTTTCGCTACTTGTGGGCTATAACATGTAGCCTAGTAGTAGCTCACCAATCAGAACACAGCACTGATAATAGACTACCAGTTGGATTTTACTAAACAGCCGATATTTCTTTTCATTCTAAATGAAGACGTCAATAATGCTGTGAATTTGCTAATAATAATAATGCTGTGAATTTGCTACTGCATGGATAGCACTTGTAGGGTTTGTGCTGCTTGATTTTGTTGGCTGTGGCTCAACCAAGACGGCAGCGGCAGCGAAAACTTCACTTGAATGGTGAATTCGGGCTGTTTCAGACTTCATCGCTTTTGTTCTGTTTCGTTGACATTGTCAGATGAAGGCGAATTATTCTGCTGTTAAATGCTTACGGACCGTTAAGAGTTAAGAAAAGTCTCTTCGTAGTCGTGCAGTGAAGGTAAAGAAGTGCGCAAAAAAATGCGATGCAAGGGCAGAGTTGTTGTTTTTTTTGGACATTCTCGTTGCCGTTGCCGTCATAGCTCCGTAAGCTCCTTGTTTACGTAAAGTAGATCAACGTCTTCAAGAAACATAAAATTGATTGCAGTGCGCTTTAATATCAATGATATTTTTAACGACCTTCAGTTGCATGCCTGAGTGGAACTGACTTGTTATTTTTATTGTCGTTCTGTTTTGCTGCTCAGAGTTCAGGCCAGTGTCGCCAGCACCTTGATCTTCCTAAATAAACTACCCTTAAAGCTGAATCCTGTTATCCGACCTATTATGGATTCTATAAAGAAGGAAGAGCAGACTTTAATGCAGGTCAGTCTGAATACAGTCATACTACACCTTGCCTGCAGAACGGTTTTGGGCGAACGAAACATAAAGCGTGCGTAGAGCGCGAAACACGCGCGATGGGGCAATGGCGTTCTTTTGCTCCTTCTCCGTCGCGCGCGTGTGTCTCGCGATTCTTGCTCACTTCGCGCTTGCCTTCGCTCGTTTGTTTTAACCAGCACTGAAAGCACATGAGAAGTATGAAGTGCCACACCCTGCGAGCGGAGCAGAGCCTTCTTTTCTTTTCTTCATGTTCTTGATCGAGGAGCAGAATGCGCCAAAACCGAACAAGCAAAAGACAGGTTCCGGAGGCCTTGGGGGGGGGGGGGGGGGGGGGGCATTGAGAGTGATTCGCGCGCGAGCGGGAGCAGGACGTGCGTTTCCCTCACGCTGGCGCGTTAACCTTTTGTTTGAGTCCTTACTTGTATTTGACATGCCCATCCATTCCAGGATAGTTTAGTTTAGTTAGTTATCTCAGAATGCAGTTCGTATTTCCCTCGGATTTGCCAGCTGTTGTCGAGCAATTTCATGATAGTTGGCCTCTTTTCTCAGATTGTTTCAATTCAAAAATCTTTGGTGGTAGTCGCCGTCTAAAAGTTGTACGATGTTAGGTTTGCAGTCTATGAAATTTCTTTAGCAAGTGCCTTGCATCACTTGTCAGCACTGGCAAGTGTGGCAAGTTTCTTTGCAGTAAACTACCTTTCTTTTCTCTTTCTTATGGAAGACTCGATCAGCCAAAGCATTAGCGAAACTATTAGAGCTGTGCATGGAGCGCGATCCTTGTCCAAACCCCAAGATCATCAAGAATCTCTGCAGTTTTGTATGCAGTGATCCTGCTGTCACTCCATCTGTGAATCTTAGTGTCTCTGCGGCAACCGAGGAGGCCCCAGCATCGCCATCACCCAGAGGACAAACTGAATCAAACTGTAATTTATTTTCTGGAGCAATGACCACAACCATGGAACGGGGGAATACTGTGCTATGTGATCAGTACAATGGGATTCTTTTGTTGGTCCAACAGCAGAAGGTACTTACAATATACCCCAAAACAATAGACAACACTACGAGGCAGGGGTTGTTTACCATTAACATTTCAGTTAAATTTTAGGAATAAATCCACAAACGGAACCTCGAGATAGTATGATCTATTGTGTGGGCTCAATTTTAAAATATTTTTCCAAAGGTGATCATTCATAAATCTTTAAAAATCGTTGTCGAAAAGCTTCTCTGCAGATGATCAAATTATTAGCTTTCAACGACATCTCATGTTTGTGAAAATAAAACAGTTTGCGTTAGTGAAACACTGATACGTCGATGCTCACAGGCAAGCAAATAATTAACGATGTTCAAGTGCCATTGCCTACTGTTCTCAATTAATAGGTGGTGATTTTTTTTAGTACGAACCAAGTTTCAGTGCGTTTCGACGTAGAGAAATCAGTTTGGGTATAATAGGAAAGAGGCTCGCAATCAAAACCAAAAGCAAGAAAAATTGGGATCAAATCAGTGCAAACCGAGTGCAACGATAATGTTTTCAATTTCAACTAAATGAGCACAAAATTGCGTGAACCAACCACTGACTTCACGTTAAGGCGTCGTCCACACGTATCCCGATATTTTTGAAAACGGAGGTTTATTTCTCCGTTTTCGAAAAATATGCGTCCACACGTAGCGTATTTGAATTGTTTTCGCCCGTCCACACGAAAACCCCAAAACGATGGAAATATGATTGCATGCTCTATAGGGCATGCGTTGTATGATGTATGGCATCATCTTATTTCAAAAATCTCCACTCTAGAAAACGTTTGGAAAAGATGCGTCTTCGGTGACCGTTTTCACCGGATACGTGTGGATTGTAGGACAAACCGGAGAAAAAAAATCCCCTTTTTCACATTAAAACGGTTCCTTGTCAGCTGACGTGTGGACGGGGACTAAGTTTAAATAATGTTGGTCCAAGTGTATAGTAAACTGTTAACATTTTTTGCGGGTTCCAGAATGCTAGTACGTCAGCCTCTAAAAAGGCCAACAGTCATACAGGGCGCAATAGACAGACGCCAGCTGGAGTGGATGGTGCTTTGTTATCCTCCACAGAAGAGAACGGTGTAGACGATACAGAGGTAAGTTTATCACTTACTATAGGTACAATCAATTCTTATTTATTTATAGATTTATGACAGATTCACTCCACTGAATTACAAACAGATAATAAATTAAATTAATCACTACTTTAAAGAAAAGTTATGGAGAAAAAGACAACCAAAAGCGCTGATGCACCATACTAGGGATGCCCCCACGTCTTGATCGACAAATACAGTGAAACCTCTATTAAGCGGACCCCAGTTAAGCGGACACTAATCCGAGCCCCGAAATTAACGTCTTATATTTCCCTTAGGAAGGTCCCGAAAGTGTCCGCTTAATAGAGGTTTCACTGTATATAACAGTTATTCACCTCGGTGTCGGTGGCTAGTGAGTGGATATATGTCCGCTTAATTGGGGGTCCGACTGTATATGCTACTTGCTGCAATATTATGAAATAGTATGAACCCAGGAGCCCGGAGAGTATTAGTGTTAAGTGAATAGTTTCTCTTCAGTCAAAGCTTTTATCGTTTTTAAAAACTGTTCACGTGAGTTTTCATTTAGGTAATGATGTCAGGTAAGCCGTGATATTTTTGGCTCTATAGACTTTTAGACCGCGAATGCTGTTTTATTCCATTGGTTTTTTGTTGCAACATTCATCGGTCTAGTGATAGTTGTTTGGGTCTTTTTCAATTAGATCGTCAAGTCGTTTGTGAAATGCTGGTAGCGGCTAATTTCGATGCAGCGGCGTGTCGTTTGCGCTGGCCAAACAAAACAACCACTAAGAACTAACTCAGAACTAATACTGCGCAGTGAAAGAGAAAAAATCTTTTTTCAGCTGTTACTGGTTAATGGTTGTGTCGGGTTAGTTCAAGTCAAGTTCATTTATTCACACTTATTCAATTACAATACAACAACAATAAGGAAAAAAAGAAGAGATAAAAAAAAGAGGTAACTATACATCGAATTAAACATAACAAAGGAAAAAAGTGTGTAGCAGCCAAAGGCCAAGCTTTCGAGTTGGCTACTACCACATACCGCCACCCACTTGTAATCGCTATGTGGTAGTAGCCAACTCGAAAGCTTGGCCTTTGGCTGCTACACACTTTTTTCCTTTGTTATGTTTAATTCGATGTATAGTTACCTCTTTTTTTTATCTCTTCTTTTTTTCCTTATTGTTGTTGTATTGTAACTGAATAAGTGAGAATAAATGAACTTGACTTGAACTAACCCGACACAATCTTTTTCAGTGTTAGCGCTGTAATAGTTTTCTTGGATTGCCATTCATTGCTCTCAAGTTCAGCGATTTTGTCTAGGGAAGCTATGCACTTGTAGCCTATAAAATGTAATATCGCTGAGCCTTTACTCAGAGATCCAGTTATGTTAATCCAAAATGATAGTCTAGGACAGCTCAAACCGAGTCTGAGACAGAACAGCCAACTTTGGGTTAGCTGTAATCGGTCTTCAAACAGTGGGCCCTGGAGTGACGTGAAGTGGATCATGTTGATAGTAAAGGTGAAATGCCGTAATTTAGTTACTTGACCCTGTTTTGTTGCCGTTTCAGACAAGTAGGTTGTTAAGTATCCAAAGACAAGGAGCAGAGTTTGCTCTGGTGGAGTTAGCTAATCATTTTGGACGCTCGCTGCCTGTCAAGTTACCAAAACTATGGGATGCAATTGTTGGGCCATTGCAGGACATAAAGAAAGGAGGCCTGTTTGGTAAGACGTGTGTTAAATGTTCTCAAACACCTTTCTTAGGCTTTTGTGAAGGGTGGCTGCAATATTACGATCTCTACGGTACGGTTGCTGCAATCACTAAAAAAAAAAAGCGGCCAGTATTATGCATCACTGGCTTTTTCCCTTTTTTCACTCCCCTGGTTGTGTGATTTAAGTTAGCGATGTTTTTGTTGAATTATCAGGGAAATGCGCTCAATTTTGTCATAGACGTTCATTCGCCTAAGAACAACATCTACCATTTGTTACCGGACTGAACATGTCCAATGTCGGCGGTTTGTGTCTTCTTTTTTCTTTTGTCAAGATGCGGAGAAACTTGTTGGTTTCGATACTGAAGCCCAGAATTTGGTGCACTGTTTACAAATTCTTGAAGTACTTGTATCTACTCTACACACGGAACTACTATCAAAGGTAACTTATATCGCCTATTTTGGGTTGTTTACATTAGTACATGTATTTCTAAGCGTCGTAAGCCTGGTTTACACGCAAAGCGTCTCTAGGATCGATGAAAGGAGATACAAAAACAGAAAAAAAAAAAACAACAACAACAAATAACATTCAGCGATCTCAGTGGTTATATGGAGGCAACGATCGTGAACTTTGTGGCAGTCACTAAGACCATTTTGGTCGGACATAAAATCTACTTAAGCTTACGTCAGTAGGCCTTTGTAGCTAGTCATTCACGTGGTGGAAAACCCCCATGGCGAACAGAGCAAAGGGAGCACTGGGGCAAGACAAACAAAAGACGTACATAGTTTAATAGAGAGCTTTAGATTTGAGGACGAGTACGGGTACGGGTACGGGTACGAGTACGAGTACGAGTACGAGATTAAACTTAAAAGTTTTTGCGCGTATTCCAAAAAAAGAACGCCCCGGAAAGCTTCATTTTACTTTTATTTTTTCACCAAAAATGTTAGTACGGTTATTTATACTGAAAGAGGTTAAACCCACTCCCGATAGCAAAATGATAAAATTTCTTACATTTGATAACTTGTTCCCGCCACTACGACATTCTTGTTAAAACTCGTAGTGGTAATCAGTCTACCGGCGAATCCCGCGCCCACCATGCACAATTTTCATTAAAGACACGTAATGCGTTCTTGACTGAGCCCGACCACATTTTTGCTTTTCATATGAGAGTCTTTCGGATACGTTTGTCCGGAAATTACATCCAACTACATTAAAGAGTTCGTAGGACATGGACCAATTTTAGTCAGATATTGACCGATAAACGACTGTTACTTGAAGCTCTCATATGGACTTCAGCCCCAGTTGTTCAAAAGCTGGATATCGCTATCCACCGGATAAATCACCATCCAGCGGATAAGTATTAGATCTAGAGAAACCAATTATGTTATCCACTGGATAGTGATTTATCCGGTGGATGGCGCTATCCAGCTTTTGAACAACTGGGGCCAGCCTGTTCTATTTTAATGCTGTTTCGTTATATTTGATGTAATCGTTCAGATCGCTTTCACGCTATTATTACGTGGAAGCATAGGCTTTATGCTTATTCTTTGTATTTTTTATTTCATAAAGAATGTGTTTCTTTTGGTTAACAGGTTATAGAGCTCCTTCCTAATCTTGTGTTGTGTATACAGCATCCTTACTGTGCTGTGAGACACTTGGCTGCAAGGTGTTTAGGAATCCTTAGTGTTGTGTCCACGCAAGAGACCATGACAACTGTAGTAGAAGATGTTCTTCCTCTAATGGGCACGGCGGATATCGTCAGAAATCGACAGGGAGCTATAGAAACCATCTGCTGTATCTTTTTTGTGTCTTTCCATTATATTTAAAATACTTGGGTGGTCAGATAAATTAAATTGAAGTACAATCGTATGGTTTGGCCAATGGGCAGCTAAGACTATCAATGAAATTTTAAATACGTTGGCAACGAAGTAACTAGCTGGATTAAGGAAGAAATTTCCCTCATCATTGCACCATCAGGTTTATTTTATTCCGAAAAACAAAACAAAACCAAACAAACAAACAAAAACTTAAAGGTTAAAAAAGTGGACTGCAATGTATAAAGTTAAAGTTAAACTGGTCTGCCATGTGTAAAGTTAAAGTCAGTTTTGGGCTCAAACAGCGTGCAAAGAAAATCATGTCCGATAGCCCGGGGCTAGTGGATTTTGCTATCAGGCTAGTAAATTCCGTTTTCAACTTGCCCAACAGGCAAGTAAATTTTTTTTTCTCGGGCACTTACAGCAAGACTGTCATCAATTCTGCTCATAAAAATTTTCTTTCGGGCTAGTTAAACCTTTAGGTCCCAAGAGTGACATAACATTAATTTTCTCCTAACAACATCAGCAGATCATGAAGAGCAAAAGTTATGAGAATTACTAAATTGATCACCAAGGGAAGAACGCTTTGATCTTAAACCAAATTCTCTCATCTGTTCCTAAATGGCATGGAATGTGTGGAGATCAGTCTGGAGAATTTGTATGTGAATCTTGGGCCTCCCCTCCCTTCTTATCTGTTCCGTATGGTTTTTTCCTTGACTTGCAGCGTGACTATAGGTGTTATTGAGAAGCTTGGTATAGGTGTGGTCCCGTACGTTGTACTGCTTGTGGTGCCAGTGCTAGGACGGATGAGCGATCAGTGTGAGGATGTGCGACTTATGGCTACTTACTCCTTCGCTACTCTTATCCGCTTGATGCCTCTCGAGGTAATGATCCATGTTACACCTTTTTCACCTCAAGATTTTTTCCCTGCTGTTCGTATTTACAGCTTCATTAAGAGCTTTGATTATGCTGGCGCGAAGACAAATCGATTAAAACAAAAGGCGTCTTTTATTATATGACTGAATCCACTAGTAGGCGTTCTGATCGGCTTCCGCCCGTCTTGCCCGCTCGGGATTTCCCGCGTTGGTCCCGCAAGGCCGCAAGTAAACGTTCTCTTTTTGGCCATATAATACTAAATCCTTTATTGACCAGTCTTGTTCGGTCAAAATGACTGAATATTGTCCACGTACTTGGCCAACATCCAGTCATCTTGACCTCACATTTGGTCAATAACGCATATAAATTGTTTCTTTTTCCTTTGGCAAATCTACAATCTTAGTTCTCGTAAGCTGTGTACAAGTTTTTTATTGCCTATTTTGAGGTTGACTCCACTGAGGCTGGGTAGATGTTGTGTCGAACTGCATTATGGGATTCACTGTGTTAGTGACGGTATCCCGAGGTTGCGCGGGAAATTGGTCAACATTCGACCTCCAAACCAGTCCCATAGTGCTGTTTGACAAAGCACCACCCCAGGCTCAAGGATAACCTCAGAGCGATTGTCAAATGGTCTCAACTGGGGAGCTTGCTCTCAGGCATAGTTCTTGGATCCGCGTGGAACTCAAGTCACAAACCGCGATGTCAGAGACTGCGTTCTGAGTTTTAGCTCGGTGCTAATTGGACTTGAAAAGCAGACGTTTTGTTTTGGTTTTAGTCTGCTGTCCGTGACTCACCTGGTATGTCCAAGGCTATGGTGGAACAGAAGCAAAAAGAGCGCAAGTTTCTGGAGCAGCTACTGGATGGGACAAAAGTGGAAAACTACACCATTCCTGTTCCTATTAAGGCAGAACTTAGAAAGTATCAACAGGTAAGAAAGCATTTCTCCAGTATCCTACTGTACATAGGAAAAAAAATAAAATATTTCCAGTGGATGGAAAATCGAAGGACAATGGCCGCAGCTGAGAGCTGCAGTCATGGACAAAAGTCTTGGGGCACTTTTGCATTTATGGACCTTTTTTTTTCCATACATAAAAAACCCCTCCCCCACCCCACAAACAACGTTGCATTGTATAGGGTGGGGGGAGGAGAAAATTTAAGAAAATGTCGAAAAAGATGCACTGTTTTGTGACGGAACCCAGAAGTTACAGAAAATTATGAGTGCTGCATTACTGTCCCAAGGACTTTTGTGCAGGATTTTTGTTGATTTTTTTTTTTTTTTTTGCGTTATTTTGCCACTAGACTTTTAAATTCAACTTGGTCTTTGCTAAGCCACTTTCTTTTCCTCAAGTAAAATGTCTTATCGAGTTTGGACCGCTGTTAGTTGGGATAACTTTAAATCTTAATTAAAGGTTTAAGCTGGTGTTTGTTTTCGCCTCTCATTTAACAATGATGAATTGTTATCAAGATTGCATTACATCCAGTACAAAGACACATAAAAAAGCAACTTTATCTCGACTTGCTGTCTTCTTAATATACTTGCATTTTTCCCTGCAGGATGGTGTGAATTGGTTAGCCTTTCTCAACAGATACAAGCTGCATGGTATTCTTTGCGATGGTATCCTTTGTTAAAAATGTTATTTCCTTCACGGACGCTTTTGTTAGGAAAATCTGGCCTTCTTCAAACAAATTTTAAAAACCCAAATGTTGAGAGGAGTTTAGTGCGGTCCTAAAAATGGGCTTGTTAGGTTATATATGCTTCCATAACACAATGGAAAGACGTTTTTCTTTGAGTTGCATTACGCAACATTACACTTGATCAAAGCAGGTAGGAAAACCATCTGGTATTAGCTTAATCCGGGAACGAAAACTGACACCGTCCGCGAATTTTCCATAAATAATTTCAAATTGTTTTCATTCGTTTGTGTAACTGTCCAATGCCTAGAGCCGACAATCAACGGCTACGTTAGACGTGTAGTGGTTGTTTGCTTATCTTGACTCTGCGTATAGATATGGGACTGGGAAAAACTCTCCAGTCAATTTGCATTATAGCAGGGGACCACTATACAAAAGCAACCATATTCAAGGTAATATGCCCTGTATAAAGTTCCACTGTAGTCATAAAGCCCATGCAAATCGTAAACCTTGCGATTCAAGCCAATTTTAGAAGGATGTGTATCTTAGATAACGGTGCTTCTATCTCCCCATCAATTTGCACCAACAGGCTGATTTTTGGCAAGGGGTTTTTTTTCATCTTGTTCTTTCTGACTATGCCAACGTATCCCATAATTTCACAAATTTGTATTTTTGTGACGTCATACCTCTTCTCTATAACCACGCTACTTAAGCTGTAATTAATGACATGCTGAATAGGAAAACGTGGTTCTAGCGTGGTTGTAGTTTTCTGTAACATTTCTGTGTTTCATGTTACAGGAATCTGGTAACAGCGATTGCAAACCTCTGCCTTCTTTAGTGATCTGCCCTCCAACACTGACAGGTCACTGGGTATATGAAGTGGAGAAGTTTGTCAGTAAGGAATACCTCAAACCGCTTCATTACACTGGCCCACCATCAGAACGACAGAGGTTGGTGTCAGGTGTTTGTCTCCTGAAATACTTCAGAACACTGCGAAGCGTACTATATGCCGTGCAGTTTTTGTCGCGTTGTCATTGTTTTTCTTTTATACTCCTGTTTTTGAAGAATTGTTATCTTCAAAATATCTCATATTGAAAGTTACTCCAAACTGTACAGAAATTCCCAGATATCCTCAATGTAATTGGTTTCTTGCCTCTCTTTTGAAGTCAGAATCATACTGAGAACATGTGGAAATGGCAGGTGTCTAGCGTCTTCAACTTTCCTTTACGGCTAATGTTATCTTTTTATCTAGCAAAATGACTAGACCACGCAAAACGTTTCTCATCATTTTAGATATTATTTCTGCACCTTCGTCGTTGTCAATTAGATTTGTGTGAGGTTGCGTCTACCCGGTTAGCCAAGCTAGCCCGCTTTACCGAATTTGCTTACCCGTGAATGTCCTTTTAGTTTTTCATCTCTAAGTTTTCGGTATGTTTATATGAGGAGGGAGGCGGGTTTGCCCGCTTGCAGAGATCTCGGCTCGAGCAACCGGGATCTTGGCAAGCCAGGCCAGTCCACCTTATATAAACACAACGACAATTTTAAGAGGAAATAAGACATGAACCGAACCAGCCCGGTAAAGCGGGCTAGCTTGGCAAACCTGGCTGGCTCTCTCTGGTTCACCTCATATAAACAGGACCTTAGACATTCTCAAGCGTTTAAATATTTGAAAATTAGAGTGCCCAGTTTAAAATAGACCTCTTTCATAATGGCGGCCTATTAATGTATTCTTTTACATATATGATAATTAAGCTTTCTGACCTCGTTTGAAAGAAAGTTTTTCTTTGTATTTTTCACATGCTAACGAGGTTAGAAAGGCCTATTATCATACATATAAAAGAATATATTAATAGGCCGCCATTATGAAAGAGGTCTATAGCCGATCTTTTTGCAAAATAAATCTTACCATTGTTATTTGTTTTCACTCTCTGTGTAGGCTTCGTAACAAGGTTAAGAATCACAGTTTGGTGGTTGCCTCTTATGATATTGTCAGAAACGATGGTGATTTTTTCAGGTCAGTAAAGTAAAAGAAAGAAAAACCAGAACCGCTTCACGTTAGGTTAATCCCCAGATTTGGTTTTAAATACAGAAGATCGTTGAGCGCGAGTAGGGAAGGGGACTCCTTGCAATTACAATGGGTTTTGCTCAAGTTTTCGGGTAAATCGCCTCACTGTAAGAGTAAAGACACTTCGCAATACAAATTTACCAGCGTAAGGGAAAACGTCTCACTTCCGGTTCATATGTGTCGCTCAAAAACGCCTTTGCTTAAGCTCCTTAATGTAATGTGCGTCAGTTCCGTCTCTGCAGATCACTACACTGGAATTACTGTGTGCTTGACGAGGGACATATCATCAAGAACGGGAAAACAAAGGTACTTGGTCCTTTGAAATTTCAGTAAAAGTCATCTAGAATACAGAAATTACATGATTGAATGATTCCATATTTTTAGCTGGCAAAAGTTATCAAGCAACTGAGAGCAAGCCATCGACTTATTCTTTCAGGAACGCCGATCCAGGTACAGTATTTTTTTTTATTATTTTAAACAGGGGCACCCAACGACTTTTTCTCTTCCAAGGAGCATTTATTGTCTAGAAATTTCTAAAGCTCAAGAAATGCTAAATCTTTCTGGATAACCGCTCCATTCACCTCCATTCGGAGTTTTTAGTATAAAATAAATTTTGGTTTAAAGACAAAGCACCCCCGGAATTTTCTAAAGATATTACGGCTACTAGATTTCCTCGAACTTTTAATCGGACCCATCAGGATAGCTACCAGTTTCGGATAAAACGAAAAAGCCACCTAAAACTTCGAAACCGCCAAAGTTCTCCTAAGACATCGAAGAGATAAATAGCTTTGAGGGCAGCTCCAATTAAAATTAACCAAACAGGTACAGCCGCATGATAAACTTAATACATCGTGATATTCATTTGTATTTTCCACCAATCACGCAGCGTTGGCCAACATAGCTCTTTTAGAATATCACACGATCTTACTGAATAGTCCGCCTTTGTAATAATACTTGCTGCTCTGTTCTGGAGTTTCTGCAATTGATTTGTACGCAATCTTGAGTAACTACCCCATACAAGACCACAATGATCGAAGTACGGTTCAACTAATGATCGATAAAAAGCGATTAATGTTCTCGAGTCCTTCGTGAGAGACCTAATTTTATAAAGCACTCGCAAGCCGTTTTGAACTGGAGTTATGACAAGGGATGTCTGATTATCCCAAGACGTAGTGTCATCAATGTAACTCCCAGCAATTTCGTGTCATGTCTAAGGTCAATGATGTTTTGTCTAGATCCAACTGCCATATATGGAAATTATTTTTCATTCTCATGCAAATAAAACTCATTTCCACAAGAAAAGTTGAGCACCTAACCTCGTTTTGATACAGAGGCCCGGGGGAGCTCGGAAATGGCCTATTTTGAAAGTCGTTGACGTAAGTTAAGAAGAGTAAAGGACCTAAAACGGATCCTTGAGGAACACCATAAGTTATATGTTCCTCATCAGACAAGACATTGACCTCAGTAGAAACGAATTTTCTGTGTTTGTTTCCAGAACAATGTGCTAGAGCTGTGGTCCCTATTTGATTTCTTGATGCCTGGCTTCTTAGGGACTGAAAAACAGTTTCAAGCTCGGTTTGGTAAACCTATCCTACAGAGCAGAGACGCGAAATCCTCATCTAAAGAACAAGAGGCTGGTACGTACGTATCGTCGAATGTGTTAAAGGGAGTTCAAGCAATGACGACGGCGGGGAAAACGTGCCTTAAAAGCGGCGGGTCTAAAATACAGGTGGCTTAGTAATTTATCGATGGAACGGTGACTTCTACTCTTGACCTGCGGAATATTACCTGTACATTAGACCCTGCACTTTTCGGCTTGAAAAGTGAATTCACGCTGTTTCAAAATTGATCGCTGCTATTCCATATCACTCCATTTATGAAATGTTGGTGAATTTTTGTCGAGTTCACTTGTAAAGACTGTATCTAAGTGATGCACGTGCAAAGTTGTTGTTTTGCAAATTAAAACTTATTTTTGTTTTGCCGTTCTCCGTCGTCATCGTCGTCTTGCTTAGGCGCCGTAATAAATGCGAGTTGTTCCTTGCGGTAGACGTGGAGTATTTTGCAAAATATTGACGAGATAAATTTTAAACAACAAAAAGTAGCTTCATGCATCATTAATTTGCAATTGCGTAAATTGTGATTACAACTGCGATGGTCATATCTTGATTTAGATTCAGTGTATTCCCGCAGTTCACATCAGCCAGAAATAAGTAGCAGCTTGTTTAAGAGATTATTATGTTTGATATTTTGATGGGCAAAGTGAAAATGGTGAAATATGCCAGGCACGTTAAAATTAAAAACTAATGTAAATAAATAGAACACAACGCATTTTATTAGCAGAATCTATATGAACGCAGGGCTGTCATTAATTTTTAGAGCAGCCGTAGCAAATAAAGATTCACCCGTAACAGCTGCCCAAAGCTTTATAGTGTCACCTTTAGCTTCCAACTTTGATGACCCGTAAAATCAAGTGAGCTCAGCCGTAACAGATGTTACGGGTTACGGTTCTTAATGACAGCTCTGTGACCGAAAATCTTTCCTCTTTTTCACTATAGAGACATCGCTTTTCCTGTTTTCAGTTTCCTTTCTTTCTTTTTTCTTTTCATTTTTCATGAAACAGAGTTTCTCTTAAGCAGCCTTTAAAATGGACGGTAGCATCCTGGCACGGTAAAATTAAAAACAAATGTAAATAAATATAACCGAATGCATTTTATTAACACAACCTATGTGAACGAAAATCATTCCTTTTTTTCACTGTGGGCGTCGCTTTTCCTTTTTTCATTTTCTGCATTCCTTTCTTTTTCTTTTTCATTTTTCAAGCAGCCTATACTGCAGCAGATCTTTAACCAAGATGATCAGTAGCGCCGTTTTTCAGTGTTTAAACGTTACTGTTTATTATTATTTGCACAGGATAATGGAGGAATATCACCATTGACCCAACTGGACTGTGCTTAGTGTTTAAATATAGATTGTGTTTTGTATTGTTTAAGTTGTTTCTAAGAATTACCATGGAGGAACCAAAAGAGAACAGGAAAACTAAACACTGAGCAGAGGGAAAAAATGAAAGAAAGTTCTCATTTTTTTTTTCGTCCTATTCAACATGGTGCGCCCCGCTCCGGTTCGCTTTACGCCATTTTTTGTAGTGGAAATTGTGAGGACGACTTGTGGCAAGTCTAAGCAGACGACAGTGAAATAAAGACACAAATCCGTTTGAGCGTATTATAAAAGCGGAGTTTATCTAGTGGTTTGCCAAAATTTTAAAACCGCGTTGTAAGAAACGCTGGGTGAATTGCGTCGATAAGGTTTATAGCGCAGACTAAAAAAGCTATAACCCACTTATTAGGGAGCTTAAGCAACTACGACGACGACCACAACGACGACTTCAAAAAAACAATAGGGTTAATGATCAAAACAACAGCTCTGCACGTGCATCACGCTTTTTAGTACATTTCTTTGACGTCCACTGCACGACTACGACGTGAAACCTCCTAATTTACCGTTTTATGGAGGACGTGAACATACGACGACGAATTTTCCTTCCTCTTTTTGAACCGGAATAAAATCCTTAAGAATTCAACTCCAGGAAAAGTCGCTTGCATTTGACATATTGAGTGGGACCAAATAGACGCGATTAAGTTTGAAAGAACGCAAATTCATTTTTTTAACAACGTTTTCACTGCCGTCGTCGTCGTCTTCGCTTAAGGTCCCTATTGACAGGTCTTGACGATCTTAAGCTGCGGTCAAAATCCTCGTTGAAGATTGTGCGATGCATCTTTTGTTGGTGTTTGCTGTGACTTTGTTTGAAATGTTGTAGCCTTCTGTTTTGGTCGTTGTCTTTTGACAACACAACGTTTCTATCAATGCTCTGCGCATTTTACTGATTCTCCAGTAATATAAGAGGGGGTTGAGAGAGGAGTTGAGCAAGACTATTGTACCTGAAATTGTCTCAGCTGTGGACGAAAATCTCCAGACACTTGTGAATAAAGCCAGTGATACGAAACATTGCGGTGTATAACAACACAACAGTAGAATGTATACTAGGAATGTGTTTATAGCAGTTTTCTTGAATATCTTCGTGCAGAAATTGTTAGCGCTATTATTCGGTTGTAGTAATTGCTGCTGAATTTGTCTTTGGTGACGGCGCACAACTATATAGATTCTCAAATAAATAAAGAAATTCCCAATAAGAAATGTCACAATAGCAGGAGAAACAGCTTTGTAATACGCAACCAAACTCCATACTCCAACGCTCGAAAGAACACCACCATACACCCAAATGAAAATGATCATACAACGAACGCGAAAATGTGTCACAACGGTTCTGTATCTTAAATGTAGCTGAAGAGCTAACAGGCGATCCATTCCAATTGCTGTTACAGTTAAAAATGAGACGCTGCTTAGAAATGTAGTCAGGACGTTGAAAGATACCCAAAGAAGGCGAGGTGGGGTCGAAAAATAACGTATCCGCATCAGGAGATTTGCTATAAATAAAGGATGGGAGATCAAGCCAACAGCAAAATCAGAGACCGCGAGACTGGTCAGTAATATATTTGCAGCAGAATGCAATGGAGACCTTTTCCAAATCGTCAAGATTATTGCAGAGTTTCCAAACAAAGCTGTAAAGCAGAGAAAAAAATTCACAACGCAAATCGCGATGGTACAGCGAAGCTGTACTTCGTAATGTCCTTTGGTATGATTAAAGTCTTTCGCGCCTCGAACGTTTTGTAACGTTGAATTTAAAGCGGTGGACAAGTAAGTTGTGTTGCTCTCCATTGCTATTCGTCCTTGCTGGCAAGTTTGCGAATCATATCAGCTTGTTAGAAGGTGGTTAGAAAAAAGCAACGAACACTGTTTGTTGTTCAGTCCTGTTCAGTCGACACACCTGCCAGTTTTGGCTTAGTTGGATTGGCTAATACACACGCAGCTCAGTCTCCCTTGTTTGATTGTCTGCATTGCTTTTGAAATATGCCGGCTATTAAGTTTATATGCACTGTGATGTGAATGATATGAGCATTCATCGGATTGCCTTATTAGAGGTCTCTCTCTTTTCAACAAAATGTTTTCTTCTGAGTGATAATTGTGATCCTCGAAGTTAGGTTACCATCCCACGTGACGGGAAAAAACCTGAACAAATTCAATTAATCAAGCGCTATTTCTGGTTCGGTAATCACAAAGTCGCTGTTCCAGACCGTAATTTGCCAGGTTTTTTTCTTTTTTATGTACTACTGACCCCAATAAGAATCCAGAGTAGAAGAGCAGTAAATTATTAGTACGATGTCTAATTTACCTTATGAACAAGCGTTACTCCAAGAAAACATTTTTATCGAGTCTTTCTCGAACGTGAACATGGCTAAATTGCTCCAGTCATCGCGATGCGCTCATCCTTAATTAGATAAGCATATGACTTCACATAGTTTACACATCGAGCGCGGGAAAATGACAGCTTGGACGTTTATTTTTAATTAGTACCCTCCTTATATTGAAAAAAATATATATTGAGTACTAAAAGGGCTCGCTTGAGGAGCACTTAAGTTGATTTGTGTGGATTTAAGGATGGAAGCCGCCAAAAAAAAGTCGATTAACGGCAGATTTGTAAGACTACCTTATTTTTAGCAGCGGTCCCAACATTCACAGTTTTGCTCCGCTTAACTAACGTACAATGGCTTTCCCATCATAACTGTCAGTCATTTGTCTTCTATCGTTCTTCAGTAATTTGTTTCGTGTAAACAGTGCAGATGATAACTACTGTTAGCTTATCGAATTGTAGCCGTCGGAAACCGCAGTAGACCTCTCTCATGAGAGTAACATGCCCTGAACCCTCAAACATAACTCAGCGCTGACCGTTAGTTTATTTTGTTCGTCTTGTCTTGAAACTGCATGTTACAAGCTCTGCGTGGTGTCAATGTTCTTTGTAAAAAGCTCTTTATTGTGAGAGCTAGTGCACGCCATGTGCGACATATTCACTCAAAATTATCCGTATCATACTGGCAAGATATTTATTAACCCATGCGCCTCCGGGATTTTTGCCGAAAAAGCGCCTTTTAAAACGAGTCGAGCTGTTTTAGTCTTGTCACTACCTGGCCAAAAAGAACAACGGTTCTGTGTCTTAAATGTAGCTGAAGAGCTAACAGGCGATCTATTCCAATTGCTGTTACAGTTAAAAATGAGACGCTACTTAGAAATGTAGTCAGGACGTTGAAAGATACCCAAAGAGGGCGAGGTGGGGTCGAAAAATATCGTATCCGCATCAGGAGATTTGCTATAAATAAAGGATGGGAGATCAAGCCAACAGCAAAATCAGAGACCGCGAGACCGGTCAGTAATATATTTGCAGCAGAATGCAATGGAGACTTTTTCCAAATCGTCAAGATTATTGCAGAGTTTCCAAACATTGCTGGAGTTTAAAACTGTGACTGCTCCCTGAACGATTACCTTTTGCTTTCTCTTCTTTTTGCCCCTTTCGCTTTTCTTCCTCCGTTTTGTGTTCTTTTCTTTCGCTGAGCATCTACTAGGCTTTATTTTGGTGAAAAAACCTTCCTCAAAAACTCCAGCCGAGAATCGTGATATTAATTTGAAGGAAGTGCGGGTGGATAGTGGATAGTGTTGTTGTTATGTTGTTGTTGTTTTTGCGTTTTTCTCTTGCCTGTTTTGACTAAACCGCACTCATTCGGGTATGGCTCGAAAGATTTCTCTTCTTTACGCCCCTACAGAAGTTGGGCGAAAAATTTTCTTTGACTTTGTAAACTAATGATGTCACAAGCGGTACAAGGGTCTTGGATCCATAAGGGTGGTTACAGGTGGTAAGAGTTGAACGAGTTGATTTTAATTCCGACTTCTCTTTATTACAATTGATGAATAGTGTCCATGCTATGGTGACTTATCAAGTGTTGTTCATGCCTCCATTTTAGGAGCCTTGGCTATGGAGTCTCTTCATCGTCAGGTTCTTCCTTTCCTTTTAAGACGCTTAAAGGAAGATGTACTCCAAGACCTCCCTCCTAAAATCATACAAGACTACTATTGTGAACTGAGTCCTCTCCAGGTAAGTATTTAGTGGCTAACAGAAAACAAAATCACCTACGCTTCCCCTAATTTATTAGCTTTGACAGATATGGCGGGGACGCCTTAAAGTTTTTACCTTTTTTGGCGTTCTATGTACCCGAAACATCTTTCAACTGAGCTAACCGCGCGGCGATGTTTTAGTTTTAATAGTGAGGTATCATTTTGTTGGCGAAACCTCAAGCTCTCCATGACCAAAGATTAAAATAAAAGCTTTGTTGATATTGGAAACGCATTTACGGTAGCTGTTCTATCTAGTTTACAGGTAACCCACCTAAATAATCCAAACGAAACGTAACACGATTTAAGAATGGCAGCAGACATCTAGTTGGCTTCTGACAAGCGTGGCCGAAGATTTGAATTTGGGATCAACATGAAACGATTTAAGCGAGGCAGCCTATTGTCAGAGCGTAATACGCACGGTCACTTAGGCGTCGCTTAATGAATACCAATCCCGCTAAAAAGCACAGAAATTGTGGCACGAAACCTACTCTTGAAAGGCGCTCCGAGAACTAAAAGAAAAACAGCGTTTGTTGGAATATTTGAAAATACGTTCTGTATTCTTTAACTTAAACCGCTGTGTTTTTCTTTGCCTTTTAGGTTCAGTTATATGAGGACTTTGCTAAGTCTCAGATGAAGAAAGGCTTGGATGAATCTGTCTCCCATTTGGATGATGATGATAGCAAAGCTAAATCCAGCAAAGAAACACCTCACATTTTCCAGGTTTGGAAAACCGCCTTTAGAGTCCATAAGATCGACAATCGGTTTACAAAATTGTTGAGACTTTGCACTGAGAGATGTTCTGACCTTTAGTTACCTGACGCAAGACGGCGCCAGTTAGTTTCTTCTCGCCTTATGTTTATTCCTTGTTTTTCTCAGGCTCTTCAGTACCTCCGCAAAGTGTGTAATCATCCGCTTCTTGTGCTCACTGCCAATCACCCTGAGTACAACAAAATCATTGATCAACTGCGTCAGCAGAGTGCCTCCATCCGGGACATTCAACACGCTGCCAAACTTGTAGCGCTCAAGTAAGTTTTAGTAACAAAAAAGAAAAATCCCTGCGCAGCGTTAATGTTAATTTTAAAATTATAAAATCGACGCTGTTACAAGATTTTTAATCGACGTTTCGGCAATGCTGCCTTTCGTCAGGGTACAAGACACAAGGTGTATGGTCGTGTACCCTGAAGAAGGAAAATTACCGAAAAGTCGGTTAAAACACTGGGCAACGAGGATCCGTGATTTAAACGCACCCTGAATCCTTGAATTGTCCCTGAGACGAGGCTGAAAAATTCGCATTTGTTACCTTCTTGCAGGCAGTTGTTGTTGGATTGTGGGATAGGAGTGAGTTCCTCGTCTCCAGGCTCCAATGATTTGTCATCAGACCCGGTTGTGTCTCAACATCGTGTACTGTTGTTTTGTCAGCTGAAGAGCATGTTGGATATAGTTGAAAATGACCTCCTCAAGTAAGCCGCTTTTAATATTCCTTACATTCTAAGGGGGCCGTGTTTGGAATTTGGAAACTAATTCGTCAGTTAAATTTGAAATGTCATTACCAGAGTAAAGTGCTGCTCCAAAGGACGTCATACCTTCACAGACTTAGAGTTAGAATCTTACCTTCAGTTATGCGACACGAAATAACCAGGCCCCGGTTGTTCAAATGTTTTTCAACGCCATCCACTAGATAAATTCCAATCCAGGGTTTGGTACAATCTGTTAAATTACTTTCCTGGTAGGTGGTCCTTGAAAATCGAATGTGGTCCTTGAAAAAGTCCTTTAAAAGTCCTTTAGAACGGTTGGAATTTTTAGTATGAACCCTGCAATCCAGTGGATAAGTATTAGGGACATCAAATGCACTTTCCAGGGTAGAGCCAATTTATCCAGTGGGAAGCGTTATCCACCTGTTGAACATCTGGGGCTTGTACTACAGAGGAATAGTACTAAGAAGCTTTCATTTTTAAAGGTTTCATCCGCGGACTCGGAAGTAATAACAGACACTGTGTGCCGAGCAAGATCAGTAGCTTCTATTTAACTGATTACTTTTTGGAAGTACATTCCTGGAACCCACATTTGGAATTTGCTTTTTCCAATAAACAGTATCACTGTAAACGACTGGTTTGCTCAACAATTTTCAATGAAATAGTGCCTTTTGAAAAATGGGATATATTCCACGACCTCTAGGGTAGACATAAGACAAATTCATAGAGTACAATAAACAGTTCATAGCGGATGTTTTGTCTTGCTTGTTGTACTCTCACAGAAAGCACATGCCCAGTGTGACATACCTCAGACTTGATGGAAGTACGCCCGCGGGCGCTCGTCACTCGCTTGTGCAAAGGTAAGTACTTTAGAGTATCCCTAAAACAAGGAAATTTCATCACCAAGACGCGTTTGCGAACAATATTCTTCGCATTTACAGTATTTGTGTATGGGTATTCTTTCCAACTATCACTCTCTCACTCACGCACTCACTCAATCACTCACTCGCTCGCTCGCTCACTCAACCTCTTCATCTTGACTGGGACATAAGTCCCCAATCAAACGTCGCCTCTCAACGCGGTCCTTAGTGTTGGCCTGCGCTTCACCCCATGTTAGACCCAACTCCTCCAGCTCCTTCATCACTTTTCTTCGCCAATTGTTCTTTGGCTGGCTTCGTTTATTCTTCCCAGTTGGAATCCATTTAATGGCAGCTTTGGGTATCCTGTCACTGGGCATTCTTAGGACATGACCAAGCTATCGCAGCCGGCGGTTTTGAACTATACTTCCTTAGGAATTTATGTTTGCGAAACTTTGCAAATTTGCAATTTCGGAACGAGGCCTGGCAGTTCAATTTGTTAGGGTTAAGGTTAGGATTTTGTTTGACGTTTATACAATGGAGGGCGAAAGAACCTGGGACTTTGTGAAAAAGCCCTTCCAAGTAATTGTTACTTAGGACTCTGCTCCTAAGAACAATTTTTTGATGGGCTCTGGGTTCATCCCGTCATCTCCCATTCCCCCTTCCCCCCCCCCCCCCCCCTCCCTGCAATGTTGCGTCCAAAAAAAGCAGTCATTTCCACCCATTTTGCTCATAATTCAACTTTGTTTGGGGTGGGAGGGGAGAGGTCACTATTTTTACTAACATCACTGGAAAGGTCCCAACACTTTTGACCTCCATTGTATGTACAAGAGCTATTCTGACACTTCAACTAACCACTAGTTAAGTACTAGCTGCTAAAGCATTCTTTTATCGGATCAATTTAGGGTCCTGGGAAACTGCCTACCTACCCCTCCCCAAAGCCAATATTTTGCTCCAAGTGAGGAGTAAGTGATAATGTTGGCTTAGGGGAGGGGTGGGTGGGCAGTTTCCCAGAAACCTAAATTGATCCCTTTTATCTTTGTGAATTTAGATTCAACAGTGACCCATCTATTGATATCTTACTGCTGACAACGCATGTTGGTGGACTGGGATTGAATTTGACGGGTGCCGACACGGTTGTTTTTGTGGAACACGACTGGAATCCCATGAAAGACTTGCAAGTAAGTCAGTTAAGCTGTCCCTAGGACTCATGACATTTTCCTTAATATGTCTGGAACCAGGTTGCCATAATGACGAAACGACAGGAGAATTTTTGTAACGCGTTACGCCTAATTGTTTTTTATTACTGCAATCTTTGAAACGAATTTATTGGTTAGGTTTGCCGGTTAGCGTTAGTTCAGGGTTAGTCAACGTACTTATTACCACAGGTGTAGAAAAGATGTATCTTGTTAACGGTTTGTTCCATTTACCAATTTCGTTTCCCTTGATTTCATAGAAAATACTCCCAGCACCCAGCATCCCCATTAATTTTCACTGTATCAGTTCAAAGATCTGATGCCCTCCTACTTGTCAGAACAAACCTAAACTCAGTTACTGCAAAGAGTCAATGTAAAAGCAAGTTATCTACGGTTCTAACTTCTGAGTCTGTGGAGGAATTCGCAACTGCAAGCATTCAAATGAAACCTCTTTGGCGGTGCCTTCGCTTGAAACTATTTGATTTTCATGAGAGATTTTGCCCTTTTTTTTGTCAAGTTTCGATTTTGGATAAACAAGGGCTGAGAGTAAGTTGTTCGCTGTTTTTTCTTTTCCAGGCTATGGACAGAGCGCATCGTATCGGGCAAAAGAAAGTCGTTAATGTGTACAGACTGATAACGCGTGGAACCCTGGAAGAAAAGATTATGGGGTAGGTTACCTGGATCTATAACAGTTCATTACAGTACGACTACTCGAACCGGGGTACTTGAAAAAAGATTTCCCAATCACAACGTTTTCTGAAAACAAAAGATCCACAAGTTTTTTCGCAAACGGACCAATAACATTTTTTTTACTTTAGGGGCTGTTTCCCGAGAAGTCAGGTAAGTTCAATGGTGTTAAAGTTTTCAACGTTTGCGTAACACTTTACAATCCTTTGTTTTCAAAAACCGTTGTGATTGGATAACCTTCTTCCAAGTGCCCGGGTTCGAGCAGTCGCACGGTAAAGCCTGGTTCTCATATACCGCCGATGCACCTGCGACATGGCCGCCAGAACTGCCTGGGATACTGTTCCGATATGAGAACAGAAGTGGCTGGCAACATTGGTCATCCCAGTCTTGGCGGTGCATGTTCTCATTCGTCCGAGAAGTAGCCCAGGCGGTACCGGCGGCTACCGGTTTTAGAGTATGCTGTACCAGTGTGGCAGAACATCCCTGCTTATCTGTCCGAAGCCATCGAGCGAGTGCAAAAAAGGGCGCTTGGAATAATCTACCCCGAGGCAGAGTCATACGCTCATGCCTTACAGTTAGGTAAACTAGATAGGTTAGATGATAGAAGAGTACTCCTGTGCTACAAATATATCGCAAAAATGAAGTCCCCCAGCCACCCTCTGTACCACCTACTTCCCAGCCCACTACTGGACGCGCCTAACTACACCTTAAGGCAGAAAACACAAAAGTATTATCTTTTCCGGAACATGCAGGTCTGTAGGACAAAGAGAGTGGAGGACTTCTTTACATTTAATTTTTTTTAAGTGATCCAATTGTTATTTTAACTTTATATCCGTAAATTACTATACTCTAGAGGTTGCCTTTTTATTGTAAATTTAACTCGATAATTCAGTCCTTTTTTACTGCAAGAGAGTTTGAATAAACTATTTATTTTTAGATACATCGGTGGCATATGAGAATGACCAGGGCCGAGTTGTTCGAAGGCCGGTTAGCGCTAACCCAGGGTTAAATTTTAACCCGGGTCTCTTTTTCTTTTCATCAAAAGCATTTTCTTTGAAACTTTTCTCAGTTCTTTTCATATCTGAATTCAAATTTCGTACTAACCCTGGCTTATCTTCACCCGGCATTGAACCACCCGGCCCAGGCTTATAACAGCGCTTATACTACTACATGAGAAATTTCTGCAATTTGATTGGCTTAGAGCAGTGGTATTTCAGCTTAATTTGAAATACCTACATGTGAAAATTAGAAACCTTTTGCGGGTAGTAGTATAAACAAATAATAGCATGATTTGTACGTGATATTTGCACAAATACCACTCGTGATATTTCAAAATTGTCTCAAATTTCACTCGCCTAACGGCTCGTGAAATTACTTATAACAATTTTGAAATATCACTCGTGGTATTTATGCCAAATATCACTACAAATCATGCTATTACCTATACTACACTTGTTAAGTGACGTTTTCGTAGCCGTCTCCGTTGCTCAAGGTCCCTAATTTTTATTCTTTCACTCAGACAGTTTTGCAGCAGTGACGAAAAGTCCGAGTTTCAGACAAGTGAAAGGAGCTGTACTTGTAAAAATGCTATCATTTAGTTCTACATTTTAAAGTCATCCTCGGAAAATGTTTGTCCTGATACCAAATACTACGACTAAAATACCAAAAGTTATCTCATGCGGTTTATTTTTCACTGACCAAATTTAAACGTTTCTCGTTTTGGTCTCAGGCTTCAGAAATTTAAACTAAACATCGCCAATACTGTGATATCTCAAGACAACTCGAGTCTCATGACTATGGACACAGGGCAGCTGCTAGATTTGTTCACTGTGGATAAGGAGAAGAAGAGAGAGAAAGCAAGCACACAACAAAATGAAACCGGCAAAGCCTCACTTAAGAGCGTACTGGAGAATCTGGGAGAACTGTGGGAGGAAGAGCAGTACGAGACGGAGTACAACTTGGACAACTTTATTGAATCGCTCAAATGATCAGTTCTGCACTCAGTCATGGATAAGATTCAAAATCGTACTGATCATTGACGCGTAAGTCGGAAGAACAAGGAGAACAAGACGTGACGCCTAGTTGAGTTCATTTGTCTTTTGGTCACCTCTTAACACCGCAAAACAGGAATCAATCATGGCCCTGTAGATCAAACGAGCAGAAAGCTGGGCACAATATATACGAGACGTTTCTTGTTACGTTAACGCCAGCCCCAGCTGATCTTCGACACCTGATGAAAGTTGATACATAGCCTGAGAAAACAGCTGACATTTCGCGACAACATCACTGGGTAGTGCATGTTTCTGTTTGGTTGAAGCAAGTTTTCAACCAACCAGGAGCACTACCCTTGTCTGGGTACAGTGTTCTCCCTAAATTTTAGCTCAGCAGGTAAGGGACCATTCTTGACCGCTAAGGCCAAAACTAAGCACACCTCAAAACAAGGGTCAATTTAGAAACACAAGTCGCGAACTTTTCCCATTGGTCGAGAAAGTCTAGAATTGGGACAGAAGCCCAAGGAAATATTGTTAGCCTGCAGTGCTTCGAAAAGTACCAGTCAGCATTTAAATAAAGTAATCAGAGACAATAGCTGTGTATACTTTTTGTTTTTCCGTCTTTACCTCCTATTTTTGTGAGGATCGGCTTGGATCATAACTTGCGTGTTTTTTTAAACAACTTATTTAATCTTAGAAACACTTCAAGCAGTTCCAGGCGGTAAGAAGTGTTGCTTCAAGCGGTAAATTTTACCGGTTACCGCCTGACAAGGAGAACACTGTGGGTAGTGACCCGTCATCAGAATGGAATTTCTGCCCTCGTTTCTCGGACGTCGTTTCGCGTGGAAACCAGTGGTGGAGTCAGGAACTGTCGGCTGTTTTCTTAGGCTAGTTGATACTTAGAGTTACAGTTATATCAGTGGTAACCACGTCACGGATCTGTGGAAAACAATGCAACAGGAATAATGCTTCAATTGCAGAAGAATGTAAAAATTAACAATAGAAATAAAAAAAATGCTGATCTGAATGTAAGAGAGAGGAAAGAAATCCCCCTTTCAATCTTTTGTTGTTTTAAATTTGAAAAAGCGAATTTTCATAAACTAAAAGAAAAAAATGAAAACAAAGGAAATGCGTCTCTTTCAGGAGGCTGTAGCTTAGAGATTTAGTAAATAAATTTAAGTCAAATGTCATGGTCGCGTCTGCTGGTTATAACATGCAATTTCCTATGCGAAAAAAGTCTTTTTTTTAATTTTTCCTTTACTGTCCAGTTTACGTCGTCGTATCTGTGCAGCTGGCTGGGAGAGATCTGGGGTCGAGATCAAGGAACATGTATTAGCAAACGTCGAATGAGAACAGGAAATAAACGCGACCTCTGGTGCTCACTTTGTCATTCCGTCATTGGTCTTCTGAATTTTTAGTTCGGCTGTTCGCACGCACTTTCGGTATGTTGACTTTGCTAAACCTTCCGAGTGAGTTCATATGCGAGTTTAGGACTTACCAGTTCAAATCTTATCAGGAAACGAAAAGATTAAACCAGCAGGAAACCTGATGTTTTAGAAGTAAAACAGGATTTTCAAGGTCGCAACGGTACGTCATCAGTATGGAATTTCTGTCGCTGAGTCGCAGACCTTCCTCCTGGCGAAACGTCCTTAGCGGCGAGGAACGAGGAAAAACAACTGTATAGAGTGTTTCACTCACGTGGCCAACATCTATGCAAATTTATTGGAACAAAAGAAAGTGTTTGCATAAGAAAAGAGTTCAACTCCCAGAGGATTGGTTTGGACACCAACATGGCCGCCGTTTCATTGTTTTGGGACACCAATATGGCTGCCGTGACGTCATGTGAAAACACTCTATTCGCAGGCTAAGTTACAGGCGACCATCTTGGATTCAAATTGATACTGCTCTCCCAGGTTAAACTCGGTACATGTACATCCACGGTGGCCACCCGCCACGGTAAGCGCTCGAACTCGTAGCTCTTGCGGAAAAATAGGGGATCGTGAATGGTCTCAAGATGGCAAAAATTTGTCAGTTCAATCTCCGTTTACAGTTACAATAGCCTTCTGCACAGACAACTTCTTGGGCTTCGCTGAAAAAACAATGACCTTTACGCGTGATTACCTCAGACGAGCAAATCTCACCACCAAGCACCATTTATAAGCAAAATTCTTCGCATTTACACTCTTTGTACATAGGTATTCTTTTCAACTGTACTGCCTTAGGAATTAATATGTAAAACGTCGCACGTTTTTATTTTGTAAACGAGACTTGGTGGTGAAATTTACCAGTCTGACGTAAACATGCTAAGGGCTATTACAGTTACCGCGTGAGGAATGCAGACGGGAAAACCGAAATAATTAACAATTATACCTTGAGCCCGAAGGGGCTCTGAGTCAATACCCCATGAGGCCGAAGGCCGAATGGGCTATTACTCAGAGGCCATGAGGGCGAGAGGAATAATTGTTTTAGTAAAATCTAACTACTTGGTCAAAAATATCGAGACAAAACAACTTTAGTTAGCAAAATGCGATTCAGCCGCCATTGTTCTGGTTTTCAAAGGCGGCGCTTTTCGCTACTAGTAGGCTATAACATATAGCCTAGTAGTAGCTCAACCAATCAGAATGCAGCATTGATAATCGACCACTAGTTGGATTTTACTAAAAGGCAAAAGACAAACTGAAAGGAGAACTTGTAGCCTGCGAAGCAGGCGTTTGCAAAAATAATGGGCACAAAAAAGAACGGGGCGCGCAAAGGGGGTCACCTTCGAGTAATCCGTTCTTTGTAGCACCTATAACTTCGAAGCGCCTGTTGCGCCAACTAGGGAAGTCTCTTGTCCTCCGCTTAGTCCTCCTCTTTGTACTCATATTTGGATTGAGATGCGTGATGCCTACGGGGAAGACAACTGTAATCTTCGCTTGTTAAAATCTGGGCAACACAATCCAAAAATGAGACACAACAAGAACTTCAGAAACGATTTTTTTATTTGTAGTGATCGCTTTTCTTTTTCTTTTTTTTTTTCACCATAAAGCATCTTTGTAAGTTGGCCGTAGGGCTTAATCCCACGTTTGGTTTGCTCGACCCTTCTCCTCTAGCAGGAGTTTAGTCCGGTTTTTTGAGAGGCATACACTTCGTGATCTTGCGTCTTTGTCTTACGGGCTTTCTTCTACATAGTTTGAAGCAATGAGGACGGCTCACACGGGCAAAGAAATTCCACTGGCCTCAATGTAAAGTACGGCAAATTATTCCGGAAGAAAAACGTGCCAAATCGGATCTGGTTGCCAAAACGAAGAAAAGTCCCCCTGGAATGTAAAGTTACGACGCCTCACTCTCGATATCCGCAGTGTATTCTTGTTAAATAAGTAATGTTGTCGGGTGGTTTAGCGCTGAGGCAGTCCGCACATGTCACAGCTCTCGTGCCCATGTTGATTGATAAAAGTACAATGTTTGCACGTCCAACTCGCACCGCTAGGGGACTGGGACGTATCCATCATGTCCACGTCATGTGAACCACGAGGCTCCGGCGAAGGCGCTAAAGAACAAACAATCAATAAGAATCATCGAGGGCCAGGTTTCATGACTATTGGAGCCCTGCTAAGTTGAAATGGAGGACAATGTTGCTTTCTTGAGCAGTGACAGCAATCGAGCTGTTTATCTTGGGTTCATAAAACACCAAGTCATTAAAGTGACTGAAATTGTCCGTGTAAGGAAGTCACTGCACGGGATGAGTACCGCGGGTAACAATGTGAGTGTGAGTGGTGAACCCCTTTACACCTGCGAGTAAAACACCACGATAAACGTTTCCAGAGAGAAATTTGGCGGGAATTCCCCAGTGCGTGTGATCAAGACATTTGAATCAGAAGCGAAGTGTGCGGTCGAATACTAATACGGTTACTTTTTTCAACAGCAAGTTTTGCGTCCAGAAACCACACTTCCAGTGTATGGAGCTACAATAAGTGACAAAAGTGGTTGACACGCTTTTCTAAAAACGCGCGCTTTTATCACAGGCAGCCCAAGCGCAATATGTGTGGGTTCGGGCTTCAGAGGTCATTTGGTCGAATTTGGTCGGAATATACTAGAATTATTAGTGTATTATCTGATGCTAAATAAATGCAAAAATCTTAAAGATATGAAGTTTTCTTGTTTGTCTGTTTGTACTAGTAGCCTTTATGATAACGAAGGACGATATTTCTTGCATTATTACATGTGATTCGGGCCCTTAATGTTCGAGTCTTATCACATGTATTCGAATCTAAAACGCTAAGAAAAAAAAATCATGATCACGCGAAATATTGATTCAAAAAGTTCCCTTACCTTTATTTCATAGCCACTCTGTGTACCACAGCCGGTTTAAACGCCGTTTAGTCGACTTTCTTTCCATCGAGTACTGAACACTATAAAAGAAGGGAAGGCTGGAGACCTTCCAACCGACACTCGCCACGCGAAGGCCAATAAATTCCAAACAAAGCGATCGATCTCCCTAAAATTCCCACCAGCCAGACCGAAGAGCGTATATCTACCCGTTCGACGAGCGCCAGTTTCTAAATTCGGCTGCATGAGCCCAAGGAGCGCTGCATTTCGCATCGATTCTGGCCGGCTTCGCTTCGCCATGATGCGCAAGCTGAGATGTATCCTACGAGATTCAAATCTTGTCGCTTAGCGACCGCGTCAGATCGACAAAACGTGACTCTCGCGGGGGAGGGTCGTTACTTTTGCCCTATGGGAAACCGACACCGTCGGGGGACCCGGTGCGTTTAATTTGACCGGAAATAGCTCTCGCGTGTATGACACATGAAACCCAAAGACGTCCGGACGTGGTCGGACGATGGTCTATTGATCCCCAACTGTCCTTAATATAAAATGCGGCCATGTGGTTGTTTACCGCGAAAAGGCGTGCGATTTTAGAGTGTATTTTCTTTAAAATAGTCTCAAATTGAGGATTCGTAAAAGCGGTTGAAGCAGACATTTGTTGATTCAAGCGTGTGGGTCAGTGAGTTTTAAAATCGCTTTCTTGCCAATTTTTTCCCTTCAATTTTTAATTTTTTTTTAAAATTTCTTTATTGGCTTGGAATAAAATCTTGTAAAATCCTCCTCTTGTCTGGCCACTTTTGATAACATCGTTATCGACAGACGTTCTTCTACGCTAGCGGACTGTCACACTGGCACGCACCGAAATACACGCGATTTTTACTAACAAACAAGGTACGTGTAAAAGCAAAAAAAAATTAGGGTAGCTCTAAAAAGAACTGTTGTTAAAATACGAAAGGAAATATCGAAATTGAATAGAACTCCTGCCAAACAACTGACTGTAACAAACTGATTTTTTAACCGTTATTGGCAAGATTTAAATCCAAAAGTTGGGGACGTCTTTGGGTTTCATGTGTCATAAACGCGAGAGCTATTTCTGGTCAAATTTAACGCACCGGGTCCCCCGACGGTGTCGGTTTCCCATAGGGCAAAAGTAACGACCCTCCCCCGCGAGAGTCACGTTTTGTCGATCTGACGCGGTCGCTAAGCGACAAGATTTGAATCTCGTAGGATACATCTCAGCTTGCGCATCATGGCGAAGCGAAGCCGGCCAGAATCGATGCGAAATGCAGCGCTCCTTGGGCTCATGCAGCCGAATTTAGAAACTGGCGCTCGTCGAACGGGTAGATATACGCTCTTCGGTCTGGCTGGTGGGAATTTTAGGGAGATCGATCGCTTTGTTTGGAATTTATTGGCCTTCGCGTGGCGAGTGTCGGTTGGAAGGTCTCCAGCCATCCCTTCTTTTATAGTGTTCAGTACTCGATGGAAAGAAAGTCGACTAAACGGTGTTTAAACCGGCTGTGGTACACAGAGTGGCTATGAAATAAAGGTAAGGGAACTTTTTGAATCAATATTTCGCGTGATCATGATTTTTTTTTTCTTAGAGTTTTAGATTCGAATACATGTGATAAGACTTAAACATTAAGGACCCGAATCACATGTAATAATGCAAGAAATATCGTCCTTCGTTATCATAAAGGCTACTAGTACAAACAGACAAACAAGAAGACTTTATATCGTTAAGATTTTTGCATTTATTTAGCATCAGATAATACACTAATAATTCTAGTATATTCCGACCAAATGACCTCTGAAGCCCGAACCCACACATATTGCGCTTGGGCTGCCTGTGCTTTTATCGACAATTTTATACATATTCTGTCAAAACGCTGTATATCCCCCATCCCCGAATCAATGTTGTTTGCAGATGAAGACAGATTGGAGGGTTTAAAACACAACAATAATTTGGGGGAGCGGTGGGGGAAAACAGGGGCAGGGGAAAGATATGTAAACTATGCAAAAAAGGGGTCAGTTAATGGAAGTGTCTCAACACTTTTGTCCCTCCTTGTAGGGCTTTATATGTTTAGCATAAAAGTCAACTAGGTCTTACTTACCGTTTGCAGCTTGCATAAGCTGTATCACTGTAGACCATTGCTCACCCTTGCTCCATCGACGTGCTGCAACGGAATCCTTATTTTTCACCGCTTCACACAGCTCTCCCAGGTGACCCTACCAAATGGCATAAAGTAAGATTAACTCACACTTTGCAGGGTCGGGTAGACACGAGGGGCCAAGGTGCAAGCGCATGTCCCAGTGTCCCAGAACTCGAGGGGTGCACATGCACAGCGATCAAAACGGTTTCTTATTTTATTTAAACTGAGGGATTTCATTTACGACCAAGTGGAAAATAGCCAACACATCGATGTATATAATAATTAGTTTATGTTAAATGTAGCTACTTCTTTTCGTAGGAAACGCTTTGTGCCTAATTACAACTGTTGGCAAATGACGCCAACAATAAAAAAGTCTCGTCGCAATATTTTCTTGAATGCGCGTACATTGTGGTTTTGTTCCTGCTACGTCCCCAGTAGTACACGTCCCTGTTACATCTGTGTACTACACGTGATTCTTTCCCGGTACGCGTCCTTATGGGCATATTGCACATCATTTTGTCGCTGTTACATGTTTTACTGAAGGTGACTATGTTCCCGCTACACGTTCCTGTTACAAGTGTGTGCGTGTGTTGCACGTGACTTGGCCTCCGTTACATGTTCCTGATCTATGTCCGTACGCGTACTGCCGGTGATTTTGTCCTCGCTACACGTCCCTGTTACCTATATCCCTATAACCTGAGTGTACTGCACATGACTTAGTCAATTAATAGAGACCTTTAGATTCGAGTACGAGATTTGATTTTTCGTTTATTCTCAAATTATAGACACCCCGGAAAGTGTCATTGCACTTCTTTCTCACCAAAAAATTAGCACTGTTATCTTTACTGAAGGAGCTTAAGCCATCTCCCGGCCGCAAAATAATAAATCCTCTATTAAACACTTTCTAAATTGTTTCAGTTACCACGACATTCTTGCTAAAACTCATAGTAGAACGACGACAGCAACCATGTTTTCCCGCCAAAATGACGCTAGTTCACGGGCGCGCACTACTTAGTATTACGGACTTTAAGATCCAACGACGCGGACGGCAACGAGAACGTCAAAAAAAACAAAAGGTTTAATAAGCAAAACAACAACTTTGCACGTACATCACGCTTTTTTGTACATTTCTTTCCTGTTTTTGCACGACTTCGACGCGAAAATGCCTAATTTGGCGTTTTAAGGAGCACGTAAACAAGTAACGACGAAATTTTATTTCTCTTTCTGAGCTTGAATATGGTCCCTTGAAATTCAGCTTCAGGAGGGTTCGCCTACATTTGACAAAGTATGTGGGTAGGAATAATCGCTGTAAGGACTAAAAGAACGCAGATTCACTTTTTAAGAGACGTTCTCGCTGCCGTCCCCGTCGTTGGATCTTAAAGTCCCTAATATTGAGAAAATCTCGTACTCGTCGTAGAATCGAAAGATCTCTACTGTTGTTCCTACGCTAATTCTCCCGCACATGACCCCGCATCTCTCTCAACATTAAAGGCGTGAATTTTTCTCCAGTCACAAACGTGCACAAAACAATACGCCCTACCCGCGAGCTGCACTTACTTTTAAAGGAAGCATATCACAAGTTGCCAAGAAAACCAAAAGATGAAAATTAGACATGGCTGTAAGGAACTGATCCGGAGAAAACTGGTTTAAGTATCTCACTAACGCGTTAAAATCCTGTACAGAAAAAGAAACCTTCAATCAACAGTCATTAATAAACAACAACACCACCAAAAAACATAAAGCATATTAAAATTCCCCGAGTGAAGGATATTAGCAGGAATAATAAATAGTGGACTGGAGTTGCATAAAATACAAACCATTCAACCACAAATAACAAAGAACTGCTTTACCTGAAGTTCTCCCATACTTGAACGGTTTTCTAAAGGAAACGGTTCTCCTTCACTTTGGTTCGTGAACGTGAACTGTGATTCGACAGGAAAGGCGGCTGGAACCTGTCACAAACAAGGTGAATTACAGCCATATCAAACACCTGGTCCTATCAAATTAGTTGCTAAAGCTACACTTGATTTTCTTTTGAAAGAAATCTCCTCATTTACTATCGCTATCCATGCGGTCAGTCACCAAGGATGCACGCAATAATCCAAAGAAACGATCAAAATTATAAGTAACTGCGTTCGACGTAAAAGAACGCACTTCTAATGCAGGTTAGAGTGAGAATGTATGGGACAACCGCTGCTGATTGAACGGATCTTATGACATCATCACTAACTTACCACAGGACCAGGCAACAGGACAGAGAGCCTTGAATCGAGATCGGTCCAACGCACTACGTAATCTTTGATTATTAGTCTCCCTTGCGTAAGCAGCGAGACTCATAATCTGCGACGCGTTTTTCGCCATGGGGGGGGGGGGGGGGGGGTAGTTCCTTTTATAGGCTATATAGGTATGTGCCGCGCTAAAGACTGGTTTTTTAGCCGTTTTGGTCTGAAATAGGGTATGGTTTGTGCACTCTAGTCTTGAATTGGGTACGTCTTTTAGAAGAATTAGCTACTTCTTCATCATTTGGCGATAAGACCATTCCCATTAATGTTTACACCAACTACCGTGTACGTGCCGTAACAGCCTGTCACGCGCTCTGTTCACGCGCCGGGCTCCAGGGCTTCAGGTCTGAAATTGGGTATCAAATTTTTGATCAGGTTTGAAATAGGGCAGGGAAAATCATAGATTTTGGTCTAAAATAGGATAACGTTACGCCGATTTTCCGTACATTGCCTCTATTCCATTTACGCGAGTACACGTGACGAGCAACACACGTAAAAATTACACCACAGTAGAAATCCACCTTACCGCGACATTTTACAGCCAATTTCAAAGTGAAGGCAGCAGTGAGAAACCTTGGCAACTACGAAATAAGTGTTGGTACTTAACAATTGAAGTCCCAAGAGTGTATAAAATAAAATTTCGCCCATAAATATCAATACATCATCAAGTAAACTGGTTAGAGCGATTTTCGTATGACCTTGAAAAAGGTTTCGGTAAGTGTTCGTTCTTTGTTTCATCAGCCAATGGATGAAAAGATCAAAACATGGCCTCTTTGTTTTCCCGCCAAAGAAACCCTAATATGGAGAAGGCATTGTTCGATTGGCCAATCGTGTTGCACTATGACGTCAAAGAAATTTCTAGAAAGTTCTTCGGGCATGAAGTTTGTTTACCCGCGCGTTCGCTTAGCCAACCAAAACCCAGGTGCGTTTGTATCCGTTTCATACACCAATCAAATCGCTCTTTTTCCGTTTGTTTGTTGTTTCTGTTTTGTTCGCGCGTTTTCATTTCAAGGTCATACGAAAATCGCTCTAAATATCAATACATCATCAAGTAAACTGGTTATGAGGTTAAAAAAAAATGAGACTAAGAATTGACTCCGTTCAAAACTACATAGCACCCACCTGAACTAACACATACTCAATTGGCATAGGTCGAGCAAGCAAGGTTACTTCATTACCGTAAGAATCAGCAGTCTGGAAACACAAATAATAAATAATTAAGGTACAAAGAAGCATTCTCCTTAGAAATTCTTGTCTCCAGGGGGCATCAAACGTTTCGTTAACGTCATGGGCCCAGTTGTTCGAACGCCGATTAGCGCTAACCCGGGGTTAAATTTTAACCCGGGTTTCTTTTTCTTTTCATCAAAAGCACACTATCGGATAATTTTCTCTATTCTTTTTAGAGTATTCAATCGTCAAATTGTAGGCAAAGAGAATTAAACTGAATTTGCTTTTTAAGCTCTCATATCCGAGTTCAAATTTTGCACTAACCGTGGGTTATCTTAACCCACCTTCGAACAACCCGGGCCTGTTCGCCACTTTTTCAAGTAGTCTCGCCACCGTGTTTGGTGAGCTCGCACATGGCTTAAAGGGGCTATGTCATTTACAAAAGCCTAAAAAATTTCGCATCAGTTGAATTCTAGACTATGAGCGGTCTCTCTTTTTTCTTAGTCCGTTGAGCGAGGCGCGCGTGCACTCCCCTCACAACATTTGAAGAAAAAGAAAAATTGCTCGAACTCTAATTGAATTCCAAGAATAATACTCGAGTTTTGTCATTTTAGACTATATTTAAGCATTGAAATTGTTTTTTTTTTTTCTGTTGTAATGGATGTCAAGGATGGAAACCGATTGAAATTTTTCAAAAAGTTGGGCCAACTTTGTCACCTGACACCAACCTTGTAGAAGACATCTGGGACATACTGATCACTTGAGGATTCCCGTATGTAACCTAAGCCTGGTTCATCGATTGTAGGTACGAGGCAATCATCACGCACTAACGCCATACACTGGTTAGAAACCTGAAACCCGTCAAATCCAACTTGGTTGTCCATGTTACCTGGATAAGAAAATAGTAGTACCATTTCTACGCCCGTCATATGGAAAGTTCACGCTCCATGCACACTTTCGACGCAAGCATGAAAGCGAGGCCTAAGGGACACATCGCAGTCAAATTGTAAAAAAGAAATTGATGTTAAAAGCGGCAGAAGCACACCCTACAACTACGAAAAAAATTAGTTCTTACAAATGCTGTGCTGCGCTTTGAAATAATTGTTCCGATAATAGGAAAGACTTGACGTTTCACGTATTTCTGAAGGATCCTTGCCGTTTCTCCACTGTCCACTTTCCAACGCACTTTCATCTACTATAACTGCTCCAGGAAGATATTTTGGGGGTTAATTTTTAATGTCTACATCACAAATCGTTGTTGTTTTGGCCACCCTATTTACTTTTCTCAATGTATGGAAGGTCGCGCATAAAACATTAAAGTTGAGCGATGTTTGACTTGTACTAGCCTGCGAGCAAGCTTTCCTATTTGTGTAAGCGAAGTGAGCCTCGCGAGAACGCGCGAGCGAGGGGGCCGAGGAAAGGAGAGCTTGCAACGATCTCTCATAAATTTTCATTTCCACCCGGAAACCCCGGGACTCCGCAAAGCGTGAAAACTGTCACCGCAAACGTGCTGCAGATTAGAAAAGTGACAACCGCCTGTCAAGTAATTAGTTAAGACAGCCGAGGACGCGTAGAATTATTTATTTATTTATAAATCGCTTTCGCAACAGCATCAAAGCAATGTTTTTATATGTTTTTTTTTCCACGGGGACATCGAACTTCAACGTGCCCGCTCGGATAAGAACTCACTAATTTGATTCTCGTTTAGTTTACTTTTGAAAAGTGATCCCTCCGGCAGTGTGGAAGACTACTCCCCATCGCAATCACCAACAAAAACATATATTTGTCCGTCTGGAACCGGAGAATAGCGTTTTCCTGCACTTGGTTCTCTTAAGTTTTACTCCAGTAGCTTCCGGCAGCTCTTTCTCTTTTCCTTCTTTACGGTCACGCTACACAGCTACACTGTCAAGTATACGTTTCTGAATTCTTCTACCCAGTAGAATTCAACCGGGCGCAGAAACCGATGTTGGAAAACACTAACAGCGCTTGGATCACTCTTCACTTTCACTCTCCCGGTTTTCAGAACTAAACAAGGTGCTTAACACAAACGAATACAACTCAGTGATGAAGGGTTTTCATTTTCCTTCCACAAACTCGATCCGACTTATCCTCGGCTCGCAATATTCTCTTTACGAGAATTACATCAAACGAGCCCGTCTGCTTTGAGGGCTAAAACAAGTTCTCGGTACCAATCAGATCCCCCTGAGAACCAAATTTGACACACAGACGAAGCAGGTGCCAGCTTAGCCTGTTATCAATCAACTTTGATTTCCGGAACGTCATTTTTCAGCCAATGGTATTTCCCTTCGTCTGGGCGAAGTACAAATGAAAATTTGTAAGGGATGGTTGCAAGCTCTCCTTTCGCCGGCCCCTCGCGGCTTCGCCGCTCGCTCGCGCGTTCTCGCGAGACTCGCTTCACTCGCCCAAATAGGAGAGCTTGCTCGCAGGCTAGACTTGTACGTTTAGGCGTGACCTTCCATACACTACCTCTACTCAATTTGTTTACGCACGTAAAAATCTCATGACATTGGAAATCCACCTTAAGACGCGTCATATTTTGTCTCGTTTAAGTGTCGCCTATGATTATCATAGGTTTAGGCTAAATCGCAAAGGAGAGTAAAAGAAAAAGAGATAAAAGCAGCTATTTTGTGACGTCATTAAGGTTTCCGAACATCAGACGAATTATCAGAAATGACCTCGAAATCTCCAAACGGCACCATCTTGGATTTTAGTGATGGAACTCTGAATCACCGCTAAAGACTATTTTTTCCTATTCGCTGCACCATTTCTTATTTCACACCGAAATAGCCGCAGTGTGAATTAAACATCTACTATTAATCGCCGAGGAAAAAACTGGTTAAGGTTGTGATACTGTAGTGATGCAAAGTTCCTTAACCACTAGTAGTTTTAAGTACAACTGTTCGAAAGAATAACTACAGACCTGATACAACAACTGTGGTAAACTTGGACCCAAACTTGCCACTGGGAGACAATATACAAGGTGATGGATAAAGGTTCTGCAGGTGACCGGCTAAGATGCATTCCTCGGCAGTGAGAAAGAAAGTGTTAATGTCTCTTAGATGTTTTACGGTTCCTTTTCTGACATCATCTGCCACGAGGTCTGTGAATATCCAACCTACCCTCTGCAGACCCAAGTCTGTCGCCAGTTTGTCGATTACTTCTTCATTGGGGTCTGATAAGAGTTTTATGCTGTCTGGAGTACCTTCCTGAAATATCAAAATTTGGCAATTTTTTTACTTTTCTCTGAATGTGACAAGGCAGTTTTCTGATAAAAAGCAATATAGCCTGTTCCCTGCCTCGTTCCTAGGCGACTTAAGTGTCTGGTAGAAAACGAGACTGCGAGCGATCAATGAGTATCGGGCAAAGGACCATGGGAACATGAAGGGTGTTTCGGGCTCCAAAGAGAGTAAAGCGCAGCGATTGTGAAAACTGATACGCAAAACACGCGGGGCTGAGGAAAGAGAAAGCCTTTTCTGCCGCCGCCCCCTCTTTCAACATCACAAGCGTTTTATTTTCCCTTGAGCTTGTTTTCGTGACGTCGCTACTGCCTGAGAGCCTGGTACAGGCTAAAGTATCAATATTTTACTTACCATCCACAATAAACTAACCTAAGATACGACATCTCATCAACTCTTTTCATAAAGTGATTAAACTGTTAAAATGTTTCATTTGTGTTAAAAACATCCACTAAATGTAAGACTGAATGACCAGGGAGGACTTGAAACAAAACAGTTGTTTAGTGGCGACTTTACCTCAAAAACCAAATTGTTCCAAATAAACTTTACTTTGGCCCAAAGCAAAAATTACTGCTTATTCTAACAATTAAAGCCTTGTCCCCAGAAGTAATCAGAAATAGACTTACCTGTGGGGGCTCATAGATGGCAGCCACAGATGCTCTTATTCCGAGAGGGACATCTTTGTGATGCTCATAACGGCCATAAAGAAATCCTAACCTCTAAATATGATGAAATGCAATATATTAAAATTAGGCTTCTTTTTTGTCTTGATGAAGAGATGGATCAATTGATAAACACAGAACGATAACAGCTGTACCTGATTTCCTGTTTTCCTCCAGTAATTCAGAAATGGTTCCACAATAAAGGGATTTTCAAACAAAATGTTGTCTACATGTCTGTATGTCTGCAAACAGATCAGAACAATGCTAAGCTGTTTCTCAGATAACACAAACAGTTCTTCCTTGAATTATCACCAGTCTTCGGATTGAGTTGGTGACCCAAATTACATGACATGACCCATATCTGTAGCTCAACTTTGAGAAATGTTACTTGAATAGTCGAAGAGAAGTAATCAACATGGCTGCCCAACTGTGGCAATCCAATTTGGAGGCACACACAAAACCTAAGGCTTAACACTAGGGAAGCCAGAATGAAAAAGGATATTATAAAGAAAACGTAGCATAAATAATATCTTGTGCAAATGTTTCACGATTTCACTGAAACTTAAAAAAGACCATAAACAAGGTCTAACAAAAAAAACTACAGCTTAGAGCATCTATAAGCATATATGCTTAAAGCATCGTCAAATTGGCAACTTTCTCTACAATTTCAGTTGCCATGGTGACCAGCTTGGAGTGCTGCTCTGGACCTTTTTGTTCTTATCCCTATGCTTTTTTTCACTTGATTGTTTTATATTGTTTATCTCATGTTTTATATTGTTTCTCTGCAGCATTGGCTTACACTATTTACCTGTCTCTTTAGTGTGATAGCACTTGGTTGACACTTGGTACAAATTCCACCAGGCCATGGTGGGTGTTCTGTGCAACCAGGTTTAATTCTACAGCTTGTGTCTTCCAACACAGTAAACTTTCCTCTGTTGGAAGTATAAAGTCAAATTAGAACACAACTCTTTTACAATACAGAAGCCCACTAATTTGGTGTAACTTGGATTTTTTCCTTATGAAAGGCTGCTTTGTTCAGGATTTGCTCCAAAATAACTATATTTTTTATTGATGATCATGCCAAACTATGTGGGCAAAGTCTGCATACAAGCCAAGTGGCCCATCAGGCTGTAGCATATCCTGTTTTCTATCTCATGAAGTGACTTGTAATTTTTCTACACTCCCCCCACCCCTCCATCAGTACCCATTCATACACCTAGCCTTGGTTATTCAAACTTTGAATAGCACTATCCCCCTGATAAATCGTTATCCAGTAGCCAAGTATTAGGAGAACCAATAATATTGCATTACCTACTAGACAGAGATTTTTCAGTGGATAGTGCTATCCACCTTCTTTTGAACAACCGGGGCCGATGAGGAGAGAGACAAGGTAGAGCAAAGTTTCTCATCAAAGGAAACCCCCGGCCACCACGCCTCTTCACAATGGAAATAGAGCATTTGCTGAAAGGGATAGGGAAAAGAAGCAAAGGAAGGAGGCAAGAGAAGAAGAAGTGCAACCTGAGTGTAGGCCATACCCAGTTTCCCTCCTCTCTTTTACATGACTTGTAGCCTCTGCCATGCAGGACATTATAAACCAGACATTCCAGCAGAATCATTAAAAAACTTATACATTCCTCCTTTGGTCATATACCATGGGTGATTCCAAGGCACAATTTCTTTTAATAACACCAAAATAAATGTTGGACAGAGACTAAATATCTCTAACTTGGTAATATTTTTATATAAGTAAGGAATGAGACAAAAGAAGTACCCACCTCTCTGTGCCTTGTCCCAGCTTCTTGAGGAAGGCATGGAATGACATATGTTTGATTGGAGGCTGATGGTTCTTTAGAAACTCTTCATCATAAGGCTAATGCAGGAAAATAAAATTGTCATCAGGCCTTCATTTACAACTTACACATTGAGATCATATACTTAGACAAAATTCATATTACTGCCCATAGCTATAATTTTTGTCTCCAATAAAACCCTACCTCAAGTGGTACACAGTGAATACATTTGCTGTTAGGATTGTGATGACACCTGTAAAATTAAACAATTACAAAATACATTCATTTGATTGTTCAAGTGCAACTTTGGCATCAAGTCAGATCATGAAGGTCTGTGGAACTTACCTTTTTAGTATGCAACAACAGAGAAAAAGGAATGTGTGTTCATCATCATTGTTTTTTGAATTGATGCAAAATAAATAGAACAAGACTGTGAAACAATAGCCTGTTCCAGGCCCCAAGATAGTGAGAACTATTTTAGACTGCATGGTTTGCTATTTCACTGATTGCTTGTTTTTTCTTTCATCTGCACTGACTGATAGAATGGCACAGGTTAGTGAAACAAAAGGTGTACAATAAAATTTACTTACAGTTGGGGATCTCGCCCTCTGTGAATCAAGCCATCCTGCTTTGAAAGAAATGTGTCAATTTCATCTTCTTTGATGATAGAAGATGCTGCCGGAGCAGCAGTTGTGGAAGTTAATAAGGGAAAAGAAGAAGCCTCTGATGTGTCATTAACTGTTGCTAAAATATCCTGGGAGAGGAATAGCATATCCCCATGCCTAATAAAAGGGAAGAAAAGCAATATTAGGTTACTTAACTTGCCAGTGAATGAATGATATCATTGTTCATTGACATACTTAACACCAACTGAATTGAGTGTCTTCCGTGTTGAGTTCTTTATTTCTCCTGATTTATTTCTTTCTTTAAACAGTGTCCAACCTCCTTTGGGAAGAGAAAGTTCTTTTGAAATCTAAGAAAACAATTAACATAAGAACATTCAGAATTATATTTAATTGGAAGAAAACTACACATACTGAAAACGAATACAATGTTCCTGCACTTGACCCTCAAGAAGTCAAAGAGGTGAGAATCTAAATTAAATTAAATTATAAACATGTACTTAATAACACACAAGTAGGTACTAAGTATTACTTATTAAAAGGTACTTCAAGTGCCTTTGAAGATAGGAATGTGATTACTTAACAGAGGCGTAGGCTCCTTGGCACTGGGTTTAACCGAACAATTTTTGCAATGTCTATATATACTTATTGCAAATACAGGAGCCAGTGAAACACTTAAGGTTTCTTACATGAATTTCAGTCATCCTTGTGCACAAGAAATGGTTAGCAAGGTCTTGCTTTTGGACATGTTGTAAATTAGCAGAGTGTACAAAAAGTTACAGAAGTTCTCCTTGTTAGCCAGGTAGGGTTCCTGCTCCTTGTTTTATTCACAAATTGTACTACTGTAACTTGATGTATCCTTGGGGCAAACAAACATTGATTGATTGATTCAGATGGTCTTGTTATTGGTATTTACCAAGAAAAATTAAAAGTAATCAGTACGCAAAGAAAGGGTATCTGATAGCGCGAGGCTGGTGAATTTTGTTTTTAAGGCAATTCAAAGTGTGTGTCGTGAACACCATCTACAGGTAATGAATTTAAAATTCAACTCTCAACCCTTTTTACAACTTTGACACCTAACATTTTTTCTTTCATTCTTGATTGGTTGAATGATTCAATATTGGGAAAACCTGCTGAGTAAGCATGGTGACTAGGCATTAATTTGTTTTCTTTTTCCTTCTTTTACACATAGTAAGGACCTTTCCTTTTCAATCTTTTTTTAACATTCCACATTCTATTGAAGTGACTTTTTAAAGTGAAATTTAAAAAATACAATCAGCCTCTTATCCAAAATGCTAAGAGGCTGTCTTAAAATTCTTTTGCCATAGATTTGTCACTATTAAGCAATACCTATAATTTTCATTCACGAGTGAGTAATTTGTACAATAAACTTTTTTCCTCAATTATATAAGTTCCATGATATCCAAGACCCCCTCAAGTCCTTACACGCTTTCCATCCTACGTCATTTTTGAATTACGAAAGTGTTTATTTTTGCTAAGTTAAACTTTTCTCATATCTCTCCATAACAGCCTCGTTGATTGATTTTTTTTGCTATTCAGTGAGGAAGGGAGAAACGGCCGTGCCTAACGCGTTCTAACATTGGCAATTGCTGGTAATGTGGTACGTTGAACTACCGGCAGATGCCACTAAAAAATTGTAACGCATTGAAGCTAAGAGAAAAACTGTCAATAAAACTTTAAAATATAAACGGCAACTCTGGTGTTACTTAACTAATCAACTGATCACTAAATAACAGGTGATTACGGACATTCTGAGCACCTTTGAAAGAAACGAGGAGATACTTTCAGTGGGAGAGCACTTGATTCTCTTCGTACCCTCGCGGGATTGAACACGCACGATCTGTTAAGAACAATTAGCGGCAAAAGTAAAAATAACTCCATTTTTTAGAATGATGATAACATCTCATTACAAAATTTGTAATTACTTACAATTTGAGACATGTCTTTTTCTTCAGGAAGTATTTTAATTCAGTTTCTCCGGACTTTCATTTCTGTCGCCATTTTCATGATGTGTAACCGGGTGATGTAATTTGATGCGGAAGAATGGGCTTGACTTGCTCCGACAGACTGGGGTGAGTTTAAAGTCAAAAGAACCGCCATTTTCAAAAAGTTGTTTCCTAACGCAAGACAAAAATGGTTGATCTAAACTACGATTTTAGCATGAATCGACTCCAGAATCGGCTGGCAACGTTCAAAGACTGGCCCTTTACCGAAGAGACAGGTTCATCATGTACTGCAAGGAAGGTATTACCTTAAGATAGGAGAGGAGAAAAGAAAATTTCCTTTGAGCTGATAAAAAATAAGTTTCTAAAAATGTTATGTTGACCCATCTTAGTTGGCTAAGATCTTGAAATATAAATTTAACCCCCAGTTTATTAACCTGTTACTTGACAAGTGAGCCTGCTCACAGGCTATTTGTTCATCTAAGAGGTTCAAAATTTGACATAGAGCGGATTCAAGAACGCGCACTTAGAGCAGTATAAAATTTTAAACTCCCATTCACAATCATACGAAAACCTTCTGGTTCGTGCAGAGTTACCTTCACTACTAAATCGAAGACTACAAGATATCGCTATATTAATGTACAAGGTAAAATATGGCCTCGCACCGAGTATTGTTAACGAACTATTTAAGCGGAAAAGCACTAGTTATTCACTAAGAAACAGTGATTTTGATATTCCGACTTTTAACACTATTAACTGGCTAGTGAACTGGCTATTAACTATGGAAAGCATTCTCTTAGATATCAAGGACCTTATATATGGTCGAAACTAGATATTAAATTGAAAAGCTCCTTGAATATTGAATCTTTCAAAAAGAACATTAGGAAAAAAGACCTAACGTCACTCTTAAACAACAGCAGTAGCTGTTGTAACCTTTGCAATTCTTAGAGACTACCTTTTATATTCCTATTGTTTTATTACACAATTTATACATACTACATATTTTAATTGTATATACATTATTATTATTATTTCTTATTTGTAAATAATTTTTATTTTTTTGTGTGTGTGTGTCCCCAATTAGTTGTGAAAACTAAATAGTGATTGACACATTAATAAAGCTTTTACTTACTTACTTACTTACATTCCTTTATTTCTTCTTTGTTGCTCTTTTAAATTTACATTTGTTTAGATGGCTGAAGCGGGATTTTTCCATTCTCCTAATGACCGTGATGCGGACATTGCACACTGTTTTGTTTGCTTCAAAGAGCTGGAAGGATGGGAGCCTGAGGATAATCCTATGTATGTCAACCATGCATTTCAAGTACATGTACCTTGAACACACTTGCAAGTTAAATTTCTAATGTACTGAACTGACAACACTAATATACATTTTTTTTGCTTTAGGGAGGAGCACAAATCTCATTCACGTAAATGTGAATTTCTCCTGTTAAACAAGAAAGAGGAAGATTGGACAGTTGAAGACTTCTTGGAACTGGAAACCAAAAGACAAATAAACAGAATGGTAAGGCTGTACATAATTACAAAAGAATTATCAATGCAATAGATAAGTACCTGCTGTATGTATATTCCTTCTCAGGTTAAACCAGAATTTCCTTTGTCTCATATGAATAATAAAATATTAGGGCTTGGAAGCAAAGGAAATTAGGATGAATAAAGGTTTAACCTGAGAACAGATTTTATCTACAAGATACCTCTACCCCAATACAAACTATCACATATTCCTAGTCCCTGGGCATATTTGTTATAAAAGGGTTCCAACTTTCATAGTTTTGTTTTATTCAAAAATATTTCTCAAGTCTCCATTTTTCTTTTTGAAAACAAAAACATTTTAATGATCCTCTCTTAAAAACTCATATACAGTGGAAGCTCTAATGAAAGAACACTCTCGGGACATGAAAAAGGAGCTGACACTGAAGCTGGCCACTTACATACAAGAATAAAGAAATACAGAGTTTGTGTTGGAGTTGAGAAATATGGGGTTTTGTGAGGGTGGCAGTAAGTAGAGCTGTTCACTTAAAAGAGTGTCCATCAAGTTTTCAACTAGAGCGCTACCACTGGAATTCTTATCACTATTTTTTTAAAATCTTATTTCAGCATAAGATCATTGAGCTGAAGACAAAGGAGTACAAAGAACTAGCAGAGCATGTTAAAACTGAAATGGAAAAACTTGTGTGACTATTTAAACTGTAAATAGCTCATTGTATCAGTTAGTTTAAGTAATGAGTCAGTGATATGAACTGTAATATAGAAAACATCTCAATAATGAGGCACTTTGAATTGGGATAAATAGTGCTATTTGCATCTTTTCAGACTCTGTGAAGTCTTTTGAGTTTAATGTATGTTCAGTGTGAGTAAAGATCAAGACATACAACACAAAAAAGCTTCAAAAGACTTTCGCTTTTTCTTTTCTTTTTTTTTTTTCTTGTGTTTGTGTCATGTTAACATTCCTGAAATTGATTATCATGGTGTTATGGCCTCTGACAGAATGGGTTTATAAAAATAAATGACTAAAAAATGATGGGTGTAAACTAAGGTCACATTATTTAAAGTTCAAGCCCTCTTTTTTTATCTGTATCGTGGTAAACCGTACCCTGAAGTCCAGAATGTGATAACAGTGAGTTTATGCAACAGGACACCAGAAGGAAGAGGATGGCAAAATGCTTGGGTGTGATAAACGTGACAGTGCCATTATTTGCGAGTTTTGTAGTGATCTTCACTTGAGATAAAAAAAACTAATGTTTTCTGGTCTTTACAAAAAGAGTGAAGTTTGGCGAAAAGGTATTTCAAACAAAAATTTATTGTCACGCTTGGCACACAAGGTTTGCCGTCTTCATTCCTCTCCTGTCCTGTTGTGGAAGTTCACTAATGTATTTTAGACCCGAGAGTGAGTCTACACAATCTCTATGGTGTGCTAGTCCTATCCTTTAACTTGCGATAAGGACAGAGTGTAGCAGCTTTCATGCATTCTCTTATTTTCCAAATTTTACCTATAATATTATAATATTACTTACCATGCAAAAGGCAGATTAGGGCAAGAGATCTCAGGTTATTTATACTTGGGCTGTTAAACCTGTGCCTAAAACAGGATCATTTGCTTTCACTTCACATCACCTAGCTATTTCACTGTTTCTGATGCACAAAATGTTTTTTTGCACACATTTGATAGAAAATGAGCAATAGATACCATAGATCACTGACTGTTAGTAGCCTGTTCTTATATCTTTTTTATTATTTTTTTATTTAACTAATTTGAGAATGACAATCAAGCTACCAAAATAAAATGTCAAACCATTTTCAAGTTAAATCTTGTGCTTGTATCTATGCAAAAGATTCAAGGGAGAGGTAGTCAGGGAGAAATACAATGTAGTGACTTTTAAGCAACAATGGCAAGAAAAATCTCTAGTTTTGGTGAAGATTGTTACAGCTCTGCACATGTATGACAGCATCATACTGTTCTTGATACCAACTGTAGTCAAAAGTAATTATTATCTACTGAATAAAAATAATCTTTTGACAGGAAACAGTCTCAACCAAAGGTGATTTTCAGGATCTTACTGAAAGTTTTTATCGTTATTGTCTGTTTAGCTCTGAGCTCTGGCTGCTCTCATGCCAACATACATCCCAAGGGAGCAAGTCAACAACTGACCATGCAGGGGTCCCTCACAGATACTCTCCTGGTGCTTAGCAGGTGTGGATCCAGGATTTTGAAATGGGGGGTGAATTTTTGTAATAATGTAATAGAACCAAAGCCTGGTTGAGGTGTTTGAGGTCTGTGCATCAGCTTGATTGGTAGAACCGGTCATCGCTTATGCACATTCTCCACCTCAATCAGTAAGAAAAAAAAAAGAAGGGGGGTGAAAATTCACCCAGTTCACCTCCCCTGGATCCGCGCCTGCTTAGAGGTCAAGCACTCTCCTCAGAATAGAAGAGTTCATGCTCATAGTTGCATCATGGGTAATAAGGGCAAGATGGTGGGAAATTCAAAGATTTGTATTGGAATTGAAAGCCACCTAATTCTTCCTGAATTCATACATTTTATGCTTTCTCTTTGAAAAGAGTAACTTAATCTGGAGTGCAAAGAAGTCCATGATTAGTTTTTAGAAAACTAGCCTGAAATTCATCCGATTGCTTCGAGTCGTTTTCTCCTCTCAACAACGTCTGAATCGACGGGCCGTTAATGCCGTCCAGTGACGTCACTCACTACCCAAAAACCGGATAGTGATTTTGATTGGTTGATTGTCTAAACATTCGCATAATTATGTATAATAATAAAAAATTTTAGCGGGATTGTCGCTTGATATTCAACGGATCGCTTCCCTGGCATTCTTTCATGTAGTTCAAACACTTCTATAAGCTTAATCTTTATCTTAAACAGCAAAATTGCCCTTGTCTTCGAAACTGAAATGCTAAATTGAACTGCAAATGAAGAATCATTGCGGAGAGTCGGTAGGTTTTTCATTTAGAGCCGCTTTGTGGTTTTGGCGGCCGTTGACTTTGTTTACGTGAAGTTTTCTGAGATCTGAATGTTGTAATTCGACCTTCTTGCTATTTTTACCGTCAAGTTTAATGATTCTGTTACCTTTTCTTTCTTGTTTCCTTGTTTTTTTTCTTTGTTAAGGACCAAATAGCTTCTTTTCAGAATTAAAGCAAATCATTGTGTTTTTGAACTAAGTGTTTCGTGTGTGTGTTTATTTCATTACGTGATTGCGACCGAGTTTGATTATAGAATTCAATACAACCGGTTCAGAGTTGTACTGCATACAGTTGATAGTTTGAACGTTAAACATGAATTACGATCGAAAAAATAAAGCAATTTTGTATCATGTAGACATTTCCAAACGATATTTCTCGGTTTGCCACTTGAAAACCGTGTTTTACTTTTTGCATGAATTAAAGCAAAGATCAAGGAGTAGTGACGTCACTGGACGGCATTAACGGCCGGTCGATTCAGACGTTACTGAGGGAGTAATAACGACTCGAAGTAATCAGATGAAATTCAGGCTATTAGAAAACCTCAATTTTTCCATACATTTTCTGTAATTTTGATACTGTCGAATTACAGAAAATGTATGGAGAAATCAATCTTTCCTAAAAGGTGATCATGGCTTTCTTTGCACCCCAGATTTAATGTATAGTTTCATTGAACTCTCAAGTTACTCTTTTCAAAGAGAAAGTATCAAATATATGAATTCAAGAAGAATTAGCGAGCTTCCAATTCTTGGCTTGCAACCACGTGACAAGGCGGCCATGTTGGTGGTCAATACAATAGAATTTACATGAAGAAGAAGAAGAAGAATACTTTATTTAGGCACATGTCGCTTAGGAGCTAAAAAGCTCGTTAAAACGCAAACGTGAAAACAAAATTTACATTAAATGAAATAACTAAATACAATATAAATCTAACCAATGAATATAAAAACTCTACAGATATATACATATACATAAATATTATAAATTCAAAGATATTTTAAAATGATTTGTAAAATGCTATGGAATAGCCCCCCCCCCCGCCAAGGGAGAGCCCAACCCAGCCGACAACAATGCGCGAAGCTAAACATGTCACGTTAAAAACGAATGCAATGCACGCTCGAAGAGGGCCAAGGTCGGACTCCCCCTAACTCCAGCAGGCAAGCCATTCCACAGCATTGTAGAAAGATACGACCATGACTTATGCTTGCATTCAAGATTAAAATGAGGTAAAACGAGGCGAGTGCCCGAGCCCCTTAAATTGTAATTGACATTTAAAACTTTGAAAAACTCGCTAAGGTATTGTGGTCCCTGTCCATTTAAACATTTAAAACGTAAGACTAAGGACTGGAATTTCCTCCTATTATCTAAATTCTGCAGTTCTGCTTTATTTAATAGAAAATCATAAGAAACTGCCCTTGAATAGTTCAATATAGTTCTCAGAATATAGTAATTAGTATCTTCTAACTTGTTTTTAAGTCCATTACTTATACCGAGCAGGAGTGGGCTACAATATTCTAGGTGAGGCAATATGTATGCCTTATAGAGGCGGATCATGACTTCTTGTGGGATAAACTTGCGTAGCTTTCGCAAGGCAGCTGTCTTAGCACAAGCTTTTTTTAATTGTTTAAGTATATATGGCTTAAACGTCATTTTTCTATCTAAAGCGACACCAAGAATCTTCAAACTATCATTTAAGTCTATATTGGAATTATGCAGATTAATGTTATATTCATAGTTAACCGGGCCAATGGCCATAGCTCGGCAGCACTAAAACATGGAACCCCGAATCCGGAAACGGAAACCCGGGAATCACGGAAACGGAAACGGAACGGAATACGGAATCAAATATCAATGATAGAAAATTAAAGAATTTCACACTGCATAATTTAGTACAATCCAAAAAGAATTTGTTTTAGTTTTCTTGGCAGTTCCCTTAAATATATTCTTGTTATTTTGTCTTGATAAGGTTTGCCGTAGTGTGAGTTATTGCACTGCAAGGCCGATGAAAGTAAGTTTACGATTAATTTTTATTCACGAGTCCATGGGTTGGATAATACAGTGTAAATATTGCCTTTGTAGCTAGATGTCAAGAATAGTAGTAATTGGCCTCAGACCACACCACGTTTGGCAATAAGTTCAACTTTTTCGCCAAGGTGAATACTGATCGATGGAATACTGGTGTACCAGTAATTGAGTTTACGTTGACGTCCGTATTTTTGTTGAAGAGGCTTATAAAACATGGTGCATTATTTTGATGTAATCAGTTACGGAATCAAGAAAATGCATGCACAAATTCTCTCTTCCCTTTGGACTCCACAATGCCATGGTTCTCTTGAGTAAGTTGTCTTGATAAATAACGCTAACGCTGTTGAAGACAACCCAGAAAAGACACTTAGGAAAAACTTGACGGCGACGCCTTTCAGTTATATAAACGACGCCTCTGTCAATTTAAACGAAGTCGGTCTCCATATAACTTACCTTTTTCTTAAGGAACTAGTTTTTGTCATTGCCGTTTTTCTCCTCGCTTTGCTGTCCCATGAGTATTTGCATTCTTTCCCGGAAGTGGTATCAAGAGTCTTTTCACCAGCTAATTTACTCATCTTTCTCATTTTTTTTATCTGTTGAGTTATTTTATTGTCATTGCTAACATTTTTTTTTCAAAAAGAATCGCCTGAAACTTTCTTTCACGGATTCCGTATTCCGTTTCCGTGATTCCGTTTCCGTTTCCGGATTCCGGATTCCATGTTTTAGTGCTGCCCCCAATAGCTTGGGTCTTTGTAGTATTGATGTTCAAATAGTTGTTTTCAAACCACTTGCACACTGATCGAAGGTTTGAGTTGATAATATATTCCAGAACAAGGGGAGACGTATCCGAGGCGTAGGCAGTTGTGTCATCCGCATATACCATAAAGAACTGCCCTGCACAAAATGATTAAGGTCATTCATGTAGATATTAAACAACAGGGGGCCCAAAAGGCTTCCCTGTGGTACCCCGGACCTAACAGCCTTCCACTGAGAAAATGTATTGTCAATTTTTACTCATTGCTTTCTGCCACATAAATATGCTTTCATGAGAGTTGACGCCCTCTGCGATAACCCGTACGCTGATAATTTTGCTATGAGAAGGGAGTGGCAGACAGAGTCGAAAGCTTTGCTTAGATCAATTGCCACTGCAGCGACAGCCTCTCTTCGGGGTTTAGTTCGCAGAGGAAAGAACTGCTTTTGTTCTTGATCACCAATACAACACCAACATGGCCGCCATTACATCATGTGCAAACCAGCAATACAAATCTTTAATTTCCTCCATCTTGCCCTGATTATACCCATGATGCAACTGAGTAGAAACCCCCTATTTTGAAGTCTGCTTTTCTTTTAAGTGCTGCCAACTATATCCCAGCATTAATGTTTCTCAGATGGTCATCCAGTCACTTCAGAATAGTATCCAGAACTCCATGGGGCTCCTAAAGAATTCAACTACAACAAAATTTGACTATTTTGACAAATCCCAGGTAGATGCTTCCATATATGGGCTAGACCAGGGTAATAAGTGCTGCTTAACAGGGTAAAGGTTTCACTTTTGCCCTTTTTGGTATTGTGTTCCTAGTGTGATCCTTAGATAGCAGGGTACTGTTGTTATAATATCAGCTAAAATTCAAGTGTGTAAGTGCCCAACGGCAACTACACAAAAAAACAAATCATCTGTTAAAACTGAACATTACCTTTGAGTATTGGAAAGGGAATTAAGGAAGATTTTGAGTACTGGTATTTCCATTGAATTAAAAGTCTTGTTTCTCCCTTGAATTGGGTCTCTTTTTCAGTTTTCTTTTGTCTCGATCATCCTTAATTTGGAGCAGGATTTAAGAACCTGGGTGAGACACTCCTATCAAACATTTATGGAAGTCCTCCAGTCCCCCAACACAGGTGACAAACAATGGGAATTTACTTTATTTGTGTCTCTTTCACTACTGTCAGGTTCAGATATATTGAACAAAAGATCAGAATATCTGGGCAAAAACCATAGTGGAGGGGGACAGGGGGGTGGGAGACCGGGAGAACAGGGGGCGGGAAGGGTACGGGAGACTCATGAAGAAGAAAGGGCGGGAGGAGGGATCTCTACGATGGCGGGAAGCGGGAGAGAAATTCAAAAAGGGCAGTCAAAGAAACAAACCCAACAACGTTTCTTGACTTCCATTTAACGTTTTCCTAGGCTTAAAGCAAAATTTTATACACGAGAAAAGTCAAAAAATGAAAATTCGTGCTCGAGATAAAAAAAAATGGCATTACTTCCTGTGAAATTGGAAACCTTCCCAAGTCGCTTACGTCATAGGACATGAATGAGATAGCATGACATATGTACATGTGTCGACTGTGTCCGTCGTGTCAGTATCTCGTTTGTCTTGCTGGCTGTCGAAATTCACCGTAAGGACGACAAAGCGAGTCAGGTCAAATGTTGTCAAAGACCATTTTGATCGGTCTTAGTATTTTTTGGTTTGGTGGGAGTTCACAAAACACTGTAATGAAGATTTTGCTTCATGGTGTAAACTTAATTGTGTTAAAGGAATGCCACTTCAATGATCGCGCTGGAAAGTGCGGAGTGGTTCGATTTACAACACAATTTTCTATTTTGGACAAGGCCAAAGCACTCCCTATTAGAATCTGAATAGGGAGTCAAACAGTGTGATTTACATGATAACGGGAGAAACACAATAAAGGGCGGGAGTCGGGAGACAAAGGGACAAAAACGTACTTGAAGCGGGAGATTGTGACCCCCCTGTCCCCCCTCCCCCACACCATAGGCTCCTGCAAAAACAGAATGTTCATCCACCAAGGATTGGGTCAACTTCAACTCACTAAATGACATGCACAGCCATGTAGGTTTTGTCAGTCGCTTAGTGTAGCTGATTTTGTTCAGTCCACCTCCCACATCCAACCCTCACTCCTAGCAGCCAGGGCCCAGTTGTTTGAACGCCGGTTAGCATTAACCTGGGGTTAAATTTTAACCCAGGTTTCTTTTTCTTGTTATCAAAAGCACTTTTTCAGAAATTTTCTCTATTCTTTTTAGGGTATCCAATCATCAAATTGTAGGCAAAGGGAATAAAACTGAAGTTGCCTATTTTTCCTATGAGAGCTTAAAAGAGCATAAAAACAGCTCTCATATTTGAGTTCAAATTTCGCACTAACCGTGGGTTATCTCATCCTCGGAGACCCAGGGGCAGATAGTGGGGGTGAGGGAAAGTCTAAACAGGTGGAAAAATATGGCACGAAGAAAAGCAAAGAACGGCGAGAAGAGCCCCTGGGGACAATGTCTCACCAGACCAGTTCCAAATGGTCGCCGCTGTTCTGTCTTCTGATTGGGCAGAAAAACACAAAAGTTTTCTGGCACCAATTAGAAGCCAGAACGGCGGTGACCGTTTGGAACTGGTCTGGTAAGACATTGTCCCCAGGGGCTCTTTTCGCCATTCTTTACTTTTCTTCATGCCATATTAATTTTTCCGCTCTTCGCCCCCCACTATCTGCCCCAGCTTCGCACAACCCGGCCCAGACATGCACAGTAGTCAGCAACAAAAAGTTACAATCTTGTACCCAGATCTCTCAGATTGAGGTCACTGTAAGGTCATTTCGTGCATGCGTAACATGAAGAAATAACCACCAATCAGTCCCAGCATGTCCTGGAGGGTCGCCTGAGATGGAGTAAAAGATGGCGGCTTTTCCGGTTTGGGTTGGTGGATTGTCTGTAGATGTAAAAGAACATGTACTTCATAACTTCTTTCACAAATTTGGACCTATAAAAAATATAGTTATACTTAAAGATGCCTCAGGCAAATCGAAACAGTGTGGTTTTGTTAATTTTATGTCCCAAGAAGCCGCCGAAACTGCAGCAAAGGAAATGGACGGATGCAAGGTTTTAGGACGGGCAATAAAGACGAAAGGACCTCGAGAACTTTTAGCTACAGGAAAAACTACAACCTTCGTGCCTATAAGAGCTGAAGATTCCGAGAAAACGGATTTTCAAGCGCTTGTAGACTGTGTTTTTTACATGGAAAAACGCGAGTGCTGCCCGAAAACCAGTGAGGTTGGTTAACCAGTGATGTTATGTTTAATGAAGCTTATCAGTTGAGCTGCAAAAAGCAGTACTCGCAGTTACTTTTAGTACTAGTTTTTGCAGTGTCATATTCCCTTTTTGTCGCATTTATATTGTAGAAGAGTTTCATTTGCGTAGAAAGGTGTTGCGACAATTCTGGAAATGTTGTATTTTTGTCCTTTAATAGTGTCCTTTCCGGCACTGCTTCGCGGCTAGTCAAACTGATGTTGTGTGTGAAAAATGGAATCAGAAGCAGTGTACGGATGTGTTTTGCCCTCGAAGACATCCTAAACTCTTCAAGCAACAGCCAGGTATGTCGAACCACTCTTCTGCTGTAATCTGTCATAACAAGAACTTCCGCGCCCAGACAAATTGTAAGGTCAAGTGCCCTATGTTATCACCACATGGACCATTGCATTACCATTGCAATCAGGCAATAGAATTGTGGTTGTTTCTCCCAAAAATTGATTTGCCCAAAGCTGTTTCGCTGGGATGTAAGTCGATTTGCCCAGTGACACACAGCATTCTACAACATGGCTTATCGGAGATGTTTTTGTTAAGCTTGGATTCTATTGCTGTGATTGTTAAAAAAGGATTTAGCAATCTGAAGGATCTTATCGATCTTGATAATCACATTCGAGATACCAAAACTGAGTCTACATAAAAAGTGAAGTCTACCTGTACCACAGCGATCACAATGATCACTAAGTCAACCCTTGATATATAGTTTGTGTGAAGTTTTTGCTGGAAAAAGTTGTTAATCCTCATTTGCAGACACTGTCATTCACACTTATTCATTTCCTCAGGCTTAAAAAACAACAGATAAACATCGGGTGAATTGATTTACGTCCGGGCAAAACAACTTTAGGCAAATTGTCTTTTGGGCAAAATGACCTGTTACATGTACATGTACCTTGCAATACACCTTTGTACACCGTAACATGCAGATTGGTCGGTTTTGGTGCTTGGGTGTTTTTCCCCTTTCCAAAGAGTAACAGTTGCATTTTGTCCTCAAATATTTCAGTAAATGTAGTTTATTCTAATCCCCCCAAATTCATTGGCTGTGGTCACACTACAGACTTTTTCCTACTGAAGGTAAAAGCAATTTACCTAGGGAAAATTCATCACAATTTTACCAAGGTAAATTAGTCCCAGGTTTCGTTTTACCTAGGGTGAAAAGTTTGGGAAGGTCACACTACCGGAACCGACTCCAAGGTTTTCCCGCACAATTCAATTTTTGGTGCAAAAATTAAAGAGGGCAAGAGGTTTGGGGATCTACAGTCAAGGGACATAAGTATTCGTCACTTTCAAAAAAGATGCGCGAAATTTTTACCCCCGTTGTGCACACTGTCAACGGGAAAACTTGATGCAGGGCGTGCGTTTGGTCAATAAAGGCGGGAAAAATTAGCAAAAATAGAAACAAACAAACATCCGACCAAGAGCATGAAAAAAAATGCATAGATCCCGAAAGAAAAAAAAATAAGAGCTGTTTGTGTTTTGACACCTCGCTTATTCAGTCATTCAACATTAAGTTCAAGGTTAGGGCGCTAAAAAATAGTCATCTTTTTTTTGTTTTGCTTCTGAGAATTTATTTTCAGCTCTCATGAGTCGAAAAGGAGCTGAACTGTCCACAGAGACGAAAGAATTAATTATTACTATGTCGGAATCCGTGCAAAACAAAGGGGAACTGTCAAGAATGTTGAACATTCCAAGAACGACTATCACGAGTGTTCTAAGCAAGTACCGAAGGACTGGCACAGTGGAGACTTAAACGCGAAGTGGCAGGAAAAGGAGCTTCACAAATAGAGACAGAAATGCTTTAAAGCGTTTGGTTAAAAGTAACAGACGACTTACCTTGCAGGACATAACTGCAAAGCTAAACTAGTGCAAAACAAAGACTTGCAGCCAGAAAATCGTGCAAAGGGTGTTGCATTCGGAAGGATATAAAAGAAGGTTAGCGAAAAAGAAAATGGTGGTTCGGGAAGTGAATCGAAAAAAGTGAGTGAAGTGGTGTAAACAGCGAAGAAGTCGGACGGTAGACAACTATTGGAAAAAAGTAATATTTTCAGATGAAAGTCAGATCGTGCTCGGTACAAACAACCGTGTTTACATTTGGCGAAAAGACGATGAAAAGTACAACTCACATCTTGTTTGTTCTCGCTCTGAACGTAAGATAAGTTTGATGATCTGGGGATGTATTTGTTATGATGGTGTTGGAACTCTGACTGCAGTTGAAGGCAACATCAACTCTGCCAAGTACATTGACATCCTAGACAAGAACCTATGACCAGTAGTTGTCTGGTATTTTGAAGGAAAAGAATACTTATTCATGGATGACAATGCGCCTGTTCACAGAGCCCACACTATAGAAAATTATAAAGATCAAAACGAAGTAACCTCAATGGAGTGGCCAGCACAATCACCAGTTAAAATAATATAATAGAAAATATCTGGCTCTACATGAAGAGAGAGCTACAAAAGTCCGCGTAGATATCGCTACCAAAAATGATCTTCTGCGTGAAATCCAGAGCGTGTGGCGGAACATCGAATTGGATTATATAAAAAACCTTTACCAGTCCATACCTGATCGCCCAGACAACGTAATTAAGATGAAGGGTCATCTTACTAAATATTAAGGTGATTTTAAAGTTAGATTTGCTGAAAACGGTGTTAAAACTAGCGCCCGTAAAATGTAAACAAACACCGCCATATTGAAAGTGACGAATACTTATGTCCCGCGACTGTAGCTGATCAAAGAGATGTTTTTCTTTTTATCTTACTGTTATTTCTTACTCTAATTCAACAAGCAAGGCGAAGACATAGACAACACATGCCCCCAAAATCTATTTCACAACATGAGGTATGTCCAGTTCTGTCATCAAGACCTTCGCCATTGAGCATCTGTTAGCTAGCAACCTCGGTATTTCATTTTTCCCTAGCTATCGCTTTGAGGTAACTCTCAAGGGAAAACTATTGTACTCAAGACATATCCAATCCCCAGGTGATATGTCACCCAAAATCGAAGTTATGTTGCCCAAACGTCAGAGTTATGTTGCCCAAAATGGCGTAATACAGGGAAAGATAAAGTTGCAAAAAGCTGTGTGTGAAATATTAGTTACCTTAAATCCTCTATTAAGCCCCCCCCTCTCAAATAAGCCCCACCTCTCTAATAAGCCCCCCCTTTTCAGAGGAGGAAAGTTAATAAGCCCCCCCTCTCTATTAAGCCCCCCCTCCCCCAATCCTTATTCTTCACAAAAAAATCAACGGTTAACGTAGACTGATCAGTTTATGATTTATTCAGGCTAGAAGTTCATATTGTTTTTGGTCTTCGGCGGCATGACCTCCAACTTCATATGCTTAACTTTCTCAAATCAATACAAGTAACCATTCTCATAAAAATTACCGAAGAACATGAGGCCGAAAGAGCATTTTTGAAGAATAAGAATTTTGTTTTTGTTACTTTTAGGCTCCCACAAGTGACTTAAATACTTTTGACAGTGACTTTAATTGTACAACGCGTAAGTCTACTCTGTTTCATATCACGGTATTTTTGCTACAGGTGATGCGTTTCGCTCAATTAAATAAGCCCCCCCTCTCTATTAAGCCCCCCCCCCCCCCTCAAAAGTGCTTGAAAAAAATAAGCCCCCCGGGGGGCTTAATAGAGGATTTACGGTATTGTCTTTCTTTAAGCCATGTTAAGATTATACACAGGTGTGTGCATGATTAAATTTATGGGTAGATAAAATTATGCTAGAGTGGCATGCATGTGATGTACCATTGCATTTTCTGGATTCATTACCAATTTTTCTTCATATTATGTAGCAGATAATGTTGCTAAAGTGATTCCTACAAGATGTCCATCTCACAATGCCTTCAAGTGTACTGGTGAATGTGGATTTGATGGATGTAATACTCACTTTATGGAACAAGATGCTTTGCAGGAGCATATCAACAGAGGAAGAGAGAAAAAGACTTCCCTTACATCATCTTGTGCACAGGTATCATGAACACAATGTTTGGTTTTTGTATTATTACTGTAGTTATTCGGTTATAAGGCGCACTCAGCTAAAAGACAAACCCCCAATTCGGCAACTTCATTATTGTATGTTTTCAAACTATAAATATTGCTAAAATACTTGGTTATAAGGCGCACTGTTGTTTGGGGAGTAAAGATTGGTCAAGTTTATTGTAAATTCTCTCATAAACTTACAAAGAAGCGAAAAAGTCGCATATTGATTTTAGTTTACGGTTAATTAACAAAAGCAGAATTGTCACACACGCGAGCGACTATGCGCACAAACAAAAGCTACGATTAAACAAAAGTAAAATGTCACACACATAAACAAAAGTCCAAAAATGTCACACATTTAATCACAGTGATAAACAAAAGGCAAAAAAAGTCGCACATTTAATGACAACCTATCGGTACATATTAATTTTTAGCCTTCCCTCTCGGGAAACATGGTTTTAAAGTATAAGAATAATTCGATCAACAACTTCGCCTGGTGAACATTATCTTGCGAAGTCTACATTCAGCACAATCATGCCAAACACTTGCTGTCATTTTTACGATCTCAACTTCAAGTTGAAAATTGTAGCCAAAGCTGAAGCTGTTAACAACAATCGAATGGCGAGAAACTTCCCCCAAGGTCATCTTTAAAGGCATCCGGAAGCTGAGAATTAATGTACCACTGAGAATGCAGGTCTCAGAGCACAAAAAAGGCTGGATGGATGAAGAAGGTATTTATCTCTTCGCTTGTTTATTTTCCTTTCATTTTGTGACGTATCAAATTACTGAGCATGTGCTCTCGAGCACGTATCATATGTATGCAAATTTGACCTCACTCGTCGGGGAGTTTGTTTACATAATTTGATCGCACTTATGTTTTCCAGAACCACCATATTTATAATAGTCAATGACCAACACTGTGTGTCCTTTTATTTGCTTGAAATCGTACCAGTAACTGTGATAAAAAAATTTTTTCGGGAAAATGTTCGCCTATAAGACGCACCCAACCTTTGGCGGTAATTTTTAGTAGAAATTAGGAATTTCTTGAAAAAAACAGTGCGCCTTATAACCGAATAACTACTTTATTATTATTATTATTATTATTATTATTATTATTATATTTTATTGTAATTTATAAAATAATGTATTCATCTCCAAACAGCATTCATCAGTTCAATCACTGCTCTCTTTTCATATTTACAGGTGTATTATGCTAATTTTTTTTCTTAAAGTAAAGCAAACTAGAAAAAGAAGTACTCAGATTTTTTTTTAATCATCCAAACTAGAAATACAATGTGGAAGTACTCGGAAAATGCTCCACATTTTATGGGCACTTTTTGCAATAATTTCACTGTGGTATTTACACATACATGTAACACTTTATTTTGAATAGGAAGTTTGTTTCCTCTGCATATTTTTTGATATACCTTTGACAAAATATTGATGTATTCTTGTTTGTTCGAGCATATATGCAGTAAAATTGACTAAGGCCTAAGAATGTGCATTGTTCAATTAAAGTTAAAAGAAACTGAAATAAAAACAGCATTAAACTGGAACCATAGCAAATCAATCACTCGTTTACTAATAGAAGGTAGAGAAAGCATCAGTGATCCATCAAACTTTACTGGAAATAGTGGCAAGCAACTGTAAATGGTCGTTATTCCTTCATTTCAGTGTAAAGCCATCTTCTTCAGTGAACAGGAAAGACTGCAGCATACTTGTCTGAGCTCTCCAACACAATCCTTGCCAGCCAGGCATGGTGGACTTTTCTCTGTTCCCCTCAACTTTTTTCAATCATCAACAGCAAGTAAGAATGGCACAGTATTGCTCACAAATGCATCTCCTCAGAATCTCATCAGACCTCAGCATTTTCATAGCAGGAATCCAAGTATATCCGCTGTGAATCATCTCCCACAGTGTTCAAGTTTGTTATGCGACTGTTCTAGGAATCAAACAGAAAGTACGGGAAGAAGCAGGACTGGCTCTTTTTGTGTTTGCTCATCTTGTGGGAAAAGCTATGAAAACTCTGGAGATTGGTTGAGTGGCTTTGATCAGTCTGTTGATTCTGCTGCCATGGGAGGCCATAGGTGTCCTAATTCTCCTTCAGTCAGAGGACTTGTTAATGACTTAGAAGGTATGTATGTCAGTTCGAATTCCACTCTGCCCTCTTCCCCCCAATCTAGCTTCTAACGACTTGTGTGACAAATTTTGTCTTCAATTTGTTATTTGCAATGCAGAAAGAAAGCATAATGATGCAGGGCTGTCAAAAAGGACCGGTAGCCGGTCAAAACCGCTGGCTAGTTAACCATTCTTAGCTGGCTACTTTCATCTCCTTCTCCCATAACTGCTAACAAATATTAAGCACCGTCGAATAAAATTGTAAAGCATCCGTGTTCCAGTTTTGAATGACATTGAACACGTATTTAAAAAGGTTTAGATATTTGAAACGTTCAAACCGTGTGATGTAGTGTAATGCCTACAACATTTCAATGTCATTGTTCCCAGTCTTGCGTGTATTCTGACAAAATGACATAGCATCCGTGGTGGAAAATACCTCTTAAAAACCCATGGAAATGCCATTTCTGAGACTCTAAATTTCAAAATGTTACTTGATACCTCGGCCCTCAAGAACTTGTGCCTTTGGTGCGAGTTCAAAAGCCGCCTACTATTCATCATCAGCCTGCTACTTGAAAACTTTTTGACAGCCCTGATTTTGGGCCAGAATTTCCCTTTTTTACAAGATTAATGACATTTTAATGTAAATAATTTCCTCCATAACATGGAATGTCATGTCATCAATCTCCTATTTTTGGTAGCAAGCTTAGAATTCTGGTGTTTTGTTGTTGTTTGTTCGCAAATCATTTTTGACGTTTTCTGTTTGCCATACAAATCTGATAAACCATTCAACATAATGGAACTAAAGAGTAGTAAAGAGTACATGGTGCCTAAATACCAACATTAAGGAGAGGATTTTAGTTCATTGGTGTTCCTTATGGTTGACAACAATCTCAGTCTTGTGTTTTGAAGGCTACTACACATTTCAGTGCAATAAGGTTCTTGTTTTCTTGTATGCAGCATTAGGTATCAAGACCTCATTGACAGGTTCACCATCCCAGGGCTCTGTAGTGTCAGACACTGAACCAATCGGAGTATTCTGGGATATAGAAAACTGCCCTGTACCCCGTGGCAAGTCAGCCTCAGCTGTTGTCCAGAAAATAAGGAAGGAGTTCTTTACTGGAAAGAGGGAGGTTGAATTCATGTGTGTCTGTGATATTAGCAAGGAGAAGAAAGAAGTTATTGAAGAACTAAACAAAGCACAGGTGAGCCTCACTAAATAATTCCTGAAGGAATGAAAGAGGTGGGGGAAAATGTGACAGTCATCAAACTGTTGGCTGGTGTGTGCATGATTTTTTTTTTTTTTTTTTCCATATCATAATAGTTCAATATTGGTGGCCAGACTACATGTACAGTCTTGGGCAGTTATTTGTTGTCTTTTAATTTAATGACATTTGACTTACAGACCCATGGTGTCTACTTTTTGAGACATTATAGATTTTTTAACAACTGCATACAGTGTACACGTAGCAGAATTTGATAATTGGGTGCAGGGGCAATTATTTTATACTAATGTCTTTTAGGCCACCAAAGGCAACATTGAAAAATGTTGACCTTGCAGCACTGGTGAGCATGCACTGAAACTTCTGCTGCAGACTTTGTTGTAAACTTGCCTAAACTACGTCACGTAACTGCATGAACATTATGGTTTGGAGGTTCACTGGAAAAATTAGAAAATACAAATCACTTGCAAAAAAATCCACATTTGTTGTATATGTTGTAGTTAATTTTTTATCTCGGATAATTTTTAATTTTCTTAAATGTTTCAACATGTGGTAATGTACAATACATGTATACTTATGACATTGAAACAATAATAAATTACCTGAGATAACAAATTAACTACTACATAATAATTCCTTGTTTTTTTTGTCATACACGTATGCACAACTGAAAATTCTTACATGGATAATTGTGCAATAGAATTTGAGAAATTATTATTTCTAATAATTACTATTATTAATAATTAATATTTACAATAGTAATCTCTATCAGAAACTATGATTAACATCAATCTTGCTGATCCTTTTCTCTGACAGAATTATCCAGCTGCTGGCTGTTTGAAGTAGTTTAATCAATTATTTCACTATCTTTCATTGTGGTTGTTACATACAGTGTATGTCCCCCCACCATTCTATTTTGCTTTCACTCACACCTTGATTTACTCTTTTGTATTTTTTTGTAGGTAACTGTAGTTCATATAAATGCCACTTCAAAGAATGCTGCTGATGACAAATTACGTCAAAGCCTGAGACGGTTTGCACAGTCCTACCCTCCACCAGCTACAGTCATCCTGGTGTCTGGAGACATAAACTTTGCTGCTGAACTGTCAGATTTACGTCATCGGCATAATCTTGAAGTAATTTGTCTTCACAATGCCCAAGCCCAACCTGCTTTGTTAGCTTGTGCCCAAAAAGTGAAAAGGTTTGATCGTTTCATTGCCGATTTGCCTGTTGTCTTTCCCCCAAAGGTGAGTTGTGTTTTTCTTAACAAATATTATTCCCACTCTGTCAATGACATATGAAGAAAAAAACACATGAAAATCAATCACCTCTGTGAAATAAATTGGTTATAATATCAGGTACTAACTGCCTTGAATATTTCTCCACTTCATTTTATAGTTTAATGGTTTTATTAATAACTTGACACTGTGTTTATTCAGATTTCCATTCAAATACTTTGAGTTTGGTGCTTAAAATACTTTCATTGATTGAAATGTGATTGTGTTTGTTTCTTAAACCCACTTCTTCTTGCCTGGATCTAATCTCTTCCTTAAGTTTTATTCCCTTATTTTGCACTGCACATCACCTACAGTGCATAACATTTCCAGTATCAAAGGTGGCAGCAACTTTCACCTGAGAGCATTTTGCTAGAAGTGAAAAAGTAAAGCATTCAAGTGCGTGCAATGGTGCATACTGTCCAATTTACACATGCGCTTATGCATGGTGTGTACTGTCCTATAATACTGTCCCATTAAATCAGACAGTTGATACCCAGTCAGATGTGAGAATTTTGTTATAGTTATAATTACAATGCATTTTTTTAACATTGTTGATTCCTCTCTCAGAACTCCGATGAAAGTGGCTTATCATCAGAGCTTCTTGTTCTGAATCTTCCTATTGGAAAAGATGTTACCCAAGTCAAAAACAGGCTGAAGAAGCTGTCTGACAACTGTGGTGGCAAAGTAGTCAGTATCTCTGGAAAAACTTCAGTGTTAAGGTTCCCAAATCCTGCTAGTGCTGCAAGGTAAAAATTTTCTTCATGCTCTGCTTAAAATCTTATCAAATAAAATCATGTATTTGAAATCAGTACATCTATGTTTATCACTTAAAATAATTATTAAGATTGATTCACAGTGACTTAGATGACACATCAATATACATTGAATGGGGATATGGTAGGAGGAAGAGCAGTAAAAAAAAAAGAGGCACGAAAATCACTTTATTTAATTCCATAGAACAACCTTTTAAATTTTGCCTTAGAAAGCTGTATTTTCGCAGCCACCAAAAATAAGAGCTAGCAATGTGCTCAACTTTACATTGTTTTATAAATTATCAATTTTGCAGGGCAAGAAAAAGAATGGACAAAGAAGATGTCTTCGGCTCAACAATCCAAGTGGTTTATTCCACTACAAGTCAAGGTAGTCCACAAAAAAGCAAAAAATCCCAGGCTGGAGAGAGCACTGAAAGCTCAACAATGTCACCAAAACCTTCACCTCTCCAGAAAGATCGGGGAAGTTCTAATGCAATGTTGGATGACTTCATTATTGATAATGGTTCAACAAACAGGAATAGTGCAAAGCCTGAGGACAAAATTAATGCAAAACCTTCAGATGACAGCCCTGAATCCAGTGACAGCACAGAAGAAAACTGTCCCACTCCTTCATTATCCACCGGCCCTCAGTTAATTAGCCATCAGACAATGTTCAGTAATGGATCTTTAACTGGAATATGGCCACATCCCATTTATCAGAACTTTATGAACTTGCCGGCACAGGGACCAGGATTTCCTGGTATAACCCCTCTAGCACCTCCAGTGCTGGGCGCACCACACCTTGCTGCTTCGTGGCTGGCTAGTCTACATAATTTCACTGTTTTGGATCAGCAGCGAGGAGGAATAGATTTACTTGTCACAAACCTGGATGAGACTGTGAGCAAAAAGGAGTTGAAGAAAAAACTGGCATCAGTATTTCGAGAACATTGTAAGGTATGGTGCATGTTGTTGGTAACATAATTATTTTTTGTTCAAGTTCTTTTTGTCCTTGGTAAGAAATACAGAACCAAAGGGCTGACTACCATGTTAAATAACAGACTCTTTCTTTCAAATAGCCTATTTTTTGTAATATTCTTTAAAAAAAGTCTGTAATTTGGCAATCGTTGCCTTTCAAGAGGTGATTTTAAAGAAAACTTATGCATTTCAGTCACATTTCACATTAAGTGTCTTTGTTCTCCTGGTGTGATTTGTAGTATAGTTCCCATACTAGCAAACACATAAGATTCTATGCAATGTTTGTGAACTTTTACAACCGAAAAGCAAGATAAGATAGTTTGCAGTATTTGCTGATAATGCTATCCAGTTCAGTGGTCAAATTATCTTACAGTGACTAAATGCAGCACAATTATTATTTCAGTTTAGACCTGTTGATGTTGTTGTTGTTTGGAGGGACTGCTTCTCTTTAGGGAGTCGCTAAAGGGACACCCAATTGGAATATAGTTCAAAACCACTTAAACATAGCCTTGTTAAACGTATTGAGTATTTAACTGGTAGATATAGGCATATTTTTATCCCCTAGAAATTTTTCATCTGTTCGGATTTCCTATCTGAAAGTCTAGTGATCCGAAAATTATAGGGATCAAAACTTACCTTTTCGAAAATTTCAGCCAGAAAAAAGGCTCCCGAAAATTCTAGGTGACCTTTTTAGGGTAAAAATTCTGTTAAAAATGGGCAATCATTCCATTTTTTAGATGTTCGAAAATCCTAGGAGAGGCAGGCAAGCAAGAAATTTTGCAACAAATGTTGCGAAAATTCTAGAATTCAAATCGTCTTCTGAACAGATATTTTCCCGAAAATTGAAGTTCGGTGGCTCTCTCACTACTGTTGTGCTTTTGACTTTGTTGATATTATTATAGTGATGGAAAAAATTAATGTTACCGGTACTTTTGAGGAGCAGTGATCCTTTTAGTGAAGCAATTGAAATCTGTGGAACTAAAATTATGATTTGTTGTTTTATGCTCCCTCCAGGTGTATTCTGTCATACTTCACAGTGGGGAAGGCATTCCTCTGAGGGCATTTGTCAAAGTACCAAAACTATCTGATGCTCACCTTGCTATACTCAAAGTGCACCAGAAGAAAATCTTCAACACTCATGTAACTGTCAATATTGCTACGGAGAAAGAAAAGGAACTTTGTTTCTTACGCTGTGAAGTCACTTCCATTCTCAAAGAAGCCCCTCTTCACTTTTTGCCATTAAACAAATTCCTTAATGACTACTATGAGAAGTGTTCCCATGCATTTGACATGAGTTCCATTGGACTTATTCATGACCTAGTTGTGATAATGGGCAAGCCTGGCAATCAGGCGATAAGTCTGATAACACGAGCTATTGGCACTGTGAAAGTATCCATCAAACCTGAGCAGTTTGCAAATAATGTTCATGCTCTTCTGAAGTCCTGTGAAGGAGCAATACCGTTGGTCAGCTTTGCGGCCACTTACTGGCTTCAGTTTGATAAGATGATTGAGTTGAGTGACAGTGGGGATACCTTAGCTGAGGTCCTGTGTAATGTCCCAAATGTCAAGGTCACAGATTCGTTGATGGTGTCTTGGGCAAAACAAGCTATCAGGAACGGTATGCAAGCTAAGCAATTCATGTGCTGGGGAAACAAGCAAATTCGTTTTTGGAACCCAATTTGGCCCTTAATAATAGTGTTTTTGTTTTTTGTTGTTCTGTTTTTGTTTCTTGTTTTTTCGTTTCGCATTCTCACCATAAAATTGTTTTACAATCCATTTTTATTCCCAGGGTTTGTACCACTACTGAAATTCATGGAAATCCCTGAAATTTTCAAATTCTCATCCGGAACCCTAAAAAAGTCCTTAAAATGTCAACTTTTTTTTGTGTGTTTGATGAATGTAGCATAGGTGTCCTTGACATTTCTGCATTGTTTTTCAACAGGAGGTAATGTTAGCAAACTTCTGGAATTGAGTAAAGAATTACAAGAGTTGTTACTGATTCAGGAAGAGTTCAGACTACCACTCAGTGCAGTTCTTCCCGAATACCAGTCATGGTTTGCTAAGAAAACTCCATTTGATCCTGTTATTTATGGATTCACCTCTGTTGTGTCTCTTCTGGAAGCTTTACCATCTGTAGTAGAGGTATGTACCAGTAGAAACGTGTGTTTGCTAAGTATAAACATGCTGACCCCAAGCTACCGTGTACAGGCGTCTGTTTTAGCCTTAACGTTTCCGCCACAGTTGTCTTAAAATGTTTTTGATATTTTCAGGTGGGAATGCAAGGTTCTGAGAGATGGCTCTCCTTGTCCCAACGTATGAAAATCAATGCCTTTGAGAAGAACCTTAAAATACTACTTGAAAGTCAGCCTGATAGACTAATTGCCTTGGGAAACTTTGTTTCAACATATATGAAATTCTTTGGTCGTAAGTGCAAGATTGCTCTTTTTGGGTTCTCTAAGCTGACCGATTTAATTGAAGCTGTACCAAATGTGGCCAAGGTAAGAATAGAGTCTAAATATATTTACCGCAAACTGCCGTTTAGAAGCCCCCATCCCCCTCTAAATGTATTGATATGATTCCTTCATAATGACGTTTAGAAGCGCTTTTTCTATTCCGGTTATAAGCCCCATGTAAGCCCAGGGCTTATAAGCAGCAGTTTATGGTACTGTAGTACTGAGATGAACAAGTGTCTTTAATTGCTTAACTGCTTCTTCCTGCTTTGTTCCTCATCTGAGGTAAGGTTTCGCCTTGTCCTTCACCAACCCCATTCTCTAAACAAGACGTTGCAAACACATAGCTTCTGTTTTGTACAAAAGTGCACAATGGGCTTGATTTAACCTCAGGGCTCGACATTGCGACCGTATTGGTCGCATTTGCGACTAAGTTCTCTCCCTTTGCGACTGAAAATTCTTCAGCAGTCGCAACTTTGCGACCAGTTTTCACCTAAATTAATGAAGAAACACAATTTTAAAAAATTTCTGTCCTTCTTGTTGCGGAGATTTTAAAATGGAAAGGCAAAATCCTGCTCAAGTTCCAAACAACATGTCGTATAAACAACGTTACACACTCAATGAGACGCGATTACAGCGGTTCTGTTATAAACAGGTAGGTACTTCATGTATGGGGACTGACTTCTACAACACAAAAACTGAATGTCATTTTTTGACGCGAAAATGTGAAAGACTTTTTTTAGTTAAAAATTATAACAATAGTACTGTGCAACAAAAACTGCGAGCCGGGAAACTATATAGATAACAATAATTGTTATAAAGGGTGTCAGAAATTTAAGATGTTTGGCAGTTTGGCGAGAACTGTGCACGTACGCCTCGTTTGATTGCTGTGAATCGCTGAAAACAAACATGGTGGCTTTTCGGTGGCGCGTGTGTTCGTTCCAAAGACTTCACTAGGATTCCGATATCTTTCTGTTTTGGCTTGATTTAGACTTCTTTAAAGATATAACTCTCGGCCAAACATAGACTTTGCCGTTTTGAGGTACAAGTGGAACAGAAAGGTAGATGTATAGAAAATTTCAATGTGTACACAAGCTTCGCGCTATTTCTGTAAGCATGTTTAATAATTAAGAGCTTGGTGTATTTAGCGACGGGAAACATTAGAGATTTCACATCATTAGGAGACGATAAGATTAATGATTGTTTCGTTCATTGAATTTTAACTTGAGTGCAAATTATCATTTAACAGGATTATTTGCGTGGACTCAGTGTACGTTTTCGAAATCGATCAAACGTTCTAATTTACCATCTTGATTAGCTTTGATTCTGCCGTCAAAGTAATTCAGAAACTTTTTTTTTGGACATCATTGGAAATAAATAAAAGCTACTGAAATCAAAGGGTTCTTAATTTATTAGTCAAAGTACGTATTAATAATTAACTTATGCTTTGCGACTAAATTTTGAGAATTTGCGACTAAATTTTCTTAACTGGTCGCAAAATGCGACTTCATATTTTTTTTAATTTCGAGCCCTGAACCTTGTCCACTTGTTTACTAAGGGTTCTAAAACAACAAGTTAAAGGAGCACAAGTCAAAATAACTGTCTGAAACAGCTTTAGCTACAGAGGTGCAGATGATTGGAATCATTTACCATCTCGAATTAAGAACATTCTTTTCTTGTTACGGTAGATGTGAATTATTCGTTATAAAAGTTGTAGTAATACTTTATTTATCTTGCCACCCTTTGACAGATACATGGAACTGGAGATCAGAGATTCATCTCACTAGTGGAAAAAGGTATCATATTTATTTTAATCCTTGTCACTGACTTTAGAACTCACAACTCTTTGACTACAGCACAGTTGGCTGAGTGCTTAGAGCACCAGTCTGCTTTGTGAGAGGTCGGGGTTGGAATCCAGGGACCAGACCAATTCTCAGTTTCTTGAAATAACTGAAGAAACTGGTACTGTCTTTGCTTTAGAAATGGATAGACTCTCGCCTGGCCCGGATGACTGTTTACGAAAAAAAAGGAGGAATTCGAGTTGTAAGGATTAGCACAGTCGATTAGTACGCGGCCTTCTGTCCGGGAAGTTTCGAGTTCGATTTCCAGGTGTGAGCTCAAATCCTTGTTTCGACTTCTTTCCCTTCCGTGTAGCTTTAAGTAGCTTTAGATACCCGTATAATAGCCTGAGATCATGCCCTCTCCCTTTAGCCCTTTATGTCTCTCACGGGAAGAGACAAAGAAGCAAAGAAGCAAAAAAAAAGGAAAAAAAATAACGCCTGATCTCAGGTTACCCGTATAACGGTCTACTGATGGAGAGAGGAGGGTAAACTGAGCGCACTGTCGGCTTCGATTTTTTCAGTTTTTTCAGTTTTTCAAACGGGTTGCCGATGTAAGATAAGGACCTTTAGCTTTAATGGCGGTCCCGTCTCTTTGTAAGGGACTTATAAACGGTCTACATGCATAGTTCATTGAAATAGGAGAACCTATGCTATGGTACTTCTTCGCTGAACCGTTATTTGGATTTGTTAAATTGAATTTAACAGGCAAGAGTAGCAAGACAGAGAAGCGCACTGAAAAACAAATTCTTGCTAAAGAACTGAAAGAGTTATTGTCCAGCATTGAAGGTCACCGGCTTCCTGTTGCTACTGTGCTTCCTCGATACCACCAACACTTTGGTCGCTTGCTGAAGATCAGTGATTATGGTGCAAGGTGCATTGAAGAGCTTGTTGAGGATTTACCTTCGTTGCAGGTAGGGATCTTTGGAATTTTGACTCCTAAATAATGAGCGCAACGCGCCAATCAAAAGCATATCAACATTTTTAACTTTACTCGCGACAGTCTGCTTAACTTGAAAGTTTTGCGGTCAAACATGTTATGTTAACACCCTGCTCGGACAACTTTTTTCGTCACGTGCCCATGCTTTTAGCGTAGTTTACTTCAAGAATACTTGAAAAAGATTTGTTTTCAGTCGTTGAAACAGGCGGCTTGGAAGAAAAAATTCGAGTATTTCCAGTAGGAGTCGAGCCTGCTACCTTATGGCCCCACTTGTTCAAAAGGTGGATAGCACTATCCCCTGGTGAAATCACTATCCAGAGGAAACGTGTTAGGGAAACCAATTGTGCCATACAGTGGATAGAGATTTATCCGGTCGGGAGACCTGGTCACTAGTCAGACCAGATGCTTTACCAGACTACCAATGAGCTAATAGTATCATACGTGTGCTCGAAAGCAAGACAAATAACCTTTTGGGTGTGCCTTATTTTCAGGTCACAGAGATATGTGGTGAAAAATTTCTCGTGATTCCTCCAAGAGTCACACTGCAGTCTTTACGCAAAGATGTGGTAGAACTGTTGGAATTGCAGGAGGGCAAATTTCTTCTCATTTCACGCCTTGCAGCCACTTTTCGCAAACATCATGGCCGTAAATTTCCTCTTGGCCAAGCGAAGCTTGAGGACTTTATAAAGAGTTTGGAGGGAATTGCAAAGGTAGTTAATGAATTAGGGTACACATTTTCCTTGGTAAAATTGATTTTTGAGGCTTGAAGCCTGTGCTAGGGATAAGGAAACGAAGCGCCAATTTTCCTTTTGTAAATGTCGACACCAGTTTTTAGAGACTTGAGATTATTTTTGGTTTTTCATTGAAAGTCTGCATTATTAAAGAAGGGCACATTTACCACCATGAATCAAGCTAGAGCCTTTGGCATGTTGATCATCCGTAAATCTAAAAAAATTACAAGGATTTAACTTTGCACAGTAATCCATAATCGGTGGCCCCCGCCCTTTCTCTCTCTCTTATAAGTGGACCAAGACTTCGTTCTTTCTAAGGGTGGTTTATAGACAATATATTATCTTTCTTCCTTTATTGTAACATCTCTGTGACTAAATTAGGCTTGATTATCAACGAGGGCAGCAAAGTGAGCCGAAGAAAAATTCATTTCGCCCGTCTCTCTCTCCCAACATGCAGAGAAACTGTTCATGATTAATATTTACTACTGTTTGTCTTTATGGCCATTTTGTTTTCCTTTTTGTTTGTACTGTTTTTGTACTTTTGTTCGTTTGCTGGCGTTAAGTCTCACTTAGTCTGTGTATTTTAGGTCAAGGGATCCGGCAATGATAGAATTCTTCTCCTACCCTTGTCTACAGCTAAAGGTAAGTTCCAGGGGATCATTACACCTTTCTGGGAAACTGCCCACTTACCCCTCCCCTAAGCTAACATTAACACTTACTTCTCACTTAGAGCAAAATGTTGGCTTAGGGGAGGGGTAGGTGGGCAGTTTCCAGAAACGTATTATGATCGATTCGTTCCAGGCATAACATCGACTTTAAAAGTCTGTTTTTAACTCTGGGAAAGTTGAATTTCATCTCTTGGTATTAATTTAAAACAGGTATTGATAAATCTGAAGGCCTACAGAAAAGCTATTGAACAAGAGAAGCTTGCCATTTTTTTTATTCTACCTCATACTTACAATGTAGAGAGAAACATTGAAATGAATACGCCATTTGCTTGAATCTGCTTATTTAGGTTAGGGTTAGTTAAACCGCCTAAAATTTGAGTGTTCGAATGAAAACTACTTGTAGCTGCCAAACTAACTAAAGTTGTTTTCCTTGTCCTTAGAAAAACGAACGCTTGAGTTACAGCCACTTGCGGAGAAGATCACAACACTGTTGATGAAATACCCCGGATCCAGAGTTGCAAAATTTGCTTTTCCTGAAATCTTCATACGGGAATATGATCACGTGTTGAAGCCCAAAGACTTGGGTTACTCCAACGTAGATGCCCTCATACGTGCTCTTGGAGATGTTATTGAGGTTAGAAACAATCTCCTTTCGCATTTATTTAAACTTAAGGGACCATGTCATGGTAAGTTTCACATTTCGTGATCGCGGCTGAGCTGAAGGATTATAACAAAGACTTTAATTTGGGTTTCACAATTCATACTGAAACTGCTCCAACAAAGATTCAAAGTCATTAATGTTGCCGGGATTACTTTCTGTTGTTGTAAGGGTTTGGTGAATTGGTTATTTTTACCAAGTTTTACACGCGGCAAGCAGGGTATATACAACTACGGTAAGGTAACGTTCACAAACAAGAAAAAAAAATTGAATTAGCTGTGAAAATGAGGGTAGGAATAAGTAGGAATAGAGAGCTTTAGATTCAAGGACGACTACACGTACGACATTTTGTCAGTACTGAGTATTGCTCGCGCGTGAACCAGCGTCATTTTGGCGGGAAAACGTGATAGCCGTCGTCATTCTACTACGAGTTTTAGCGTGAATGTCGTAGTGGCGGAAACGAGTTATCAAATGTTTTTTGTTTTTTTTTCATTTTGCGATAGGGACAGGGCTTAACCTCCTTTAATAAAGATAACAGGCTAACGTTTCTGATAAATCAAAAGTCCAATGAAGCTTTCTGGAGTGTATATATTTTGAGAATTCGCGATAAAACTTTCAGTCAAATCTCGTTCTCTGTCAGTCGTAGTCATTCTCGTCCTCGAATCTAAAGCTGTCTTATGTCATAGAGTTTGTGGTGCCTTGTTAGTGTTTTCGTTAAGTGCATTTTTTTTCTGACCAAGGAACGACTGTGAAACACAACCAAATCAACAACTGACTCCTACTGGAATGAGGCAATACAATTCTTTGGCTTTAATGAACAGGGACAAAGGCACGCGACTTTTGATTGGTTTATCGAAATTATTAACGAAAGTAAACAAATATTAGTCACTGGCAAGTTAGGACTATTCTTGTGTTGGGAAGCAACAAGCAAACTTGTTTTTTTCCTTTTAGCTACTTGGGGATGACACAAAACGCCATACATTTTTGTTAAGTTGGAAATCACATTTATTTTGCACCCTATATTATAATTGACCGTGGTCACGCGTGAAATCTTGTTTTCACAGGTTCAAGGTGCAGGCAACATGGCCGCCGTTTGCGTAAACCAAGAACAACTTTTAAAGGTGTTTTCACTCCGTGTGATTGACGTGCTGACTGGGCAAGCCGATAACAGTATTCCTTTGTCAAAGTTTACTACTGCTTATGAGAAACTCTTCAGTCAGAAGCTTTGTGTACAGAACTTTGGCTGTGCCTCCCTGGATGATTTGTTGTCTGTGGTGTCACCTGTTGCAAAGGTTGGCAAAATGTTTGATGGAAATCTTTCTTCGTATTTCCCATGTTCTCTCTGTGATTGGTCGTTACGGTTTTTTTTTTTTTTTGTTTTTTTCATGTTTGGCTCATACTGCTAGATCTTGCACAATCACTCACTCTCTAAGGCCACTTACCCCAAGTCAAAACTGGCCGGGCAGCTCGGTAATTTTGAAAATTAATTGGGCTTTCCTCGAAGTTTCCGCCAAAAAGCTCCTCACTGTCGTGCACGCTATTTTAGAATAGACAGATCTTGCTAGAGAGTTCTACGGATTAATAGTTAAATTCTCCCAACGACTAGAGGGCAGCCTGTTCTGAATGGTGGTCAGCGCCTTTAAGACACATAGGGCGGTTTATTTAAACGAAGTCTAACTTAGGCCGCGGTTTAAAAAATCTTTAGACCTACAGATCTCTTTCTTAGTGGGTTAATTTAAGAAAATAGGTGCGTTTCCACTTTACTCTGTGTGATCTTTTGGAATTGTTCACGACAAATGGTGTTCAGATAAATGCGTTGGGCAATTGAAAATTACTTAGAACGCGTTTTTGTTAAACGTGGGCCAATCCGTCTACAGCTGTTTCGGATAACACGCGACCTTCGATGTCAAAAACGTCTTTAGATTTTGGGTTTTCCTGCGACGTCAAACAACCTGAAAAATCGGCGCTTTCTTGCCTTCACATCTTAGCGGACCTGTAGGAAACAAAAGGTCATGGTTTGTGATTTGTTATCGGTGGATTTCGATCCGTTTTGTGTGTTTTTAGGTTCGTTGCATTTGAACTTCAGAGTTGGGTCGCTTGTTTTTGAAAAGCGGAGTAAGTTTTTCCTTCGCTCTAAATTTTTTTTAACTTCTTTATACTGACACATCGCAAGTTTAGATTTTTGCTAGGTGTAGAGCGTCCAAACACAGATATGGGAGGGTGAAAACGAATCGGTACGTTCCCTCAAACATTTACTTTTGCAGCTTCTGCTCGTTTTTGTTTGCCGCCTTTATTTGACAAACACAGTGGGTGCTACGGTAACAGTTTGACTGACGTCGCAGAAAAACCCCAAATCCTGAAATGTCAGTTTTTGACAACGGAGGTCGCGTGGTATCCGAAACAGCTGTAAATAACTGGCCCATAATGTTGAGAGTTGTTTTAAGGTAACCGCCTTAATTTATGGGTGGTCCAAAACTGATTGAACAACGGTACCCAGTACTTAGGAGGGGAGGGAAGGGAGTGGGGGCGCTTTCCTTTCAGTTGTGCATGAAGAAAGAAGTGACAAAGGGCGTGCTCCTTTGGGGGAAGATCAGGATCAGGATTTATGATCCAGTAACACTCAGTCGGATCAAGGTGCGTCAACCGGGGAACTGACGAATACTTGTCCCGATGGGATTTAGCGATTCCTTCGATGCATCATGATCACAGTGAACTTGGATCAAAAGTCCTAAAAGCACCCAACGATAGTTTCCTCCTAAATAACTTGAAAACACTTTTTAGGCTCTGATCCAGAGCACTTCTAGACCTCTAGAAATGCATTCTAGGCGTCGCTATAAAATTTGTATCTGTTCGGTTATCCTAGAAAACTTGAGTTTTTTCGGAATTACAAGGGCTTCAGTATTATTTTCCCGAAATTTTTAGTTGCAATTTGACGTGTTACGAAAGTGAGACATTTTCTGATTCCTCTCGCCATCACATTTTTGAATCCTAAAATTTTAGGTTTTCTTTTGTCTACGAAAAATAGCATAACATGGGAAGTAGAATGAGATTGAATTAAAGTTCAGAAAAGCGTAGGGAATTTATCAGATAAGCTTCGAAAATTGCACCTTAATGGAACGGTACAGAAAACAGTCTTTGGGGGCCTCAGATTAGGGACTTTAAGATCCAACGACGGGGACTGCGACGAAAACGTAAAAAAAAAAAATGGTTTTATAACCTAAACAACAACTTTGCACGTGCATCATGCCCGTTTGTACATTTCGTTACCCGTTTTTGTACGACTACGACGTGAAAATGCCTAATTTCGCGTTTTATGGAGTACGTAAACAAGCAACGACGAAATGCTATTTCTCTTTCTGAACTTGGATAAGGTCCCGAGGAATTCAACTCCAGGAGGGTTCCACTATATTTGATAAAGTAAGTGGGTAGGAATAATTGCGATAAATACTGAAAGAAAGCAAATTCACTTTTTAAGCGACGTTCTCTTTGCCGTCGCGTCGTTGAATTTTAAGGTCCTATTATCCCAAAGGAACGCGCCTGTTACAAGTTAGAACTACCTTGTAATCGAAGCGAACGTTAGAAACTGTTCAATTAAAACTTCATTTAAAGCGAAAAGTCTTTTGCCGGCACAAAGAAAAACAGCACCACCAATAAGTATTGGTTCTTAGAAAAAAACAATGTGAGGCTAATCTGTTTGTACTTTTCGTCTGTGAACAGGTTTACAGTAAAGACAACAAACTTCGCTTAACGCCGTTACAGACTTTTGCAATTGAGACAAGAGATCTCCTGAGACATCTTGTTGGATGTGTGTCACTAAACCGCTTTGCCCCCAACTTTCAGCAGATGTACGGTCGTCCTTGCAAGGCTGCGGATTATGGCTTTAATCGTATATCAGAGGTCATCGATGCCATGTCAAACGTGGCTGAGATTCGCGGGAAAGGCGCTGAAAAAATGGTTGTCCTGGTTGATGGAGACAATGTTTCTTTATATGGCGTCGAAGGTAGTGCTTTTCTTCAGTTATAAATCACAAATGAATTAAAGGTTGTATCTGAGTGAGATCTCATTTCAGCACACTCATGCAGACCGATCATCCTCACCTTCTTTATACAAATGTACAGCAGACCTTCATCAAATTGTAAGGACTTGTAGTACAATTGCGGATCAGAAACTAATGAGTGGAATTCCGCTTGGCGAATACAATTTCCCGGGCAAACGTAACGCCAATCAACCTTTTTCTTATCTCAGTAACTAAGAGTTTTCATCATCAATTTCTGCTTCTCCTGAGTATTTTTCAATCTATAGCCTGCGTAACAAGCGAGATCGTTACTCTGCGCGAGCAAAGTTTTGGCAGAGGAGCTGCCGCAGCGAAGCAGTGCGCAAAAACAATATTCAATCTAGCGAATGGCCTGTTTTGAGAAATGTCATAAAATGATTATACTAAGTGTATGATTTTTGCCACCATGTGAATAGAATTTAAAATGGTCCTCGAATCGGATGTTTTTAACTGAAGCAACTGCAAGGAAATTATAGCGACTAATAATAGACACGTGGCTTTGTTGAACCGCTAATTTGAGCGACGCACGTCAACCGGAAGTGACGTTTTCTTCCTTTGTATATGCCTTGACGCTAACAAATTTTCACTGCTAACTTTCTTTTCTCTTTTAAAGACAATTTACCCGCGACTTTTAACCAAACCACTGCCCAATGATGCAAAAAGTCCACTTCCGGTTGACGTCCGTCGCTCAAAAACGCTGTTGCTTAAGCTCCCTATTGATTGATTAATTGACTTACTTCACATTTCCTTTTTTTAGGAACAGAGAGGCAGCAAAGCGGAGCAGAAGAGAGTACTCTGCCTCAGTCCCAGAAATATGATACCAGAAATGCTAACACGGCATCGCCCGCAGTCGTAGAAGAAGGTGGGCTTTTAAAAGACTCTTCCTAGTGTCAACGGTCAGCACTTTTTAACACCTGTCGAAAAGCCCTTGGACACCTTATGAAGTTTACACAACGTAGTGTTCCTTATCGTTTTGGATTAGCCGGTTAAGCACTGCGTTTTGCAGATTAGGGTTAAGCACTACCTTTACTGATTAGGGTTAAGCACTGTTTCGAAACTGGTTAGGTTCCTTTTTTGGGTTGGGGTTGATGCTATGTTCACTTTAACCTACCTTGTGTAAACTTCATAAGGTGTCCAAGGGCCTTTCGACGGATGTTAACGAGTGCTGATCAGTGTCAACATGTCTCCAGAGTTTTGCAAGAGTGCCTTGGTGTACAACCGCGAGTTCGTTTCGCGCAAAACCTGCTTTGCGGATTAAAAAAAATAGCTCTCTAGAGCGAGCACGTGTATACAGTTTTAATTCTGTTATGTCTGTTGTGCACTTGCGATTTTATCATATAAGCATGAAACGCAACCTGTTTTTTCGAAGAAAGTAAAGCGTGGTTTCTTGCTTGTAAGCACAAGATGACGCTTATTTATCTTACGCATTAAGTTACGCTTGACCTTCATGTCATGTAACACGTAAATTACTATAGCGTCGAAGAGTAAATGAAGCGTGACTTCTTGCTTCAAGGAAACAGTATTTTGTATCTGGCCTTCAGCAGAATTATTGCTTTTCTTACTTACGGACATTACTGTCGTTACGGACACGACATGACTACGTAGTGTTACAGTTTCCATGGAAACTGTAGACAACTGTAAACACCAAAAGTGAAGATTTGTTCGGCCTCATTTTGAAAAGAAACGTTCTCATTGCATTTTGTTTTTGCAGATGATGAAATTGTGGTCACCATCGACGACAAAGACGGAGAAGGTAGGGTGATATAATGATATGAATATCTCACAACTTGTTCTGGCTTTTACTGATGCTTAAGTTATAAACCGCTTCATGAGAGTAATATCAAGTTTTAGTGTAACAACGTCAATTAAACAGAGAAAAATAGGTAATAGATAACTAATTACGAAGACGGTCTATACCATAATAAGTGAGGGACATGATGAGTCTAAGTGCCGCAAAAACCTGTTCCCAAGCTTCGCGTATCCACGAGTTGTGTGTAAATGTTAAAACATGGCGTTCAATGTTCGTTACAACGAGAGTTTGCACCTGTCGTCCGTGATAGCGGCTGTCCGTGATGATGTTGATGTTGTAAGGAAAGTTACAACAGGAGTTTGTTTAGCCGTGAATGTCCTTTTAGTTTGGTCCGTATTAGTGGGTGTCCGGAATGACGAGGTGTCTTGTTTGTCCAGCCAAATGTCTGCGCCTCAATGGAAATTACTAATAATTAATATTATTGTTATTTATTTCTTTTATCATCTTATTTGATTCAGATTTGATTGTTTTTGATGGCGAACCTTCAGCCGGGACATTTACTGATCAGACACTTTGCGATGATTGGTTGATGGCGCCCGTGCCAGAATCCCTTCCAGAACCTGACTTGCAGCCTGCCATTCCCGAGCCTCCCCCTGTTGGGGATCTTATATCCTTCACTGAGTTTGACATGGATGTGCTGTTTGAAGCCATAGATAACATGGGTCTGCCCAATGAGCTCAGTACTGGCCCAACAGGTGACTTGACAGAGCTTTTAGCAGAGTCTAACCAGTTCTCTGGTGAATACAACGGCTCTAAATCACCATCCAAAATCCCTTTACCAAACCGATGCCCTGCACTGGAATCCGACTTGAAGGATCTGGAGTTGCCCTATTCACTTGCTGGATATGGAAATGATGTTGCACTTGTGAGGCCAGCTGCTGTAAAACCTGGAGTAATGCTACACTCTGAAGTTGAAGCAGACATCCTGGCCTACAGCCATTCAGAACCTGTGTTGCCAAGGAAACTCGCAGCAACATTCACAGGATTAGCCGCTAACAAGCCACTTGCTCAAGGGAAGAGCTCTGATGAAGAGGAAAAGAAAGTAAGAGCTAAAAAGTCTGCTGTTCCTAAAGTCAAGTTGGCTGCTAATTTTAGCAAGACCCCAAGCAAGTAAAGTTTGTCGTGAGGAAGTGGTTTGTTTAAATGCCAGAAAGTGCAAAATTGTTATTGCTTTCCGTATTTGTTCTACCTTGTGTTAGAGCGATTTTCGTATGACCTTGAAAAATGGTTTCGGTAAGTGTTCGTTATTTGTTTCATCAGCCAATGGATGAAAAGATCAAAACATGGCCTCTTCGTTTTCCCGCCAAAGAAAACCCTAATATGGAGAAGGCATTGTTCGATTGGCCAATCGTTTTGTAGTATGACGTCAAAGCGAAGTATCGGTTGATTTCTAGAAAGTTCTCGCGCATGAAGTTTTTTCACCTGAGCGTTCGCTTAACCAATGAAAAGCCAGGCGCGTTTGTCTGTCCATTCGATAAACCAATCAAATCGCTCTATTTCCGTTCGCTTGTCGTTTCTGTTTTGTTCGCGCGCTTTCATCGCTCTATGTTTTTCTTGTCGTTTTTTTTTCTGATCGGTGAGAATGAATGTACACGCTTTCCAATACGTGGTTCGTATGCTTCTTGATTGAGAGCGTGTTGCTGGCCCATTTGCTGAGATGCAGAAATACACTGACTTGTTTCAGTTTGAACCCATTCGCATAAAAGGGTTACTTGTTGCCCCAGAGCCTTTATTTGGATGTTCTCGGTTTGATTGCTCGTCTATAGACCTACAGATTCGGTCGTCAGAAATACACTGCTGCTTTTAACACCTGCGCCTCAGCTCTGGTTATGGTTAAAAAGAATTTACGTTTGTGATACTGGACCCGGTTACTCGAAAGATGGTTAAGTTTAACCCAGGGTTGAGCCAAACTTCAAGCACGGGTTTTCTCATCTAAGAACGTGCAACTCTAGGTTACAAAATACTGTTGAGCCTTTACTACGAGATACAGTAATGATAAGATAAAATGTTACCCTAAGCACTGCATAGGAATTTAAAATACCGAAACGGGACAAAATTTTAATCCTGGATTAACGTTAATCGGCCTTTCAGTAACCGGGCCCTGAGTAGTAATTTCGAGCAACTTAACTTCCCTCTCAAGGAAACTATTGAATAAAATAAGTTAGGTCAGGAGGAAATTACAAGTAGTGTTATTTAAAAGGTAAGGAGCAACCAGCATTGACTAACTGATCAGTGATTCAAAATGCATTGATAAGTTCATGGTTTCTCGTTTATAATTGTGTGACTTTGATTCCACTTCATATCTTCACTGCCTTTTCAAGAGTCACGGTCCTCAAGTACTTATACTTCGATTTTTACCCAGGGAAGAGCTACTATCATGCAAAAACAATTCGCAATTTAAGCTAATGGCACCTAAAGATTAAAGAGACGTATTCTCAAATATCTAGATCAGCGATTGTAACTACGTTATCTCATGACGCGAAATTCGTCGTGATACATAAGCCACGCCTGCTTCTATGTGCTGTTGTCTTTGTTTTCATCGCTTTTCGCTATACTTGCAGAAAATGGTGACCAGATCATTTTCTTTCAAGCCTGTCCATTTTTTCCGGGACAGGCAATTCCTCCAATGCGATTGGACGACCCCGAACGGCTCATTGACGTCATCAGTGGCTTAGTTCCAGTCCTTTCTGCTGTAATGAAGGAAGGTAACGTGTTTATGTTTGTAAACTGTGTTTTAGTGTCGTCTCAAGGCAGGCGTGGCATTTTGTATTTCATTTCAATGGCGAATCTCGGCTGCTCTTGTTGTTTAATGAAGGAATTCTCAATTCTTACGTCAGGAAAGATTTCGTTTGAAGTTCGTAGTGGTTTATAAAATTTATTTCTCTATCGTGATAATCTTAATTTGCCACTGAAGGGAAACCGTTTTAAGGAAAAGATATGCTTGGTCTTTCGTTGGATAGATTTTTTTTTATCGGCTGTGCTCCCAGTTTTTAGAAGATGCTCATCGATTGGTCCGATTCGTGCAGCATGAAACGATGACGTTTGCACAGACGGACAAGTCAGCAGAGAAGAAGTGGGCACGTAATTTTGATATGAAGTCATCCTTAGTGAAAGAAGCGTTTTCTAGCGGCCTTTTTGGTGCCAAGGAATCTATTTGGAAAGCGTCGACGAAAGTGAGAGGCATTGTAAGGAGAGGCTAATACTTGCATCCGTTGAGAGACTTTTTAAGTGAAGAAAATTTTGAGATGAGGGGCTCACAATGAAATTGACAAGGGCGAATTCTGACGATTCAGAAGCGTATACTAAATGAAAAAACGATCCTTTTCCTGTCGCAGTAAACTGAGTGTGGATATCGATAAAACGGTAGATTGTACTCTGCCCCATCACAGAATGTGGCTGTACCAGTGGTGGAGGCTTTCATGTACCCGTGAGTCTGCAGAAGATTTACCTCTTAAGGTTTTGGAAATGGAAATAAATGCAAAGTACGAGAGAGGACAGAGAATATTTGTTGCATATCAGAAGGGGAATTTATTGTTTTTAACTTAAAAGATGGTGAACAGAAATCACGAACACATACACAATGGAAAATTACTCTGTTGGTTCTGAGCGTTTTAGCTCATTAAATTGGCTTTAGACTTCCGTTACTTTTTATTGTAGTTTTTGCTGGATGAACAGGAAGACAAGGCCCTGTATGAGTGCTCAAGAGTTTTTTTCTAAGTTGCTTAACTTAGATTTAGCAGCAGATCAGTGAACAGTACATACTGTTCTTTTATAGGATGTTTTTTGGCCTCTTCCTGTTGTTCTTATATGAGTTAAAAGTTGTTGGCGTAACAAGGGTTTAAGACTATAGTAGTTTCTATATTCATGTCAATGCATATCATTCCGCTTTTATGCTTATACGTGTTTGAATTTGTTGCCGTAACAAGGGTTTAAAAGCTGAAGCACAAAAAGTGCAGCCGATTACAAGTACGTGTGACTGCACTTGGTCGCAGGTCTTCATGTGATCTTGATATAACACTAGGAGATTGGACAGTAGGCTTAACTGTGGCTCTTACAGGTAACAAGGGAAAAGCGAAGATGGCACACCATTCTCTTTCGCAGAGTTAAAGCTTTTTTTAAGTTTTAAAATATTAACCGGTCTTGGATTTTAGCCTCGTCGGATCAGATTAAGTCCAATAATCGTTAAGGCCATGCTATTTTTGCGGAGGATCTCGTCGCTTCTGTGTTACGGCGCTAACAAAAGAGAGCCAGTGAAGAAGAGTAAATGGTAGGAAAAGAGCTGTTTGTGAAACAGTCTCATCAGTAGGTTGGATACCTTTAGTAATTGATGATGAAATACCAGTTGCCGGAATAAGAGACGCGCTGTCAACTCAGGTGAATGTTGTGACTGAACGGAAGAATTACTTGGCGTATCACTGAAGAGGAACGTTTATAAAATAAAACAGTTGTATTACACATCGTCAGCAGATTAAATATAAGATATTTAACGGCCGTATTACTGATGCATTAAACCGGAATGTAAACAAAAGCATCATCTTCGGGGGATAACACACAGCTTTATCACATTGGAGAATGATGTTACCTACTATTGCATCTGCGTGGTTGGAGTATTGCAAGTGGTTGTTAAAAAAAAAAAAAAAAGAAAATTCACGGACTGGAAAAAACACAACTCCCATCCAGGCTCTGACTCCTATCGTGCTGTTGTGCTTTGGCCAAAAATAGATCTGCTTAGACGTCGTGGGGCCGAGCCAACCACTTGAAGATTGGCAAACTGTTTCTTAACTATTTTATCAGCTTGACTGGTGCCCAACAAAATTGAGAGAAAAGCGGCGCTTCCGTTTACCGTTTTGATGGGAGAAAACCGACGAAGCCCGATGGATATGAACGAGTAAAGATGAAAGTGCGACGCATGGCTTAAGTTCAGGAATAAAGGAGCACATTGCCGAAGGAAGCAAGAAGGACAAAAGCAGAGATGTGAAAAATAAATGTCAAGTGTTTGTATCAAAGTGGGCCAAATATCAGAACTGATACCGTGCAATCATAGAAGAATCTGAATTGAAGGCAACAGGATAAAACGCGATCAGGAAGAACAAAAATAAAATGGATTGGACCAGTATTACATAAAGAAAGAAAAGAAGCACGTTAACAGGTTCGTGAATTAAGAGAGCTAGGGAAGGGAATGAGTTGATTATGATATTATATAGCCGCGAAACAAATAAATAAGTGTTCGGGCGGAGGAACGAAGAGATATAAGAAAACAAACATTTACAACAAGAGCACGCTGAGACAGCTTGATTTAAACTTGATTTCAATAGTCTTTTTTTTTTTCACAAGAATGAACAACGTTCAAAAATGACCTCTCTCAGTTAGGTAATTATCTGCATGATAGTTCTTCCTGGGATGTAAGTACCACGTGATAATCAAGTAGAATCTCCACAACGTTGTTTTCGTCAATCGGAGGGAATAGTGTTTGTGGAATCGTGACTTACCGTCAAATCGACATCAAAGTCTATACTTTTTCAATCTGTTAGACGCATAGTTTAGGCAGTGAAGTACACGTGCTTTTTTTTTGTCGGTATAAGGTCGGTTGTCTTAGGAACCTCCCACATTTCAAGTAAGTATTGGTTGCTCTTTATAATTATGTAGCTTATGTAACGTAGATCGTAAATCTGTAGAAACAATGAAACATCCGTTTCAATTTTCTTTTGGTAACTACATTCATTGTTGACTGGTTTGTCACCATATTTATGTTTTCTTTAGCATTAATTTTCTATTGCTTCTCTCAAAATCAGTAAGATTTTATCATTCGTGGCAGCAAGGCTTTTTTTCCTAGTTATTCTCATTTTTTTTTTGCCTAATTTTCTTTCATAGCGGGGTATAGATTATCGTTTAGGAATCTTTTGCTAAGTTTACTTAATTTCTAAACTAACTACTTACTATCTAAACCTGTCATTGTAGTCCGTCTATTAGCTATTTAAAGCTAAGATTAGGTAAAGATTAGGTACAACTGCGTTATCCGCAAATAATCAATTTTAAAATAAGTGCTGCGTCGTTCTTTTAAGTAAATACGACAGGCTTGCTTCGTTTAAATGCATCTTCAGTAATTTTAGTAAAATTATCCCCTGAAATATCGACATGTATGGCAAAACCACTTAAAAAGTTTAGTTTTCTTTTCTTTTCTTAATATAGTACTTTACAAACAGTGACAATGTTAAAATGTGTCAACACAGCTAAATAATGACTCAGAAAGTGTTATCTTTATCTGTTTTTTTTTTGGTTTGTTTTTTTGTTTGTTGATGATTTGTGCGTAACAATGTAATTTCGTCCTCATCTTAAATAAAGTTTATCTTTGAAAATAAATTTACTCGATCATTTTGTAAAAGACATGCATCAGAGTTCAAAATACCTCTAACAAGTAGCTTACTGGACTGTTGGGGGTTGTAATGTCGTTAGGGTACATTGATCTGAAAGACGTCTTTGATTGATCTGGTTCTAGGAAACACCCAAGGAAGCTTAAGCTTGGTACACTATAGAAAGGTCGTGATGCAAAGATCATGCATTTTAAACCTTGAGAATAATACGAATTTACACTTTCTGCTTTTTTTCCTTTTAGTGACATCCCGCGTTGTCATTCTAAAAAATTGTAAACTAAAGTATTCTATTTCGAAAAAATTACTTTGAAGTTTAAAAGTCTGAGAAATATCCAGTTCTTCAAAACGCTCGAAATTCAGTCTCAGACAACCTAATTCCACCCCCCACCCCATGCGCTTCCAGCATCGTTTGGTCCTTCACCTAGTTAGTTAGTTCGCGTCCCCCCCGCCCCCCCGTCTCTTAAAAAAAAACCTGGCTACGGGCCTGGGGTAAATCCTTAAAATTAAATTACGAGGACACTGTTGTAAATTTCCCCACTCTCCCCCGAGGGTTTGGGGGTCGTGGTTACAATTGATTAGTGCATAATATTGCTTTGTCACCCATCTGTGACCACCTGTTCTTCAAATGCGACGAAATGAGTTGAAGTATAGACTACGAGTAGAGAAATAATGGGGGACTACTCGTAGTCCAGTTGAAGTATAGCTTTTACCGACAAAACCCTGCTTGTTTTCCTCAAATATATATCTTTGACTGGGGGCTTGATAAATATAGCTCGACCAGCTTTAAACAGCGTCTACCGGTAGAATTTCATGAGCAAAACCGTTAAAGATAATTAATTTAACGTGAACGTTTAACACATGGTGTCGTGGAGGGAAAGATAAGACGATGATCTTACACGTCAATGGTCCAGGGCTGAGGAGGTCGGACACAGCTTACAAGGTTTTTTTTCCCCTTTTGGTCATTTTGTTTTTGTTTTCTCTGTTTTGCTTTGTTTAATTTTTTTTTACCATATTTTGCTCATTGGCTGAATTCAATTTATTCATGTTGCTTCCCCTCATCAGCGGCTTCAAGAGGTGTTACGATAAACGTATTTCTACGGATCCCCCTAAGTGCCATGCAAGTTGTCGGCGTGTCCACTTTTCAAGTCAAGATTTCAAGTTGTCGAGATTTCAAGATGTTGACATGTTGAGTTGTCAAGTTCTCGAGATGTCGAGTTGTTGACTTGTGAAGACTGACAGTACAGGCTCAAATTAAGGAAAGAGTGTGACGGTAAGTTCATGTGAGAATGCAATGCCTGTGCGATTATCGGAGGCGAAACGAAGAGTGGAGGCCAAGTATATATTCAAGGGTATACAGTTTAATGATTCAAGAACATTACATGAGCAAGGCCTTATGTCAACTGATTAATCGTAGAATCCCATCAGGAATATACGCCATACACTTGCATATTTCCCATAATGCACCTTATTTGCCCCTTAAATTTTGTATAACCTTAGTTTTTTTATTTCTCCTGGGTATTACAGCCGTCCCAAGAGAATTTGAAAACAAAGGTTATGCAAAATTTTGCTGGGCAAATAAGGTGAATTATGGGAGATTTGCAAGTGGCGTTTTAGTCGAGCGTGGTTTCTAGGTAAGAGGGATAACGGCTAATCCTACAATGTCGTCGAATCGGTCTTTTTCTTGGTGTAAGTGCAGTTCTTCCTCTCTACAACGGCCACTTCTGTCCCCAAGGTGGCCGTTAAGAAGAGGCTCAACTGTATTTTAATCTAGGATTTCGGCAGGGGTATTTTGCAGAACGCAGAATGCAGAACGCCAAATGACTCTGAAGTTTAGTGATTAGGGTTAGGAAACTGAGCGAATCAAGTTTGAGGTCAATTTTCCCGGTATAATGATTGTAAATGGAACTTGATTCACTCAGTTTCCTAACCCTAATCACTAAACTTCAAAGTCACTTTGCGTTCTGCGTTCTGCAAATACCCCTGCCGCTTAGATTTAAACGCAGTGAATGATAGGCAACTAATTCACTGTGTTGAAAATCCAAGGTTAAAATAGCTTTCTGTAAGTTGGTCACGATCCGTGCTTCCATTTTCTTCTAGAGCAGGTATGTATATTTTAAGAACTGCAATTGCACCAAGGAAAAGGCAAATTTATATCAAGAAGGAAATTCCAAACAGATTTGCAACATTCTCGTTCATATGACCTAGCCGGTACACTCTTTCTTTAATTTGAGCCTGTATTATAGTTGTCAGCGTTCTTCTTCAAAAAGTCAACAATCTCGATATCTCCTGGACATCTCGACAACTCAACAACTTGAAATCTTGACTTGAAAAGTGGACAACTTTACAAGTCAACAATTAGACTGTTCACAGTCCCCTATTTTAGTCGTGAGATCCTCAAGATATAGCGCGTCTTACATACCAAGGGGGTGGGCGTCGGGGATTACAGCTCTAGTGGGAGAGGGCGAGAAAAATATTTTTCTCGCTTCCTCCCAAACCGCCCCCGCCCGCTAAGAACCCCCTAAGTAGGTTTTACACTCAAGCAAGATGGCAGCCCGTAACGCAAAACGCTCAATTTCGGCGATCTTACGGAAAAATAGAGAACTGTGAACGGTCTGGGCAACAACTTGCATGGCCCTCAGTAGGCTCCGTGTTGATCCCTGAGATGAATAGATTTTATTCGAAGTGGTCAGTACATGTATACTCTGAGTCCAGAGTGTGCGAAGATTGTCAGGGTTTATAACATCGATTGAAAGCTCTAAGAAAATGTGTTGATCATTGCTTTTTTGGACATTTGGTGGCTCCTAAAAGAGCCGTTGTGTAGATCTGGTATTAAAGACAAGAGGTGCGCGAGTAACCAACATTAGCTATCGCTGTAGAGGCTATGTTCAACAGAAGGTTACTTATTATAAACGCTAGAGACGCCTTAAAAGAGTAAAGAGAAGCCACTAGATAAGATAAGATCACAGCAGATCAGATCCGATAATATAAGATAAAGTACGATCTGACAGATACGATAACTGGAATAAATTTTATTTGAAGTGGTCAGTACATGTACTCTGAGTCCAGAAACTGGTTATCGGGTACTCGGTAAATGAAAACTACTGTAGAAATCAGTATTCGATAGAAAGAATCCCTCCCCTTTGACTGATTTGACCCTTACATCCTTTACACCCTTACAAAATCATCTTTTAAAAACTTTATCTGTATTCTTCTTTTTTTTATGTAAAAAGTAAATGTCAACGGGGAAATAGAGGAATAACTTGTTCATTCATTGAAATTTTCTACTGCATTGGGAGCAAGTGTGCGAAGAGTATCAAGGTTTATAACATCGATTGAAAGCTCTAAGAAAATGTGTTGATCATTGCTTTTTTGACATTTGGTGGCTCCTAAAAGAGCCGCTGTGTAGATCTGGTATTAAAGAATGGACTTCACTTGCTACTATTGTACTTCGTGACGGCCTTGCTACCCTCACTGATGCGTGCTTTGCGAGTTCTCCTGGAAGGAGCACAACCTCGTTCCCAGGGTTCTCTCCTACCCGTCCCTACGGAGCGAGAGAGAGAGAGACGGGTAGGAGAGAGAACCTGGGAACGAGGTTGGAAGGAGCAGTCTGGTGGGTGTCTGTATTTCGGTTACTTATTATAAACGCTAGAGACGCCTTAAAAGAGTAAAGAGAAGCGACTAGATAAGATAACATCACTGCAGATTAGATCAGATAATATAAGATAAAGTACGATCTGACAGATAAGATCATCGCATCTGTGTGGAGACTGGACGCTGTCTCCCACGGCTGGCTGGAGAATGGCGGCTGCAAAGTTAATTTTGTTGTCATGTTTCGTCGCGGTTGTTGGATATTTTACCTACAGGGAGCTGCAAGTTGGCACGCTCGGTTTCGTTAAGAAAATTCACATACCAGCCAAGCCGTCTGATGTGTTCCAGAAATTGTTCGACGATCCTGAATTTTACCTTAAAATCCATCCATTATGGTACGTATTTTTCAGAACTCTTTTCCACAATCGCGAGGTATCTTTCGATATCTTTCGAGTACTACTTGCCCAACTTGGTTTAAATATCACTGATTTTGCTTATGCCCTGTGGTTTTCAAAAGCCACGGTGTAGGTGCGAGTTCGACAGAAGAACAAAATCTTAGTGATCTGAATTTGAAATGCGTGACCGCATGTGCACACGAAGAATTTTTGTGTTTAGGAATTTCGTAATGTTTTGGTCACGACATGACAGTAAAAGCTAGGCAATGTGAAAACTGTGGGCTTTAATTATTGGAGCGATTGCAGAATACCCACATATTGCTTAATTGGTTCCCTAAACGTATTTACTCTACGTTTTATTGCAGCACTGGTGTTAGCAACATTGTCAGATTCAAAGACAATGAAGGACGAAGAGTTGTTCAGTTTGATATCCACGAGAGGGCAGTTGTACTTGGATTCTATGACACTGGCAACATAACATTTCAAGTTACGAGTAAGGAGAAAGAGAAAAACACTGCCACCCAAACTACAGCCTTTCCGATTAATGGAATGCTGCAAGTCAATCAAGAATTCCACATGTCTGATTCTGAAGGTGGTGGAACTCTGCTGGAAGACCATGTATCATTTACAGCACCTCGTATTCTTGCAAGAATTGCCTTAAGCGAAGCACATTCTGCACACTCTGCTATACTTGAAAATACTAGACAACAATTAATGGAGCTTTCTCTGCAGGCTGGTAGTAAATAGATTAATTTTTTCCCTGAGCAACGGGGATCCAAATTCCTGAACCGGGCTTTCATGTCGAGGTCACAATGTTACTTGTTGTTTTTGTTAACGCTGACTTCATTTTAAACTTCGTTGAAATTACAGCGGGAAGTACAATGTAAATGGTTTATTCATTTCCTTCCTAATAGATATATCACCAGGTTTATTGTTAATGAGGGGTGATAAAAGTATCTTATCACGACGGTTGTCAGCTTACACCTAACACAAAACTGATTAAAAATATTCATTCTAAAGTGCAAAAAAAATTCCATAACGCATACTTAAGTACACTCAACAAATAAAATTTGAATAAAACCGCAGAAACAAAATGAATTGTCAATTCCGTTGTAGTGGGTGTCAATTGACGTCATCGCGATAAAGTGGTTTGTTGTCATATCACGGTTGTCCTGATTCGTGATGGCGTCGGTAAAGTTCATCGTGGTTGCGTGTTTGGTGGCTATTCTCGGCTATTTTATTCACAAGGAACTGCAAATGGAAACTTTCGCTTTTACACTAACCAAGCACATACCGGCAAAGCGCTCTGATGTTTACCGAAAGTTTTTTGATGAACCAGAATTTTGGTTGAAAGTCCACTCCAACTGGTAAGCAAAATTAAACCCCAGGACACGGTTTGTGTGACGTAACTCCTGAACTTGAACCCCAACCCCTAATGCTGAACTGAAACCTTCAGTCTGGTGGCAACCTCAAAGGCACCAGCAAATTATACGCACTCGATCTTCTGTTAATTTTTCTAATGTACCGTGATGTGCATAATTTACGCCTACGTAAAAATGTAAACAAGTCTGAAACGAAATGTCAACGGTAGTTTAAGTTTGACTCCTGCATAAAAAAGAGCTTTGTGAGGGTTTTTATTCTGGGCATTAAGCTTTTCATTTCCCGCTTACAACGGGAAAGAGGAGCATATCTTACGTAAAAGCTTCTGCTAACTTTAGACTAAGCGAATCGTGCGTGCTATTTGGCATGGAGGAAAAACGTTACCAATAGGTCCAATAGCCATCAGCCGCTCACACGATGGTTTCGATGTTTTTAGTTTTGTGAACAGATCTTAAATCGAAATATAAGGGTATCAAAATATAATCTCCACTGCACTTAATTCTTAGGCTTTTCATTTCAAATTATTGCCCAACTACAATGAAGTTGTCTTTTGCGTGACTAATCTCATCATTTAATAGGTCACGCGATGTTTTCACAATAATGTATCGGTCAAATCGAAGCTTCAACATCCCCCCGGGCATAATCCGGGCATTTGACACCTTTCCCGTCCAGGGGAGGAGGGAATTTGATTATCAGAGTCTTCCAGGGGATGAGGATGGCGAATTTGATCCCCATGCGTTAGGGGTGGGGAATTTGAACTGCACCCTCGATTTCATGTGAAATCTCTGGCGTGGTAAGCTATCATGGGGACGCGGTGTTAGAGGATTTTCGTGGAACGGATTGTGCCTTTGTGGCCAATTGGTTACAAGGAAAGGGCTTAGACAAGCTTTGTGCCGTATTTGAAGGTATTTAAATTTAACGATTTTTAATATTGGATTCAGGCTTTGAATATATGAATGTGTGCGATTCAATACAACAATAAAAAGGTCAACAGAGGTAAATTACTTTGACCTGCCGCATGTATGTTCTATAACTAAGGTGAGCGATGATGCATGCCAGTGAAATGGTCATGATGTAGTAATCTCAATAGGTGGGATTTCTTTATAGAACGCTGTGTATGTTCCATGACACATGAAGAAAAGCTGAGCATTCAGTGACCTTGTAGCAGCGATTTCCGCCGCTTTGCACGAGACTTTTCTTCGTAGTAAATACGCTAACAGACTGAGTGTTTCTCAGTTTTTGTTATAGTAAATGCGAATTATTTGCTGTATTTATAAAGATTTTGTTCGACAACTGAACGGTGTTTCTGCCGGCCTTCTGTCATTTATGTGCCTGTGAAATGTCCCTAGGGTAGGGGCATTTGATCACCTGAATGGACCCTAGTGTGGGACATTTGAACGGCATTTTGGCGTTTCAAAAACGTCAAATGCCCGGGGGGTTACCCGAGGGGATTTTGAAGCTTCGATTTGACCGATACATAAATTTAAAGTAAGAAAGTTTTTATATCATAAGTTAGAGCAAAATTACTTAAACGTTTATACTTTTAAGGCATTTCAGTTTAAAATAATGTTGAGCTTTTACATGTCCTTTTGTGATTTGAGCTAATTATGCACCAATCATTTGAAGCCCCCCCACCCTACCCCACCCCATTGGAGAATACCCGGGATAAGCCAGGAGTTTTCACCTGGTTTTCACTCAATTTAGGTTCCCTGGTAGTCGGGGAATACACCTTTTTTCACGGCTTTGCTATACAATGCGAGGGCTGAGCGGGAGTTGGCGGGGATTTCACTCGCGCTTCGCGCCCTCTTTTGGAAGAATGGGTTAAAGTTGCATGTTCACCATACTGCGCATGTGGCAAACCGAACGCATGATCAGTCAATGGTGTTGGTGCGACATTGAAGAAGGATGCACTTTCAAGTGGTTCCATTACTCTTGTGTTGGGATGGCAGAGGACACAGTTCCACCAGACATCAACTTGGCACTTGGACTCTTGCCCCTCAGAAGACACGTGGTATGGCGTGATTCTGTGGGTGTTGAGAGTTCAGGGCCAGGGCTTAAAATCAGAGTGCACAGATATTTTTCATCAGAGCTTTCTATGGTTGTTGCGCCATACTGACGAGCCCCAAAAGGGCGAAACAGCTGTCTATGGCTACAATCCCGCTCTGTTTTTGAGTTCTTTCGGTGTCGTGTTGATGTCTTGCAGAGTTAATTTTTACGTAGTACGATCAGCATTGCAGTATTCTGCTTGCAGAAATTAATATGTCTAAAATAGTTTTGTCCTGGTTAGCATTCACCTATAGAAAATTGTTTATCATACATTATTAGGGAGGGGGAGTTCACTCTGAATTTTTTCCCTGCAAGGTGGGGTTTTCACTGCATTTCACTGACAGTAAAAGTGAATGCCCCAGGTATCCCCAGTTGAGGGTGGGGGGAGTTCAAATGACTGGTGCATTACATGCTGTTTTATTTCCAAGGGAAATACAACCCTTTGCTAACTTTCATCTACAGGTTTCATTCTTACCGTGTCTTTTGGGAGCTTAAGAAAAGATGTTTTTGAGCAACGCATGTCAGCTAGAAGTGAAGCATTTTCCCTTTTAGTATGCCTTGATGCTACCAAATTTGTATTCTTAAAGGGGCTATGTCACCCCTGCCGCATGCACGAGCCAATGAAAACAAACTTGAAAAAGTCAACCCGACTTTTTCAAGTTCTGTCAGAGATTTTTGGAAGGCTGTTTTTATCTGAGACGATTTGCCTGAAAATTTGGTCAAAATCACGCCCCAGGATTGCAAAAAGGCTACTTCTAGTTGACGTGCGTTGCTTAAGCTCCCCTTTCTATTTTAGCGTGGGCATAACCAACATCATTAGATCACAAGACAAGCATGGACGAAAAACAGTTCAGTTTGACTTGCATGAGGAGGTGCCTGGCCCTTTTTTTGGATACCCCAGCAAGGTCCATGTTGAAGTACCCATGACTGTGAAAGAAATACAAGAAAATGAAGCTACCCACACGTCAACCACCCAGTTTCACGGTTGGTCTCAATTCGATCAAGAATTTCGTTTCTCTAATGCAAAAGAAGGTGGAATGATGCTTGAAAAGCGCTGTCAGTATACATCTGCCAAGGTTGCTATAAGATATATCGCACCTATAGCACTCACCCTCCACAAAGACATTATGGAAAACACCAGGAAATATTTCATGGAAGTTGAAACAAAGAACTCCTAAGAAATTTTGCATCGTGATACACCTTTCTCACTTTCTACAACCGAAAATAGTATCAAAATACGCAATTTCTCACTAGAAATATCACTTGTAATAAAAGAACAATCATTGATCCATCATGTTTGTAAAGATTTTTCAAAAATGGGTGAGTATAGTGTTAACTTGTAGAATTTTTAGATATAGATGTTTCCAGCCTCTTCGGTAGCCTGAGAAAACAGCCGACATTTCGCGACAGCATCATAGGGTTTCCCGCGAAATAAAGCCATTGGTGGCGTCGCGGAATGTCGGCCATTTTCTGTGTCAAGCGCCTCAAGCACTGCCTCACCCCACGAGCACGTTTTTCTTGTCAAAGAAAACTTGCAGCAACACACTGTTAGAAATTTTCAATCGGTTCGCTAGCGACGAGGAATCACTGTAAATCTCATAGGGCGCGAAATTCAGTTAAAATAGGCATTTTGTTTAGGACTTGAAACGACAGCGGCTGAGGAGAGCTTTACAGAACTTTTCGCGATTTGAGTAAATTAGTCGGAAAACTTTCACGGCGGTAGTGTGCCGAGTGTATTGAACGTCAACCACAAACTAAATCCTCGATGCGATCATTTACTTAGAACTTTTTTCGCAGCAAATTTATTTGCCAGGTAGTAGCTATTTGCCCATTTATCCAACAGGTGCATAAAAAATAAATAATTGTGTTTGCACAATTTAGCCCGAGCAAAGTTTGCTTTGGTAGACTCCAAGTCCCCTCGTCAGATAAGCTCGCTCCACTCGCTTACAAAAACCTAAAAAGCTTGCTCCGCTCACTTTATTTTAACTCGTGAGGTCGACTTGTGGGAAGTCCACTTCTATTGTTCCTCGGTTAGTTTGTCACTTCTATCAATGCAAGGGCCCTTCCAAACCTTAAACGTCCGAAGGGCCGAAAAAAATGTTTTAAGACCAGGCCCCACATATCAGGGTCTGGATGACCGCCCCCAGCCCCCCCCCGCCCCCTTATCTGAAGGTCTGGATCCGCCACTGGCAATAAAAGTACACTGCTACAATGTCCCGCACCCGCATTTCTTGTCCGTGTTTGGTTTTTATTTCCCCATCTTATAAAGAGAATTAAACTATTCTATCATTGATGTTGTGTCGCTGTAGAAACTGGAATGTTGTAACAGTAAAAGAAAGGAGTATTTTGGAATATTTTACTGGAAAATGAGATAATGTGAATGCCTTGAGCTCCAGCCTTCTGGCGGGAAAGGCGAAACGACCCTTGCCGTTGTGTGCCAGTTGTCACGTGGTCTATATATTACCTTATAGATTCGTCATGGCGTCGGTAAAGTTCGTAGTGGGGTCGTGTTCTGCGGTTGTTCTGGGTTATTTTACTTACAGGGAACTGCAAGTTGACACTCTGGACTTTACACTAACCAAGCACATCTCAGCGAAACGATCTGATGTTTATCGGAAGTTTTGTTATGAACCAGAATTTTGGTTGAAAGTCCACCCGAATTGGTAAGCGAACCGGGGTTATATTTTCATTCGATGTAGGTGATGTTGTTTCGGGGAGTATATTTATAAACATGATTTTCGCATATAACAGATCTTAGATCGAAAATAAAAGCAGCATAAAACTCTTCACGACAAAACTAAAGGATTTCTTTAAGCTTTTTAAACAGTAAACTTGCCCATAGCGTGACTTCTCTTAACATTAGGTCACGCGATGTTTTCAATGATAAACAATACAAACAATGAACAATTTTAAACAATGAAGATGCGCTTTCAGAAAACAGTGATTACGACAATTTATATTACAAGTTACAAGTGCTATATATCACACTAGTGAAAAGCTAAAATTAAAAAAAAATACAATTTATTGTAAAGAAACATTACTTATAATGTTTGTGTTTGTTTACCTCTTAATTTTAGCGTTGGCGTGACTAACATTATCAGATCGCAAGACAACGATGGACGTAAAACAGTTCAGTTTGACATGCACGAAGAGATGCGCGTTTTAGGAATCTCCAGCAAGTTTGAAATTCAACTGACTGTCAAGGAACTCCAAGAAAATGTAGCTACGCAGATGTCAGGGAGCCTTTTTAAAGGGTGGTTTCAATTTAATCAAGGATTTCGTTTCACTGATGCTAAAGAAGGTGGAATAATGCTTGAGGATAGCTGTCAATATACAGCTCCCAGGTTTTTTGCGAGATATATCAGGGGTGTAGGTCTCACCCAGCACACTGCAATTACTGAAAATACCAGAAAATATTTCATGGAAGTTGAGAAACAGAACTATTAAAAGAGAGACGTCACTAAGACAAATCATCCATGCTTACTTTTAACATATTCAACTTTTTCAGAAAAAAGACTGATCCATCATTCAGTATTGAATGTTCCTTCGCATGAGCAGCTCAGCGGATTTCAGTACTCCATTCCTACGCATAAATTAAAGTTATTGAGAAATGATACATCACAGTGCGGGTTTTTTATGAAATGTGTTGATTGTAATGCTTTTCAATTGACGATATGAATCGAATATGAAATAAAAACAAGAGAAGTAGGGGAAGAAGGAATAGAAGGGAACAAAATTGTTAGCCATGACCCAAGCAGTCCTTAGTGAATAAACTACTTTAATAAAAACACAGAGGGCTGGTTATTTAAACTGAGTTTAGCCATTGTTTAACAAAACAGCGTTCTAAGCTATTTTCAGTTTTATTAACGTCACGGTTTTTATCTGAACACTTTTTATCCCGAGCAGTTTCATGAAACCATATAGCGTAGACTAGAAAAGCGTTTTTCTTCTTAAAATAACCCATTTAGGAAGAGATCTGTACGCCCAAAGATTTCTGAAACCGCGGCCTAAGTAACTGAAGTAAGACTCTGTTAAATAACCGACCCCGGCAGAGTCTGCGAGTTATTTGCATGCGCAGATGGTTTACATCTCTAGCAGGGTAACACTGCGTAACACTTCTTATCAAGTCTTCCAACCAAGAAAATCGATTAGCCGTATGAAGATTTTTTAGATCGCAGTTGTCATACCCGAAAGAAGGGCTCTGCACCTCAACATCGCTATATATCGAGGAAAAACTGAGTAGTCTCTGGGCTACCCTTAGACAAAATTTTTGACGCCTTGAGCTTTTCATCAGTTCTTTTTAATCACGCAATCAAATAATCAATCAAGAAGTTGAATTCCTTGATATCTTGGAGGTGGTGCCGTGTAGTTTCTTCAAAGACACTAAAACGTTTTCCCCGCCTCATTAAAAATAGCTGAGGTGCTGAAAGAAAGATTAAAAAAAAGGGAAAAACGGCTCCGGGCAAGTTATACAGACGGGGTAGTGGGCCACGATGCAAGGCTGGGAATTCGAGAACTTAAGAGCGGCTGTCTGTAGATATCGACCAGGGGTGGGAAAAATAAAAATTTCGAAAAATCCAAAAAAAATTCAGTGGACTACCCTAGGTATCTTAGTAATGAAAATATAAATTTTACTTTCATCGGTTAAATATTTTGGCAATACAGCGAGTGTAAAGATTGACCGCTTCACGACCTCCACCGGGCCGCTTTTTCGGGACGCGCGATAGGTTAACGAAAAAAGCTCGATCTTAGTCTAATTCAAACATCATTCAATTCCCAATGCTTCTCATCGTATTAAAAGGATTTCAAAATACATTTTGAGTGGTAATATGCTTCAATTGATTGCAACCAGAATATTTTACGGATTTTAAGATACTCGAATAATTTTGAGGATTTCACCTGAGCAAAATTTTGTCGAAATTCGAAGGCCTAAAATTCAACCCGATACATCGTTTTAAGAAGAAATAGATATCTGACATTAAAAAGCAATCTTTAAGCTTTCGAAATATGGGTTCAAAACTTTGGGCAACATGTGAAATGAATTTTTGGGAAAGCGAAATTCAGGGAGCGCTTGAGTGAAATTTGACCTCTCTGAATTGGCAGTTATGACGTTCGGCGCGACACGGTGAATTCGAAAACAAATCGTTCAGCCCAGGTACGTTTAATTCAGGCGATTCCAAGTCCCACAATGATACACACGTAATTGAAAAAAAGTAAGATGGAAAATTGTACCTCAATGTTTAGCCAAAGAGAAGGTCAATCCCGGCTTTTTATCGTAACCTGTAGCTTAACACTAATGTAAACGTGAAGGTCAAGTACTCGTATCACGACACAGCAAAGTGTTCAAACTTTACACCAAATATCTATCTTTTCTAGTAAATATGAGGTCGGCAATATTTTTGTTTGTACCTTATGTCCTTGCTTGGGGAGTATATATACTAACAAAATATGTTAGCTGTTACGTGAAGTCGAGAATGCGTTACATAACATGACAGACACCAAGAGATTTTGTCTTTCGTGGTAAAAAAATGCCATTTCTTATGAACATGTTATAACTCTACTATTTTTTTCTCTCCATTTACCTCGCAGCTTTACGATCGCAAACATGTGAACCCAAACGTCATGAAATGTGTCAAATAGTATTCATTAGCGTTATGTAAATACATGTTCTTTTTGTTTGTTTGCTTTAAGACAAATGTTACTTTTCCATTCCCATATTAATTAGTTCTAATCTATAACGACTGCGAAATATCCTAACACGTTGTGTAGAAGCGGGTCACCGAGACCGCTGGTTGGGGTGAGTGTGGTTCAAGTACCAGATACTTGAGCACAGAGAACCTACCATCAGGGAATGCAGCCGATCAATTGAGCTCCACATTACAGAAACACTGCCAACCAGTTTTGCCAACTGTGGTTAAAAACTGAAGCAGAGCTGTTATTAGCCAGGGCGGGTAAGTTTGAGACATGATTATACATCTATGTCTTTTAAAAACTCACTTTTCCGTTTTTGTTTTTTTTTTTTTGCTTCATATTGTTAGTTATGATTTTCCATCACTCTCTTCTTTGTCTTTTCCTCGCAAGAAATTTTTTCTTGGAATTTTGGCGTGAAAGGTTTTTGGGATTTCTCCGATCCTCAAATCTTCCTTAAAAATCTAATGGCTATCCCCAGTCCACAACAGAACTCGGGAGACCAAGCGCAGTTTGCTCTCAATCTTAAGGGAATAGGAAATAAAAATTCCTTGCTTTATCGTCATTTTCACTTTTGTCCCCGGTGTATTTTAATTTGATCACTCAAAATTTCAAATGACGATTTGGCCGAAGCACCGTGACGAATTTGGCAGCGGATGGCGCTGCCAACAAATGTGATGTAAAGTTCCCCTGGCTCTAGCCCCCCATCATGTTAAAAAGAGAAGGAGGAAAGAAAGGACGCTTTCTTTTGCGCAGTCAAAGTTGATCTGCAGCCTTACGATTTGGCAAGCCACAAATTAATTTAAATTGAGGACCAGACTAAGCATAAACTCGCCTTCCTGTAAAAGGAAATCCAGCGCTATAAATGGGAGACTACCTTCCCCCATTATAATAGCTTTTTTTATTTTCTTTGTGAGCAATATGTAGGGCGTGTCGTGGGTCGCTGACGGAGGAGGCAAAGCCTCAACCACCAGAGGAAATTTCCACCACCTGTTACAGAGAAACACGGCGCACGTTCCCTCGTAAGGTCTATGTGCAGGAAGAATCGGTGGTGGCAATTTCCTCTGGTGGTTGGGGCTTTGCCTTCTTCCGTCAGCGACCCACGACACGCCCGACATTTTGCTGAAAAAGAAAATAAAAAAGCTATTATAATGGGGTAAGGTAGTCTTCCATTTATAGCGCTGGATTTCCTTTTACAGGGAGGCGAGTTTATGCTTAGTCTGGTCCTCTGTTTAAATTTATTTGTGGCTTGCCAATGACAAATGTACACGCCAAAAAGTATCAATCAGAATGATAATTCGAAAAGGCACAGAGTAGACATAGATATTTGAGTTAATTAAAGTATACAGTACTAAATATTTTAGCTTCGTTCAAAAGCGCCATCATCACTTAGAGTACTACACTTACGAGATGCAACTGGCACAAGTATCATCGTAAGGCTGTAGATCAACTTTGACTGCGCAAAAGAAAGCGTCCTTTCTTTCCTCCTCAGAGCCAGGGGAAATTTACATAACATTTGTCGGCAGCGCCATCCGATGCCAAATTCGTCACGGTGCTTCGGCCAAATCGTCATTTGAAATTTTGAGTGATCAAATTTAAATACACCTGGGACAAAAGTGAAAATGACGCTAAAACAAGGAATTTTTATTTCCTATTCCATTAAGATTGAGAGCAAACTGCGCTTGGTCTCCCGAGTTCTGTTATGGACTGAGAATAGCCATTAGATTTTTAGGGAAGATTTGAGGATCGAAGAAATCCCAAAAACCTTTCACGCCAAAATTCCAAGAAAAAAGTTCTTGCGAGGAAAAGACAAAGAAGAGAGTGATAGAAAATCATAACTAACAATATGAAGCCAGAAAAAAAAAAAACGGAAAAGTGAGTTTTTAAAAGATATATATGTATAATCATGTCTCAAACTTACCCGCCCTGGCTAATAACAGCTCTGCTTCAATGTTTAAACCACAGTTGGCAAAACTGGTTTGCAGTGTTTCTGTAATGTGGCGCTCAATTGATCGGCTACATTCCCTGATGGGTAGGTTCTCTGTGCTCAAGTATCTGGCACTTGAACCACACTCACCCCCAACCAGCGCTCCATATTCACACTCTGTGTGGTCGCACATCAGCGAGTAGTACACGTCTGCTATAGCCGAGCTCTCGCTGCCGAAAACTTTATTTCTAACGAAAATCGCACTATAAAGAAATCGATGAAGGTATATAAGGTATTGCGAAAGCGGTCTCGGTGACCCGCTTCTACACAACGTGTTAGGATATTTCGCAATCGTTATAAATTAGAATTAATATGGGAATGGAAAAGTAACATTTGACTTAAAGCAAACAAACCAAAAGGAACATGTGTTTACATAACGCTAATGAATACTATTTGACACATTTCATGACGTTTGGGTTCACATGTTTGCGATCGTAAAGCTGCGAGGTAAATGGGGAGGAAAAAAAAAGTTATAACATGTTCATAAGTGATAGCATTTTTTTACAAAGAAAGAAAAAAATGTCTTGGTGACTTCACGTAACAGCATTCCTTGACACACGTCGAGTGCGCAGGGGTTTCGCTGCAGTTTGCCTCAGTTTTTGCGGTCATCAAAACAAGCAAGGACATAAGATACAGACAAAAATATTTTCGACCTCATATTTACTAGAAAAGATAGATATTTGGTGCAAAGTTTGAACACTTTGCTGTTTCGTGATACGATTACTTGACCTTCATGTTTACATTAGTGTTAAGCTACAGGTTACGATAAAAAGCCGGGATTTGACCTTTTTGACTAAACATTCAGGTACAATTATATTTTCATCTTACTTTTTTTCAGTTACGTGTGTATCACTGTGAGACTTGGAATTGCCTGAATTAAACGTACCTGGGCTGAACGATTTGTTTTCGAATTCACCGTGTCGCGCCGAACCTCATAATTGTCAAGTCAGAGAGGTCAAATTTCACTCAAGCGCTCCCTGAATTTCGCTTTCCCAAAAATTCATTTCACATGTTGCCCAAAGTTTTGAACCCATATTTCGAAAGCTTAAAGATTGCTTTTTAATGTCAGATATCTATTTCTTCTTAAACCGATGTATCGGGTTGAATTTTAGGCCTTCGAATTTCGACAAAATTTTGCTCAGGTGAAATCCTCAAAATTATTCAAGTATCTTAAAATCCGTAAAATATTCTGGTTGCAATCAATTGAAGCATATTACCACTCAAAATGTATTTTGAAATCCCTTTAATACGATGAGAAGCATTGTGAATTGAATGATGTTTGAATTAGACTAAAATCGAGCTTTTTTCGTTACCCTATCGCGCGTCCCGAAAAAGCGGCCCGGTGGAGGTCGTGAAGCGGTCAATCTTTACACTCGCTGTATTGCCAAAATATTTAACCGATGAAAGTAAAATTTATATTTTCATTACTAAGGTACCTAGGGTAGTCCACCGAATTTTTTTTGGATTTTTCGAAATTTTTATTTTTCCCACCCCTGATCGATATTTACAGACAGCCGCTCTTAAGGACATATGAAATTGTAGGGAAGGTGACAGGTCAGTATGATGAACTAAACGGAAAAAAAGTTTTTCTCTTCTTTTTAAATAATATTTAGCATTTTTCTTACCAATCCAGGAGTACACAATATCGAGCACTCATTACTGGTTTGTGGGGTTTCGGTATTTTTTGTTGTTGTTGTTTTTGTTTGTTTTTGTTTTTTCACTAACTATTTCATGTATGTGCTCATAAAGTGTATCGTGCATTTCAATTTCATGTTTTTAAAATGGCGTATCATTCAGCTGATCCTTCAACAGTGATAAAGCAAGCTAGGTAAACAATAACTTCTCCATTTAAGCCTGGATCTTCGTGTACTTCAAGATCTCAAAAATTATTTGAGGTGTTCTTCCTATCTTCAGGCTTTTACAGGAACCAGAGTTCAAGGACTTCTGCACCAAAGTTCTGGGAGTTTTACAAAGTCGTGATCGTGGTTTCGAGTGTACAAATGTTTTAAGGCGATTGTTTTTGTTATTAGCTGCAACAAGACAGAGAAGAAGGTATGTTGCCTTAAGTGAGTGATACACGGTTTAATATCGTAAAAGAAAAGAACCAGACCAGCATTATTGTTACAGTTTGATCAATAGTTTGATCACCATTTGAACCACATACATGTATTTTGATCAGCTGACCTGATCATGAACTGTCCGTCCGGGGAAGGTTAGGGTTAGGGTTAGCCATTTGTTTTGTCAGAGCCCTTCGAAAAACTTGTTCAAAGAGTCAGATAATGTTGACCTCTCTGAGGAAAAATGTGAAACACCTATTAAAACACCTACCATACCTTGGTGGGGGTTGAGGGTGAGAGTAGAAAGTGAAATGTCCTGATTGGAAAAGATATCAGGTTTTTGTAGCTGGGGTAGCCATGCTGGATAAAGGCCCTGATTGGTCTCAGGGAGTGAGGGGGGTTCTGGGAGGTCCCTTCTCAGGGTGTTGAAATCAGGTGGTCCAGGGAAGATTCCACATCACTCTCTGGTAAAGTGAAGGCCATTCCTTTAGCCAGCCACAGGGAATTAAAGGAACCTACATATATGGTAGGACTCTCCTGAGCAAAGCAAAGATTAGACCAGATGTTCCCACGCTGAAATGGATATTTCTTTCCAAAGGCTACAATCTGAATGTAATTATTCAGCCTTCCAAAGTGGCATTTTTAGGAGAGTCGTAATTTAATCCCTCCTCCCAAATTAAGGGAACATTTGTGACTCCCCTAAAATTGCCTGTGTAGAAGGCAGGATTGTCACTAAGATTGCAAGATACTGGGTAAATATAACAAATAGGCGGGGAATCAAACAGCTGGGAATTTATTTTGGTTCCATTTTTCTACTGTTTTCCAGCGAAAGTAGCCGGGGGCCACATTCATAGTAGCTGGGGGAAATCCCCAGCACCCGATTCTTAATGACAGCCAACAATACCTACAACAACAATACCTTTATTCGCCTTGTACTTAATTACATACATTAAAGAAAGAAGAAAATATAATATATATTTATTTGTACTTAATAAGGCCTGGAGCTGAAATAATCCCAAGATTTTCTAGCCTGTTCTCCAGCCCTGAGAAGGCTTCCATGAATGGCGATGATGTTGACCTTCTCCACTGTAAATCAATTCAGTGCAAAAATAGTAACAAAACCAACAACATGCATTCCATGCACACTCATTTCTATGATGTAATTTAGTTTCTCTTTCCATTTATGTTAGTTTACCAACTCAATTGGTTGATGAACTGAAAAATGTTGCCAGTGAACCCCAGCAAGGTTCTAAAAGGTTGCGTCTTCTGTGTGCTGCCATCTTACGTGAGATAACTCCCACCAGCCAGCTTGTTATTGCAAGTGTGGATCCACCCATAGAACAGAAGTGTATTCCAATAATCTTACCTCTATCTTGGGTACAGGTAGGTGTGGTTGTGCATTTGCTTGTAATAAAGTGGTATTTTGATCTTTGTCGTAGATTTGGAAGTGTTCATCTCAATTTTTTGTTCTCTCCTTTATAAGCAAAACAAGGCACTGTATTGTGTGTCTCCACCCAGGTTAATTTGCTGGCAGAATTTGCTCAAATAAATAAAGTGAAACATGTTAGTTTCAACTCTATTTTGTACATTTGTACAATCTACCTATTAAACTAAATCATGCACTCACTAAACATGTACTATGAAGGTGTAACAACAAGCAAACCTGTACAAAGCAAGCAGCACCTGTGCAGCACTGTGTGACTCCACCTTTTTGGTTGCACAGTGCTTACTTCTCTGTCTGCAGCATTCACAAATCCATTGAGCATTGGAAGCCAAATATTGTGTGCTACATGCATAATGTTTGCAGTTTTCAAATAATATTATTCTAAAACAGTGTTAAAGCAGCACTAAATGTCACTGCTTAAATGCTGCCACGTTTTCTCTCACTAATGCACCCACTATTGTGAAACTATCCGTACCATAAAAGCCATGCAGGAATGTTGCAGATTACGTACAATGTACTTTTGGCGCTATATGTGAACAGAAGTTATTATCAAAAGTAGTGTTAGAAATAATGAGGAAAGCAGTCTGTTTTTTCTTACAATGAATTGAGAACTTATTGTAAAAAAGTTTTTCGCCTGGTGTGCAGAATGAAATTTCCATTGTGATTTAGGCCATAAAGTGGTTTGTACCTTGTGAACTGAACAATCGAAGACAACAAGACAACATTTTTTGTCTCGCTGATGCAGAGGTCAAACAAAACTCAACTCTTTTTTATATTTTGAAAATGTGTGTGACTCTACTGAGACAAATTGTATTGTGCTTGCAACTTCCCTTTCCAGTGGCAGATCCAGGGGAATCACGGTCCGGGGGCCCCCCTTATCAGACCTGCATGACGCTTGTTTGAGACTGATTTTCTTACATCAACGGGATTATATATATCACTTTTTAACTGGCTGATTGTTTTAATGAAATGCACATTGCATATTGCCACTAAACTAAATTCCAGGGATATTAAAAAATGTAATTATTATTGTTTTTGGGTACCCTCCTATGATCTGTTCACCTCTGCTCACAAAGCAGTATTTCCTCCGTTAATGGTGACAGGAGTTCACAGATTATGAAACACGTGGTCATCAGTAATTTGCCAGTCCTTTCCGAACCAAAGTTTGGACCCCTTCCCCCCAATCCAAAATTCCTGGATCCGCACCTGCTGTCATACAGTGATATTTCTCATTTCGCCCTTGAATCCTTCTGATATTGCACCTCCCATCTACTACCCCTTGAATATTGACCCACTTTGGTCTTTTATTTATTTATTTACTTATACTACTACATGAGAAATTTCTGCAATTTGATTGGCTTAGAGCAGTGGTATTTCAGCTTAATTTGAAATACCTACATGTGAAAATTACAAACCTTTTGCGGGTAGTAGTATAAACAAATAATAGCATGATTTGTACGTGATATTTGCGCAAATACCACTCGTGATATTTCAAAATTGTCTCAAATTTCACTCGCCTAACGGCTCATGAAATTACGTATAACAATTTTGAAATATCACTCGTGGTATTTATGCCAAATATCACTACTAATCATGCTATTACCTATACTTATTTTATTTAATTTCAGGGCCAGGATAGAGGCTACTGGTCAAATCATGCCCCACAACTTGTTCAGTACGTAGTATTAGTGTGTTATAATGCTTATACATATGTACTAGATAGGCCATTTCCAGGTTGCTTCAAACCTCTGTTCCAAAGTGAGGGCCTCATGAGGTATAAGTGCAAATATTTCATTGCCATGCATGCAAATAAAACTCATTTTCAGAACAAAGGTTTTGCTCTCTTAGCCTCATTTTGAAAGTGGCCTATACATGTTCATGATCAGAAATAGGAATTATCAGTTTTGAAATTCATTCATTTTGTACATTTCTCTTTAATAGTTTGCTCATTCATGTATTATGTTAATACAAGATTATGATCACTATAATGATTGTACCAGCCATTTGTTTGGCAATTATTTCATTGTAAAAATATTGAGTTATTTAATGAATCTCTAGGTCTGCATTATGTGTAGTATGGTCTGTACATTCTTTTTTTTCTGATAATGTCTTCCTATAAAATACCTATTAAGGATTATTTTTTCTTCAGGTGGTTGACCAAACCAGGGATTCCTGTGGAGCTACAGACACTATCACTTGGGTCTTTGCAGTTGCTGATGCATGTGGATGATAACATAATATCACAAGGTATTCATACATCTGCCAACTCTCTTGTATTATCCGGGAGTCTCCCAGATACGGCGCCAATCTCCCGCTCTCCCATGCAGGTCACTATATCTCCCGGATAAATTCATCTTTTGAGTTTTCCTGTGCCTTAGTTTGAGAGTTAGCGCATTTTTAGCTCAAAACTTCAATTTTTCTTATTTGCAGTATATATACAGTTTCTGGGGCATTTTTGTACGTATTTAGTCATTGACAAAGATTATTTCTGGCATCAAAACAATGATAATGTGAATTTTAATAGTATGTGCTTCATGTCCTAAGCCATTCTTATTGGCGGCTGGGTCTTATCGGGGCAGGAGGTTCATTGAAATTAGGCAGGGTGGGGTAGTAAAAAAAAGAGAGTCTCCAGATTTTAGATCTCCAGAGGTTGGCATCTCTGGGTTTTACGCTTCCACGTTTTTTCCAACTTTTGCTTGGGACCAGTAAGTGACTAATACGTGCCTTAAAATATGTAAAGATGCCAAGTTGATTGTTTTGTGAAGATGCCAATCTGATTCATTGAAAAGTAACAAAAGATATAGCTGCTCAAAAAAGTTTCTCAACTTTGTGGAACAATATCTTCACTCTCTTCTAATTTGGTCGCTTTTAACTTGGAAGGTTTCCTAATTTTAGGGGGCTCTTTTAAGCAGTGTCAATTTAAATTCGCTAACTTGGTTTTCATCGAAGCTTGAAAAAAGCATGGAATTCGAAGGGTCTATTGATGCAGTAGTCACATCATTATGAAGGGCAGCTTTGCTCAATGCAATGAAATCATGTAAATACTGTGCTGTCATAATAAGGATTAATTATGTTCTTACAGTGTATCTACTATTAGCAGCATGGAGCCCTTGCTATTAATAGTAACATACTCTGACAAAATCCTCACTAAAATTACATCCAGTGTTGCACAGTTAATTCAGATAGCCCTAATTCAATAATACTGCAGAAACATTATTTTGCACCAAATGATATTTGTGTAGATGATGCTGGTGGAGTTAGTCGGCAGATGGCTAACTGGCTAAAAAATGCAAGCACTGTGTCAGCACCCAATCCTCATCAGAGACAGTTATTTGGAGGAGGCAAAAGTAAAGGGGTAGGGAATTTGAACTAAATCTCTTTACTTTAGAAAACTAAACTATATTGCACTTGTGAAAGGTTTGAACCCAGGAGTCATTTCAAAAGTAGGTTGAGTTTCATTGTCCGGGTGAACGTAGTCCTGAATAGGACTGTTGTTGTTGACAGTGACTGACGTTTTGACAACCTGTGTGGTAGTCATCTTCAGAGTCAAAGTGAGTTGTATCACGTCAGTTGATGGTATTATACTCTGGTTATTGATCTGATTGGTCAATTACGTCACGATGTTATTGGTTGTCTGTCAATTAAGCCGTGATGTTTAATATTGGCTATGAAGACTATATTGCACTTATCCCATGAGCAAGTTCTCTGGGGTGCTCTGGCGGTGTGGCAGGAGAAAGAAGGAGAGCTTGCAACTATGTCTCTGGAATTTGAATTCCACCTCCAATCCCCCTTTGGCTCCCCATCAGAGAGCTGTCAGATTTCCACCAATCAGCGCAAGGTGGAAATGGGTGTGAACTTAAATGTGCCAAGGGTAATGACGTAATGACTACAGTGTGCAAAGAGAGTAGTGTCCGATAGCCGGGGGCTAGTGGATTTTGCTATCGGGCTAGTCAATTTTGTTTTTAACTTGCCTGAGGGGCATGTGAACTTTTTTGAGGAATTCAAATTACAGAAAAACTGTGAAATTAATTTGCTCATCAAAACGTTTTGGGGGCTAGTTGAAATGGTGTTTGGGCTAGTAAATGTTGGCTTCAGCTTGCCTGAATGGCAAGCTGTAAAAATGACTTTCTTTGCACCCTGGACTATAAACCAGCAGGAGGCAATCCAGATAACTAGTTGTGAACAAGAGTGACAACAAGACTCACAGTCTGTAAGCTATGCTAAAAGAGGCAACAAATACGAGAAAAAAGTTTTACCACCCACATTCAAACTTGTCTTGCAACAAATCAGGTTGTTGCAAGTTGTGTGAATACTGACTTCCAACTGGATAAAATTATGCGGAAGTCACTCCATACATGGGAGTTACACCTCTTGCCGTAAAGAAGTTTTGCATGGGTGCAACATGCTCAGATTTTGTTGCAAAAAGTAGAACTACTCTCTACTTTCTGCTACAATTTGTCACAACCTGCTACTACCTGTAGGTTTGTTGCAAGTCAGATTTGATTCCTGGGTGGTAAAATGCTTAGCATCACTTTTCAACTCATTTTGCAGGAATGTTGCAAAACAAGTTGCATGTTTTTGTTGCCTCTTTTACCATGCCTTTAGTTAAAATATTATTGGGACTGGCAAGAAACAATCTGTTCTAGTGATCAGAGTAAGACTTGAACCTGAGACTTGCAGATTGCAAGTCCAATGTGCCAGTCACTAAGCCATGCTGTGCAGGTCCAATTTAAAGGTTCATATAGAATTGTTTCCGTAGTGGTGTTGCTTATGTAAACTATTGCTGGCAGTTTAAAGGTACTATAGCCACATCCTTATATTTACAACAAATGTGAGGTGGTTGCAATTAAAATTGGCTAAGTTTTCTACATTAATTGCATAATATAAAATGTCTTGATTAGAGTTTTGAACATCCCATTCAGAAGTCTGACCAAATGTGGGAAGTTGTAGTCTAAAATTCAATGCTCATCATGCATGTGCCAAAAATGCAGATTTCAATTTCATACTAGCAGTTGCAATGTCTCATAATTACCGGTACGCAGCATTCAAACACAAGTAATCAATTTGGCTATGCCTCACCTTGTTTGACTGTAAAATATTTCCTTAAGTCTGTACTTAACTAAAAATACTTGATATTATCATTCCAGAACAATAATCTCTGCCAGCACAACCATTTCAAGCCACCAATCACATCATCCTAAACTTGTAAAGTCACTCTATCTGTGTTGGGTCACACTTGGAATTGCAGCTATATATGCACTACACAGTATTAGTAGTGTGTGGTTACTGGTACCTATTTAACAATTAGTTGCTGAAGGCGACGTGAATATCGGTGAATAGTCACCGAGAGAAGTCGATATTCACGTCGCCTGAGACGACTAATTGTTTTAGTATAATTACATTGATGATTATTCAAGAAAATAAAAGTATTGATCAATTTCCGACTCTGAAACATCAAAAAATCTAGCTGCCATTTTAAAAACTTCTAGCCTTATAATCACTGCATGTTGATTATAGCGGGATATAGCGAAGCTCCTAGCCAATCACAGCGCTCTATTTTCGATAATCATCAATGTAATTATACTAATAGTTAATAATAATGTTTTTTGTTGTTGTTGCAGTACCAGCTGGTTGCTGAAGTAGATGGAACGTCATCAAGATATTTCTTCACTGTTTTAAGTATCAGTAAGTGATCTGGCATAGATAAGTGAATCTTGACTATTTTTAAGCTGTTTTACCTTACTAATTATTAGTTTCAAGTTTGATATTCAAGAGGTGGGTGATACATTTCTGCTGATTATTCTTCTTTATTCTATTTCACAGCCCAGTATTTTTTTCCCGACCAAGTATTGAACATCCGCAGCTTTTCCATGCTCAGATCATGGCTCCAACACCTGTCATTTACAAGCATACAAGCAGCATCTTCTTCACCAAGAAGTCCCCATTCACCACTGATTTTTACAAGTCCCTCAAATCCGAGTTCTGCAGAGAATCTTAGCCAATCCACTCATTTATCTGATTCATCTTCTCATGACATCCAGTCAAGCATGGATAATGTTTCCATTGGGTCACAATCATCTAGTACAGGTTTTACTATTACTGTTTTGCATTCTTCTCCACAAGAGATAGGCAACCAGTTTTTGTCCCAATCTCCATCTTCAGGAAGATCACCTGACAAATCTGATAAGGAATCATTGTCCAGTGACAGTGAGTCCAGGCCAGAGACTCCATTGAGTTTTCCTCTTGATGCTGAGGAGATTGGAGCCAAGGTTAAGTCATTGAAAATACCAAAGAGTCAGAGAAGTCATTCTATGTTAAGTTTCTCTAAGCTGTTTCCATCAAGCCTACATGGTGCAAAAACTGGGCAACAGGAACTGAAGGAGAGAGCTTGTGAGTACTGTTTGAGACTGCTGGAACAAAGTGAAAGAAGTAAGTTTGGCATGTGAAACATTCTCAGACTTTCCTCAAAGCTTAGCTGAAATCTTTACCAACTTACAATAAAAGAAAAAACCCAACAAATGTCAGTGTATGTATTTTATTATCCCCCGGACTACTTGTCACAGGACCAACTAATGCTCTCTTATTTACACAATGTATGTTAATGATTTTGTTAAAATATTTCAATCTTAGGGTGGCTTTTTAGCCAGTTATGCCTGCAGGTGTGTTTGAACAATAAAATAATTCAAGGGACAAGTAGATGTTACAGGTTAATTTTTCATGAATTAGGGCTAGGTTAAAAAATTTTGACCTGAATTTGATTTTAACCTGTAATATAGATACAGCCTTTAATAGATACAGCCTTTAAGTCATGTGATAGGCCTTTAAAAGATTTTTTTTAGATTCATTGTAACTAATCAGTCACCCTTAAATGCACAAGTCTTTATATTCATGGTGTCATTTTTTTCACAGAACCAAGTAAACAACAAGATGCCATCTTAATTGAGGCTGTAAGTTTTTTTAACATTATAATATTTCACATTGTTTTACATTGCCATGGTTTTGAGGCAACAAGAGCTAAACATGATACGTTTTAAAGAGGCTCCCTTTTTATTTTTCCCTCCACTTAATAATTAATAAACAGTAGATGCTGTAGATTCTGCAAGCGTTCCAATCACTTTGCTTCGTTTGCTTCCCTTTATTGTCATCAATGCCGATGTTATTTGATTTTAAATTGTTTCTAATCAGGATTTATTTTTTCAGTGTCTTGTTGAAGCTATCTACATCTTGGACACTCTGTGCTCCACAGACAAGTCCTTAGTACCTAAACTTATTGAGATCATCAGGAGAATGTATGCTCGAGTCACCTCTGACGTCAGTAAATGGAAGCGGGTCCTAATCCCTCTAGTTCAATTTTTTCTCAATCATGGTGAGTATACTGTAGAACATTAGCTTTTGCTTCAGTTATATTAATTTGCCTGTTTATTTGGTTTGGAGCTAAAAGTTTTCTTGCTTGTTCTCAAAGAAAATCATCAACCCTGGCCAAGGTTGATAGCTCCCAGTAGAAGCATCATGCAGTTACTTGATGTTAGTTTATTAACTTATGTAAAGTATATGAAATAATTCATTGAACTGCGGTTGTAGATGAAAGTGGAGAATGATCATCGCAGTAAATTTTCCAATTTAAGCAATTGGAAAGAAGAAGCCTGAAAAAAAAAAAAATTCATTTCACTCCTCACGGGAGATATGAACTCAATAAATTGACCTCGCTCCCAATGTGTGGCTTCATAGCTCAGTTGGTAGAGCAACATACCGGCAACGCGGAGGTCACGGGTTCGAATCCCGTTGAAGCCCTGATTTTTTTCAGGCTTCTTCTTTCCAATTGCTTAAATTGGAAAATTTAATGCGATGATCATTCTCCACTTTTATTAACTTAGTTGCTGAGCTAGCCATTTACTCAGCACACTTACTAAGGGCGCTTCCCATTTGTCAGAACTGGCCAGCCGGACCATTGCCCGACCAGTCAGTTTGAAAATAAAATAGACTTTTTCCAAGATTTTTTGCTGAAAATCATCTCCTTGGTGCATACTAGTTAGGATTTGACGGATCTGGCTGGAGAGTTTGATTAAAAGGGAAATTCTCATTGTGACGGGAATGGTCTGGTCGGTCAGTTCTGACCAATGGAAAGTGCCCTAAGTCATGTATAATGCTAAATACATAGTTAAATTTTCACTGCTCTCTTTCCAATAACATTTCCTGCAACCATTTAAACATCTCTCCGTTTTCGACAGTTCTTTTTGTCCTAAAGATACAAAACTTCACACAGTTGTAAATGTATGGTATGGAAGTCTAGTGTAGGTAAAAACAGAAACGGGGTTATATGCTTCTGGCATTCTCAGGTTAAAGCAGTATTCACAACCTAATCTTATTTAGAGTTTCCTTTGTTCCTGGCCTTAACTATCTAATACAAGATAAAGGAAATTCTGGTTTAACCTGAAAATGGATTTAACCAGCAATGTGGACACCTCTGATGGAGACAATCTACTTGGTTCTATCTATAGCTTGATCTGAGATGTACTGTAGACTACGAGTAGTCCCCCATTTTTCCTCAGGTATAGTAGAGCGAGCGAAACGCGAGTGCGCGTGAAAATCACCCCACGCGAGAGAAGGGGACACGCGGCGGGGAGAGAGAAAAATCTCCCCACCGTCTGTCACCTTTTCTCGCGTGGGGTGATTTTCACGCGCGCTCGCGTTTCGCTTGCTCTACTATCCCTGAGGAAAAATGGGGGACTACTCGTAGTCTAGATGTACTGTGGTCGCTTGATTAAGCTCCCTTTACAGTGAGAGACCTTGGAGCATCTGAAAGTCAGACTGTTCTGTCTGAAAATTTGACTGTCATTAGAGTTGTATGCTTTCTTGGGACTCACTGACTTTGAGTCAGATCCTTATTGCAAAATGAAACAATATCCTTCAACACCGGGCCAAGAATTGTACAACCCTTATGATCCCTTCTTCGTCAGTAATGCTGTTGTAGATCCTAATGAACTACAGCACTGTATACATGCATATTAAAAGACCTATAACTTTGCAAAGGATGTTTTTTCCGTCAGTGACACAGGCGGTTCGGAAGAAAAAATCTGAGTACTCCCGAGTCAAACCTATTAATTAACCAATTACTAGTCCAGATGCTCTACCGCTGAGTTACAGGAGACTCGTTGGAGCTAAGGCCACTAAACTAGCTTCTTGTGACAAACATCCTGCATTCTGCTAGGACTAGAATCAGGGGCACCCAACGAGGATGTAGTTCAAAACCACTTAACATAGCATTGTTGAACGTATTTTAGTATTCAAATGGTAGATATAGGCATATTTTTGTCCCCTAAAAACTTTTCATCTGTTCGGATTTCCTAGCTGAACGTCTAGTGATCCGAAAATTATAGGGATCAAAACTTACCTTTTCGAAAATTTCAGCCAGAAAAAGGCTCCCGAAAATTCTAGGTGCATGGCCTCTTTTAGGGTAAAAATCCGTTAAAATAGGTAATTATACCATTTATTAAATGTTCAAAAATCCTAGGAGGGGCAGGCAAGCAAGAAATTTTACAACAAATATTCCGAAAATTGTAGATCTTAAATCGTCTTCCGAACAGATATTTTCTGAAAATTGCCATTGGGTGCCCCTGTAGAATGTCTAACTTTGTCTTGCTCTTCCCTGATCCCACATGTACTTACCCTGAAAACTCTTGACTTTGAACATGTTAATCTGACGGTATTTTCTCCACATTAGCTTGTAACGGAGTTTTCCATAGATTACTGACCGATAATTCATTGATTTGCAGGTGAAACAGTTATGTCTGACCCTGAACCTGCCTGTAAGACAATGCTTGGTCCTGTGCTGAGTTCATATTATTCTAAGTGTGTGTTTATTTTTATTGTCACTTGTCATTTCGCAAATCTAGCAATTAGCTTTCAAAGTTGGCTAACCGGTATTTAAAGAATAATAGTAATTGTCTGGCCAAGAGATTTTGTGCATGTAGCTATGTAGCAATCATCGAGATAAAGCTTTGCTTCTCCTATGGAAGAACAGTTCAAAACCTTACACTGTAAAAGAGAAAGGTCTGTTTTAGTCCTACAAATGGGGCCGTTTCGGTGTTTAAAATACAGTCCTATTTTTGAGTCTAATTTGCCAATAAAGTGCAATTACCTAGGGCTGATTTGTTCCCAAGCGCTGAAATGGGCCTTGGCGCTGGCTGGACTAGCCTTTTGATTGAGCTGTTTTGGCCTAGATTGTGCTCAAATGGGTCCAGAAGGGGCTGAATCAGACTTTGGCCTGTAGCAGGGCTGAATTGGCACTTTGATTGGGGCTGAAGCAGATCTTTTTAATTTTCAGTGTAGTGTAGCAAAACTTGTGCTCTGATCGGTTTCTCGAGCGGACATGATGGACCTATCTTGGATGATCGGGGTTTCCCCCGTTTGCCCCTCAAATCAGATGAAAAGTCCCTAGTGTATTTATTCCTTTGCATTATTTATTTAATCTAGGTTTAAAGAATTTGGCCATCTTGGCCATCTTGACCACGCTTGCTCCGTTCATATTTCCGTTCTCAGAAAAATACATGTATTGGTGTGTTAAAGGGCAGTTTTTATTGCGACATCGATACTTCGGTGCTGAATCTTCGCGTCGCTCGGATGATCAGGTACAAAAGGCGGTCCGGTCTCCAGTAGAAGACACTTAAATAAAGTTGCTTTTTCTCTCTTTACAGCACTTCCCTTGCTTTTGATATAATTTTCTTTTGTGTGGAAAACTTGGAGAAACTGTGCTTTTCAACCACTATTCTTTCAAAATACTATCCAAATTTGTTAAAGGTGAGTATTACATGCATCTATTACAAACTAGTCCACCAGTTTCCTGGTGAATCTTAAGACGTGGCCATTCAGGCATACATGGACTGAGAAGGACCGATAAAAGTTAATTTGCTCCAAAATATCTGTTACTATTTATTCATTAGAACCCGTAATTTCAATCCGTTTTAATCTTCTTCAAGTTTGTTCATCCGGACCCACATTTGTCTTTGCTGTGTTATTCAAGACTTCTTTTAATTTTTTGAGCGGTTATTTTTATGATTCACTCAATTTGATGGCAGTTGCTTCCGTTAGAATTTTGTTAAAATTCATGACATAGCTCCTTTAAATGTGATTTTTTTACGTTATTAACTCGACTCGCATAATGCAGACTGCATCTTAGTACAGCGCGCTCACTGGCCTTTATCAAATTGGTTTCTGCTTGTAATCAATCTGTTTTTTGAATACGTGGATACTTCTGGACATTTTTTTCCGTTTAATGTGCTTGCAGATACTAGCGTGGCATCCACGGACGTATGTCAAAGAGTTCATGGACATGTTACCCGCCATGTTGAACAAGGACACTGTGATAGAGGTATTACATTGTGTTCAGTTTTTCTATCAACACCATCGTTACCCTGCGAGCAGTGATTTCGTCAGGCCGGACGCTACGCTAAGAAGGGAGAAAAAACCACTGCGAGCTACTGTTTGCTTTTCCATCGCGCATGCGCGTCCATGTGACACCTACGCCAAAACGTCAAATGACAGCTTTTCCTCGAGCTTTGCGCGTTTAAGTAAAAACCGGATATTCTTTAACCATGCAATAAAATTTAACAATGCTACAATTAAGAAAGAAAAAGCAGTCCTTGAATATAACTAAAAATTCCTTGTTCACGGATATCGTAAGAATTTCCTTTTATCACTTTTGAGGTGCTATTCATACGTTAACTCTTCTTTCGTCTTAACTCTTGCACTTCTTAAACACAGTAATTTTTTAACAAATCGCAACCTTCGGTCAGCTTTTTTTCTCTCCATTGTTAAATAAATATTCAGGTGGGCAATAGTAAGTTAGTGCGAACCATGTATTGTAATTACTCGAAATTACCGCTAACATTCGGCCTGATCTCAGGTTACAGCAAACTAGCGCGCGCGATCGAATTTATGAGCCGCGAGCTGTTCTATGCATGACGCAACAAACTAAACAGAAAATCGTCATAGACGATTTGCCAGAGAAAAGACAGCTCTCTTCAGATGGCTTGAGACAGTTAGCGTCAAAGATGGAAATACAGAGATTTGTTTTGAGTTGTTTATTCCAAGTGACTGTTATCGCCATGTTGTTTCGTTGTGTTGCGTTGAGTGTTGTGAAAGCAGTGGAAAGCATGGCGAGAAAGATTCAGCAGGAGTATGATGTATTTCGCGAGTATCACGCAGACAAAAATTCACCCGTATGGGACGAAGGACCTCTGTTTGAAGGATTTATAAAAGGAAAGGACTATGTTGTGTGTGTCTGGAGCAGAAAGAAAAACAACCACTTTCCTCTTCCAGTGAAAAGCTGGAAAGGATTTTCAATGATTTCCGCTTCCCTGTCATATGAAGAATGTTCTCCAAAAAACATTTTTCTTGAAAGTCAACTATCTACTTATTCCAATACAGGAAGTGAACAGAAAAGTCGTGACTTCGCCCCGCTAGGTGCCTGTGAGAAAGATTCATGTCAGCAAGTAACCAAAGACCGTATGACAGACCTGAAGAAAGCTGGAGCGTTAAGCGGAAAGGACGTTCACTGCAAAAATATGGTTAAAGAAATTAAACCAGTCAGCGCAAGTAAAAGAAATCACGCCGATACTGAACTAGTTAACCCAACTGTAAAGATGCGACGGTAGAGCGATTTTCGTATGACCTTGAAAAAAGGTTTCGGTAAGTGTTCGTCCTTTGTTTCATCAGCCAATGGATGAAAAGATCAAAACATGGCCTCTTCGTTTTCCCGCCAAAGAAACCCTAATATGGAGAAGGCATTGTTCGATTGGCCAATCGTGTTGCAGTATGACGTCAAAGCAATTTCTAGAAAGTTCTTCGGGCATAAAGTTTGTTTACCCGAGCGTTCGCTTAGCCAACCAAAAGCCAGGTGCGTTTGTATCCGTTTCATACACCAATCAAATCGCTCTATTTCCGTTCGTTTGTTGTTTCTGTTTTGTTCGCGCGTTTTCATTTCAAGGTCATACGAAAATCGCTCTATGCAAACGTTGCAGAACGCAAACAGGGTAAGGTATCAGAAAGATGGAGCTCAAGGATAGATGCCCGCCGCCGCAAGAAAAAGAAGTTTAGGAAACAACGGCAATTGAATACAAATGTCGAAGGGCAGAGTCTGCAGTCATCAGAAGCGAAAATAAAGCCTGTTTCATCCAGCTCTTTTGGACTGTCAAAGAAGAGGAAAGCTGTTCAGCAAGAGCCAGATATGTTAAAAAGATGATCAGCGGTAAACGTCCCCTTCCGTTCGCTTCTGTAAACGAACATTCATTTGAAGAGAAAGTGAACCACAAGCAGGAAACGTTATTCGCTGCATATTCTGTTGCCAAACTCGCGTCTCTCTTGGACCAACTCTCAATTTCCAAAGCTACAGATCTCGCTGATTATGGTGCGGAATTCTCCCTAGTGCAAGAGGTGTCACCTGAGGCTGGTGATGTTTCTGTTTACACGGATTCAGATGCTGATGATGATGATGATGATGATAATGATGATGATGATGATAATGACACAGACGATGCTGAACATGATTTGTTCCCCGATTTGTTCCTCGAACTGAAGAGTTTGCCTGTGTCAGCTGAGGAGGCTGGCGATGTTTTTGATTACACGGATTCAGATTCTGATGGTGACACTTACGACGCTGAATATGATGTGTTCCCCGAACTGAAGAGTTTGCCTGAGCAAGTTCTGATGATCATGCAGATGTTGCAGTAGAACATTATCTTAGCTGTTGGTGATATCTGAACCTTCTTTTAAGAAAAAAAAAATGAAACGAAGTGTATCGTGTTAATTATAGTGTCTTCTTTCAAGAATACCCTATTGTCGATTTTCCGATACTTTTAAGTTAAGCCTGTCGTTGATCATACAACGGACACTAGTTACCTTCTTATCGTATCAGTCGTTAAATTTATTGTGTCCATTTTTGGCTAATCTTTTTTCGAGTCAATCCAATTATTTGTCAAAAGAGACTGTTTAGAGTTGTACAGAGGGAATGGGGGTTATAAGTATAATGCATTGCAGTTAAATGGCGTTTTAGAGGAATTAAAGTTTTGAGCCTCACTAGCACGACTAGTTTATTTCGTTTCGTTGTAAAACATATGCATGAAAAGGAGTGCAAAGTTGACAGTGAGGGATTGCACTTGCACTAGCTGCCGAGCCGTGGGCCAGATGGCCTTTGCACATTTCGCGACGTCATCACTAGTTTCCCCGCGAAATGACTTCTGAGTAACGAATGTGGAAATTTTATACTGATGACGTGTCACTACCCAGATCTGGGTTGGGTCTCTGATTGGTTGAAGGAAATTTCCCTCGTGGCACGACCAATCAGGCGCACTACCCAGATCTGGGTAGTGACACGTCATCAGTATGGAATTTCTGCACTCGTTTCTCAGAGGTCATTTCGCGGGGAAACCAATTGTGGCGTCGCGAAATCAGTGTCGGCTGTTTTCTGAGGCTATGGACCAGACTCTTCACAATTGACGTAGATTGCTGGTATGAACGCGGCATCAGTGAGCGACGCAATCATATACACAACACGCGTTTCCCGGGCTTGTGAATGCTGAAGGCTCTGACTGGGACTAGTTCGAATTATGCTTCGTATTTTTAAGTTCTAAATGTGTTGTAACAACTTTGGGTTGGTTTTACATCACTCAAGACAAAAAAAATAAAATCGTTTTGTGTTTGTTTGTGTGTTTTTAGATGTTTCATACCCTAGTTGACCTGCCGTGCCTGGCGGCAGCTTTGTGCACTTCATGGGCTGTTAAAGGTGAGGTAAAATCTAAACAGAAGGAATTTCCGTAGTACTTTAAAATCGTTTTCCTTGAACATTTAAAATAAGAAACATTTTTTTCAAAAATAACTGTTGTAAAAAAAAGCTTCTGGTCCCAGTTGTTTTCAAGGGAACAACAGTGTCTAACGCTATTCGCCGGATAAACCTCTATCCAATGGATAACGCAATTGATTTCCCTAATATGTATCCACTGTATTTAACTTTTGAACAACTGGAGCCTGTCCCTCGTTGTTCAAAACAAAAGGTGGTAACGCTATCCACTAGAGAATAGGGAGCTTAAGCAACAGCGTTTTTGAGCGAGGGACGTCAACCGGAAGTGGATGTTTTGCATCATTGGGCGGTGGTTTGGTTGAAACTCTCAGGTAAATCGCCCTTATAAGAGAAAAGAAACTTATCAATACAAATTTCTTAGCGTCAAGGCATATAGTAAGGGAGAAGACCTCACTTCCGGTTGACGTGCGTCGCTCAAAAACGTCTTTGCTTAAGCTCTCTATTGAGACGCAAATGTTAACGTTGAGTTGGGGGGAGGTGGAGGGGTAGGTGGGCAGTTTCCCAGAAGCCGAAATTGATCGGAAATCTCTATCCAGCGGATCTGAGCGCAACAGGTTTCCTTAATAAGTTATCTGGCCCCAGTTGTTCGAAAGGAGGATAGCGCTATCCACTGGATAAATTACTATCCACTGGATAGCGCAATTAGTTGTCGTAATGCTTATCCTCTGGATAGCGATTTATCCGGTGGATAGCGCTATCCAGCTTTCGAACAATCGGAGCCTGCTGGGTAGTGAATTATCCGGTAGATAGCGCTTTCAAACATTTCATCATCCGGGGAGTTGTAGTTTTAGGTTTCGATGTTCCCTAAAGGTACGGTATGTAAAGCGGGCAACAAGAAACGCGCAACTTGTTTTGCAACATTGCTTTAAAACGAGTTGAATAGCGCTGTTGCGCGTTTTCCACCCACATATTAATCTGTCTTGCAACAAATAAGGTTGCAAGGGTTTTTTTGTTGTTTTTTTTTTTTCGTGGGTGATTAAACGTGCAACATCGCTATTTAACGCGTTTTGCGGCAATGTTGTAGAACAAGTTGCAAGTTTTTTCGTTGCCCGTTTTACTGTAGCTTAAACGTAATCTTTGTTACCTGACTTTAAACTTCTCGTTACCAGGAAGAACAAGCAGTGGAGACAAGGTGAGTTTGGGTCTGCAGTCCTCAGCTGACGCATTTCTGGAGCCACAATACAGACCTTTGTTCAGCTTTATTATGAGGCCTGAAGCAGGACACGGAGATACCATAGACAAGTAAGGAATGTTGAACTAATCATCTGACAAAATCCCAAAAGCGCGACAGTAGTAAGCATAGGCAACAGGAAGGCAGAATGACTAGGACGACAAAACTTTTACGTGTGACAAACGTGACAGGGCTATTACGTACGAGTTTTGCCGTGATCTTTACTAAAAAATACTGTGTTAGGGTCTTTAACAGAAGATCCTTTTTTAGACGAAGGTGAAGTTTGACGAAAATTTTTTCAAAAATAATTGTCTCACGCCCGTCATAGAAGGTTTGCCGTCTTCTTTCTCTCGCCGTCCTTTTACGTAAGTTCACTAGTTACCGTACTAAACCTCATTACGGCTAGACTGCTGTCGCTCATCAGCCATATTACATAATTTGTTAACGGATATGTGTCGTTTAAATATCCTCCGTCGTGTGGAGGGTTATTCAGTATCTTGTTTACGGAGTTTTCAGTGCTTAACCCGTGCCTCAATAAAGAGAGAATGAACCAATTGCTTTTTCCTCGCGAGTATTCTACCGTTCAGGAGCTCATCCCATAGTTTTCACGGCCTGGGTTTTCTTGGCTTTTGTAGAAAACTGTAGTCATCGTATTTCTTTATTTTGACCTTTGCCTTCATAGATAGATAGATAGATAGATAGATAAGTACTTTATTATCAACAGAGCGCCTATAGGTACATGTGTTTACAACGATAACAAAGATTTTCGTGCAATAATTACAGAAGTGTATATTTGCAAAATTTATATGACTATTAAACAAGGTTATATTTAACGCGGCTATCTCTTTCGCGGAAGCGATCATATACGTATTTAGCCACAATTTTTTGCGTTTTCTCTCCTTGCTTCATACGTATCAACGATGCAAAGGCAGAGCTTGGAGTCATAGAGTCAAGAAAAAGATTAGTTTCCTTTTTTAGCGTATTGAACAGTTCTCTCCTAGGGGGGTGGGGGGTAGTTCTTTTGCGTTAATTTTTCTATGGTACAAATCTTTTGATTGGCTATCACGCATAGGCTCATGCAGTAATCTTGCGTTTCTGCTTCAAGGAAACTAATTTCATTTGAGATCCTTCTAATTTACATTTAATGTTCTTAGACTCTCAACACTCCATTCTCTATTAGAGGACAGGCTGGAACTCCCCCGTGTTGTCGTGTCTGCACAAATTGCTCCAGTCCTGTTAAAGTAAGTACTAGCGAGAGTCAATTTCGTTTGGCGCAAATTTCATGCGAATTACTAGATTACAGCTGTCATGGTGCTGTGTTGGTTGACAAGAATAAAAGGGTTTCCCCTCTGTTACGCTCTTAAACTCTCAGGAAATAAACTCTTTTTTACTTTAACATTCTGAGAAAAAATGTATGGTTTTGTCTGCCAACATGGCCGCCTTGTCACGTGTTTGCAAACCAAGAATATACTCAAAAGCGTAAATAAACAGTTCACCGAGTACATCTCCTCGGTTCTCAGTCTCGTATCATTTGCAATATGTTCAGTTATATCCACGTTTGAACTTCTGATCAACGTTTGAGTGAAACTAATGTCATTCTATTCTATTTTACCTACTTTACTCAGTTTACCGCAAAGTTTTGGCGTGATCCGTTTTCTTTTCGTTTCCGTGCTCCCTCAGTGACTTAAAAGCGACATTAAGTTCCCATCGTTCTTTTTTTCCTTTCAGTTCGTAACCTTCGAGCAAGCTCTCTAAGACTGATTTGGTGAAAAAAAAAATGCTTTCTCTTTTTGATCTTATCTTCCATCCCCATTCGAGAGGTTAATCACAGGCCATTCAGTTCGTTGCTCACCCGGAATCGTTTGCAGGTCAAAACTTGCTGAAACCGAGACTCGCCTTCCACCACCACGACACTGCATACCAATACCTCTTTGTAGTTTACCTGAATTGAGATAACGTTTTCAACGTAGTCAGCCCTTGTTTAGAAGTGAATGAAGCCAGTCGTTACAGCCATCACTATCACAATCACACTTCAGCAATACCATACCGTACATCCATGCCACCATATGGACTGATTTTTATGCCGTTTGTTTCAGCGTTATGTTTTCCACCGTTCTTGAAGAAGCCGATGAGGAGACTGTAAGTCGCATGGTACCCGTCATACTGGAGAGAGTAGGACTGCTGTATCCCGTACAACACTACCAGCAAGAGATTCACGAGTATGTAAAATAGCGGGAGTAATCTTGTGTTTGCTCTCAGTCTTTGTGGCTGTGGGACCACGACGTCTTTGACTTCAGTAAAAACCCGTGTAGAACATCCAGTACTGTCTGTCTTAGCCTCACAAGGGTTTTAAAAATTGTAGTGTGTCTAAGAAGAATTTAGGTTGATTAGGTTTTAACCCTATCACGCACAATGGTGCTGCCAAAGAAAAAGTTCACTAAAATATTCAGATTACTTTTTGGAAAATCCTAAGAAATAACTGGTACTACGCCAACATTCTGTCAAAGACGTTTCATTTGAATGGTAACACCATAGGATTTCATCTACAGACTCAAAAGTTGAAGCTGCATACTAAATAAATAGTACCATGTGAAAGTACTGCTAAAGAGGTTTCATTTGAATGGTAACACCATAGGATTTCATCCACAGACTCAAAAGTTAAAACTACATACTAAATATAAATAGTATCATGTGAAAGTACTGCTGAAGAGGTTTCATTTAAATGGTAGCACCATAGGGTTTCATCTGAAGACTTAAAAGTTGGAGTGTCAGTGATCCTAGGTTTGAACGGGTAAAATAGATTTTTGTTTTTGCCGAAGACAAAATGGGTGTCATCCCTTCTTTAATAATAATTAACTTTTCATTATATATAATACAATCAAGCTCTAAGCAAACAAACATCCTTATCAATGTCCTCTGAGTTTTAACTGAATTAAAATGACTATTGGTTTTTAGTTTCCTAATTTTCCAAATTTTATAAGAACATGCGTGACGTAAAGGTTCAACTGGTTCATATAAAGTGGGGGTATAAATCCGCAAATTGTGGTCTATCAGGTCCTCAATTAATTAGGGTCTAAAACACGGGTTTTATTGTTTCACTGTACTTAACCATGGCCTGCGAACAAGCTCTCCAATTATGGAGAAGTGAGCCGCTAGGGAACACGCGAGCGAGCGCACTCGCGTCTCCTTTCGCGTGCGGCTCTCACGTGCATTCTCGCGAATCTCCCAAATGGAGAGGTTGCTCGCGGGCTAGCTCAACCACTACAGCAAAAAAGCTGTTGGTCAGTTTATTTTTTCTTACTGTTGGAAAAATGGTGGTTGTATTTTTTCAGATTGTTATCGGAGAGGTTGGTTCAACTTTGCCAGAAATATCCGAACCTGATTGTCAAATATCAACAAGATATCATGGACTTTATAAGCGGCCTCAAAAACCTAGGACCAACCAAAGAAAACTTTTTTGTTCACTTGGTAAGAAGAATCCATTATCTTTTGAACACGTTTAGGTGTTGTAAGTTGTACTATAAGGGAATTCGTGGACGCGTTGTTTCATTGTTGCGGTGGTAAGCAATTCGGCCCGAATTCCTCGAATGTCTACCGGTTACTTCTAACCTATGCATGGTTGAAAGTTTGGTTTAGCTTCTTGTAGGCCGTGTTTAGGCTTAACCCTGTGTTAAAGCAAGCAGCTATCTTTGCAGCAAAAACAGTTAGTTTTATGAATTGAGCTGTTTTTAAATTAATTGATTTGTAACCGCCTCCGCAACACGACAGTTTCTTTTTTTAACTAAACCCTTCATTCATCCATCGAGCAACCCTGTCTGGAGTGCTTACCATTTGTCATTTCGTTTAGAAAGGTCCAGAATTATTGGCTACCAGTTAACTAAGGTAGACTTGATCATGTTAAGATGTGATTTGCCCTGGGCACATGACCTACAATAGTGCTGGTGGTAGGTCGTTGGACAATGTAACAGTAGTCTTGTAATGGAAAATGAAATTCATCTGTTCTCGTTTTACACCCAGAGCTATTCCTTTGGAGTTTTGTTTGCTCCACCACACACATTTTTTGTTCTAATTTCACTCACATTTGTTAAGAACCTAGACTTATAATGTCGGAAAACAAGGCTCAAAATTGCGTGAATTTTTTGTCTTCCCGACAGGTTTGGGTCATAGGAGAATATGCGTCCCCTGCGCATGACAATGGATGTACAGTTCAAAATATTGTACAGTATTTTGAGGTAACCTCCTTTTCGTGACCATTTATTTATGTTTCAATCTTATTCCTTTTCCTTACTTACTTCCACCATCTCCCGTCACATCGAACTGAAAATTTGGAAAAGTCCTTTGACGTACCTTTTAAAAAGTTGACATGTTTCGCTTTCTGCGATCAAAATATTGGCCTATGGTATTAAAGTTAGGCCTTCTTGTTACTTACGCCTTTGGCCAGGATCATGCCCATCCTCGCTAACAGGTGGCTCAGTAGTTGCGACGAAAACTGGATCCCACATGAGAAGATGCATTAGCACGGTGGTCAACCTTGCACATATCCTTGCCTTTAAATTGTTGAGATTAATGTGCTCTTTGTTGAGGAAATATTTGTTTGTTTTATTATTTTTTGTAGGGCATGCCTGCTAATAAAATGCTAAAGACCGTTTTCACACTCGTGGCCAGCATCTATCTAAATTTGTTGAAATAAAAGAATTTAGCGTTTAAACAAGAAAAGAGTTTCAATGTTTTGGAACACCAATATGGCCGTGGTGACTTCATGTGGAAACGCTCCTTTGCTTTTGTATTTACTCACATCTCCACCGCGTTTAAAATTTGCTTATGTATTTTAAATTTTTCCCAGGCATTTGAAGCTTCAACTTATGAAGTGGTCTTGCAAACTGCGCCCGGAAAGGTAATTTAATTTATCTTCGCTTTGTTTTCCTTGTGCCTCTGTTGTTATAATAAGCCTTAGAGAGCTTTAACAAAAAATATTGTGGCTAATGACCGTTGTTGCCTAGACCTTTTCGTCTCATGGGGTTTTCGTTCATCAAATCAACAAACAAATGACTGAAACTACATTTTTTAAATTCAACTGCTTACTAGGTTGTTCACTCAACAGTGAGTTTCATATCCACTTTCAGTTTTGTTATCTTCAGTCCAGATACGATTCATTTCAGATATTCTAAGCAAGAAGGATACTCTATATAAGCCTTAATGCATAGATAAGCCTTCCTAAGTTATATTTTGTTGACAAATCGGCGAAAACTGAAAGTTTAAAAAGCGTAAATATCGATTTTGGGGGGATTTTTGTACATCTCGATGAATTACTGGACAGGTAGAAAAACCTCACAAATTTGGCTATTTTTGTGGGATAACTAAAATACGCTTTGATCTCTTTCACCCGTAGTTCACGTGCTTCATTTAACATGTAAAGCACACGTTTTCTGCCCTTGACTAGTATCCAGATTAGCCCACTTCATAACCAAGGCAGCAACGGTATCGTTTTAAAGGGCAGTAATCCATTTTTGCGCTGCATAAAATTTCAGGTCTCGTTCAGTGGACGACTGGTTTCAGTTTTGATGACAACCTTGGCAAAGGTAAGAGCTGGAAACATACATTTTGCTCCTAATATCAACATGTAGATGGTGAGGAGAACGTGTTGTCCCCTTAGGTGACTCGACTGGCTTTATCAGGGGGATAAGTGTACCCGTAATCAAATGGTGACGAGTGAAATTATTCCCTGAAATCACGTGCGTTTGGTCCAAATTCTAATTAAAGGGGCTGTGTCACGACAGTCCAGATCATTTTGTTTAATTTTGCCCATTACTCGCCTTTACTCGCTATGGAACTTAAAGTAAGCAAAGAAATTACATGTAAATGACAAAGTCAGAGATTCGAGACAAACAAATATGTCTCCTGTGCATTATTTTTGAAGTTGCAAGCAGCAGAGGTAAACTTTGAAAAACTGTTAGGCTGAAGAGTTTTCAAAAAACCCTAATTTCAATCCGTTTCAATCTTCTTCAGTTTTGCCCATCCGTGGCATCTGTTGTATCTGTTGTGTTAGTAAAATCCAACTAGTGGTCCGAGTCATCAATGCTGCGTTCTGATTGGTTGAGCTACTACTAGGCTAAATGTTATAGCCCACTAGTAGCGAAAAGCGCGGGCTTTTTAGCGGCAAAAAAGGATTAAAGTCTAGCTTTAACTAGCTAAAGTTTTGTTATTCTCGATATTTTTGACCAACTAGTTGGATTTTACTAAAACAATTATTCCTCTCGCCCTCATGGCCTCTGCGTCAATAGCCCATTCGGCCTGTGGCCTCATGGGCTATTGACTCAGAGCCCATTCGGGCTCGAGGAATAATTGTTAATTATTTTAACCTTCCTTTCATGTTTTAAGCGGTTATTTTTGTTTGTCTTGGATTTAACGGGCATTTTGTAGTACCTAATTTGACTGAATTTCGTGACACAGCTCCTTTAAGGCTCGGGAAAATAACCACGATTTGGACAAAACGCAAGTGAAATTACACCCTAATTTCACGGGGGTACTATTTGATTGCCTACTAATATCATGGGAGACAAATTGCGGTCACAATTGTGGGATTTTGACAAGTTTATCGTATCCGTAAATCGGAAACTCCACTTAAAAATTTATCGTTGCTCAAGAATTGGCGGCCCATCTCTCTCTTGAATGTAGATTACAAGATTGCCACCAAAGCTCTTGACTTGAAAAAAGTCCTCCCAGCAATCACAAGTGACGCACAAACTGGTTATATTGAAGGAATGTTTATCGGAGAAAATATCCGAGTGATATCAGATCTTATACATTTTACAGCATAGCAAAATCAAGAAGGCATCGCCCTTTTTATAGACTTCGAAAAAGCTTTTGACAGCTTAGAGTGTGTGCTCATTGTAACTCTTTAGAAACAGCTCCCCATATGCTAGTCAACTGTACTGAAATTAACAGTTTCTGGGCAAAGATAATCTCTTGGTGGAATAATCAAAGCGGATTTGGTTACCTTGTGGATGAATTAAGCATTCTCTATGGTTGCAATCCAGAAGACAAATGAACTCTAGTTTTCAATTATTTCATTCTCCTGGGAAAGAGGCACATTTTTACTCAGAGATTCGAATAGAAAACACCGAACATTAACCTTTTTTTTGAGTGTGTTAAAGGCAAGATAATTGTATATAAATGTATATTTCAATCCAAAGGGCAAATTAACAAATTTCGCCCTCTATAGAAACCTCTCCTGTGCTTGCTATAAGTTTTAAATATGTAATCACCATGGCTCTTTTGTGTTAAGTTAGATTAATTTTCTTTTTGTTACTGGTGCTAGTAGTGTAATTTATTTATTTACATTTTCACTCAAGGACACCCAACGACGGTTTCCTCCTAAAAGCATTGAAAACACTTTTTAGGCTATCCGGAGTACTTTTATATCTTTAGAAACACATTCTAATCGGCGCTATAAAATTTATAACTGTTCGGTCATCCTAGAGCAACTTAAGTCTTTTCGAAATTACTAGGGCTTCAGTATTTTCCCGAAAACTTTAGATGCAACTTAAAGTTTTACGAAAGTTCAAATTTTTCTGATTCCTCTTTCAATCGCATTATTAGTTCGAATCCGAAAATTTTAGGTTTCCTTTTTCTGCGAAAAATTGCTTAATCTGAGGAGTAAAATGCGAAAATTAAACTTCAGAAAATCGTAGGGAATTTATTAGTTAAGCTTCGAAAACTGTACATGAATGGAACGGTCGTCTGGAAATTCTTAGCCTTTCTCAAGGTAGAGAAAATTCTAGGCAATTTTTGCTTCTCCGAACAGAATGATATTTCCAAAAATTGTCATTGGGTGGCCCCGTTCACTGTCTTGTTTTGTAATACCTTTAATGTCTGCAATAACGTTTTTGAAGCAAAAAGACTCTACTCACGGAAACGTTTAGAGCATATGGCGTAAGTTCACTATGTTATGATTTTTTTTTCTAAAACGTCTTTTAATGCCTTGACACCTTCATTCATAACATTTTAAAACTTCGGCGCCATCTTGCCTCCGCACCTTCCCTTAGTTTCAATTAGTTCTTGATTAGCTAGTTTAATAGGTCATCCAAGATGTTGCCATAACTGACAAAGATATATTTATCACAGTTAATCTTTAGTGTTCATTTTATCGACTGAGGGCTTGTACTAAAGAAAGTTCTTATTCGCCAGTCACTCTACCGACTTGGTTTCTGTCTGGGATTTAGAGTGTGTTTCATGACTTGCCTCTCTAAAAGATAAAAGACAGTAAAAACATTACTAAATAATTAATACTGAGATCTCTCTCATTCAATCTCGCTTTTCTACCTTTCCTCTTTACAAGCCTCTACTTCACAGTGAACTTGTATTTTGTACTTTACTTTTTTGCTTTTTGTACTTTTGGGTTTTATCTACCGAGCTGAAAGCAACGAAACAAAAGCTTTGACACCACTGCACTTTGCTGGGCCAATTGACTTATCTCATTTAATAAAACCTGTATCACCTCCCAACTGACTCAACACCTCTCGTTCCATAGAGTCAAACCCCTTCATCCATATTTAGCGGGCACCCTTGATAATCTTGACGAGCCGGTACTCGACCATTTGTATCGACTCAAAAACAATATGTTTCTACTTACTGTAACTTTTGAAAATCCAATGTCACATTATCTCCAACCAGCATGAAAGGTGCCCATTGCTCCACATCAGAGAATCCGTTTTCTCTCATCCAATTCATGGCTTGGTGAAGAGATTCACTGGCACTTTCTCCACGAACAAGGTGTTCGTAGAAACGACCCATGAACTGCTTTGTTGCTTCGTCCTCTATGGCCCACAGTGCCACCAACACTGAACGTGCACCTGATCCTAAAAACGCCCGAGCAATTCCAATCACTCCATCCGTTGTGATCTGTCCTTTTGCACTGTGACAGCAGCTAAGGACTACCAGTTTGGCTCGCAGCCGAATTTGTGAGATGTCTGCCATGGTCAGCAAGTAGTCTTCTTCTTGAGGTTTCCTACCAATGCGGGATGGAGGAGCAAGAACAATTTCTCCTCTTTCCGCATCACCATGCGCAGCGAAATGTATGAGACTTACTGAATGTATGCTTTGGAGTATCTTCTCCTTTGTTGCTTTCTTTCCTAGCAGAGGTTGAGTACCGAGCAGCTTTCCGACCATTTCTGCTTCCTCACTTGCAAAAGACAGCCTCGATATCCACTGAAGATCTCCTTTGTAAAGCACCTCACCAACCTCAGGATCCCCCACTATCAGTGCACCAGTCTGACTGTGATAGTCTACTGGACTGTCCTGAATGAGCTTGAGAGTTGTCAAAGAGGGAACGATGCGAATCCTGAAAGACTCTGATAAATACTTTCCTCTTTCGTCCTTTAACGCTGCAAATGGAACTCTGAAAAACAAGCGATCAGGGACAATGATGATTTCGGGTTTATCAAGAAAGTCGGCTACAGGAGCGATGATCATTTTGTAGCCATCAGCTAGAGTAACGATGGGCCGCTATTCGTCTTCATCCTCTTCTACAGGGCGGGACACCGTGAGGCTATTTCCTTGAGATGACTTGCTCGTCTGCTCGGAGTCAAAATTTGAAGGAAACCAGGATCGGTCCTCGCACTGACTGTGAGCTAAGCAATGTACTTCTCTGAATGTTTCGGTGCAAAAAATGTCCGACACTCTGCTTTCTGACCCAACAAAACAGCATTTCACGATTGTTGATCTCAAAATTAATTCTTGGTCTGCTTTGATAACAAACAGGTTGATACATTTTGCGTAGTATGAAATGTAAAGACAAGCACAATTATTTTGTGTTTTCATGATCTTTTCAATACCAGCCGGCGCCTGTGTATGGACCGATACTTCGTTTTCTATTGAGTACTGGCTTGACATTAGGTCTGCCAGGGCTCTTGCTCGTCCAATCTCCTCTGCATAAAGACTCTCATGAGGATTCCCCCTAAAGCAAAGCACAAGACTAATAATTCGATAAAGAACACCAATCTTGTCAAAATAAGATATCTTGAATTGTTCATGATCTTTCAGAAAACGTCGAATTACCTCTCCCTTACTAGTGCAAGCAAAAAAATGTGATTTTAGCTTCAGGCATGTTACCAGCATTCATCAAACAAAGTGAAATAAGCAAGTGAAGTAGCGGCTCTCTTTCTGTTTTCCCTGTCTCTCTATACAATGCGAGCGCCCTTTCAAGACATTCTTTAGCCTTCATACATTCACCGAGTGAAAGAAAATGTCTTCCTTGGCGTTCATGGTATGCTGCTTCTGTTCCCTTGCTGGTAATGTTTTCTGCAATTGAAAGTGTTTTTTCGTAATATTCTTTAGCTTTGACATTCTCACAGACAGAGTAAGAGTCTGTCTCCAGATTTCCATAGCATGCAGCCTCTGTTTTCTTGTCGCCAATTTTTTTTGCGATAACAAGTGCTTTTTCTTGATATTCTTTAGCCTTGACATTTTTACCGAGAGTCTGAAATATACTTCCTAGCCTTAAGAAGCATTTAGCTTTTGTTTTCCTGTCGCCAATTTTTTCTGCGATTTCAAGTGTTTTCTCTTGATATTCTTTAGCCCTGACATATTTACCAACTGACTCAAAGATACTTCCTAGGTTTGCATAGCATGCAGCCTCTGTTTTCTGGTCGCCAATGGTTTTGGCGATTGCGAGTGATTTTTCTTCATATTCTTTGGCCTTGACGTATTCACCAACAGACTCAAAGATACTTCCTAGGTTTGCATAGCATGCAGCCTCTGTTTTCCTGTCGCTGATTTTTTCTGCGGTCGCAAGTGCTTTTTCGTAATATTCATTAGCCCTGAAATATTCACTCAGGTACTGAAAGATAATTCCCAGTTCTAGGTAGCATTCGGCTTTTGTTTTCCTGTCGCCAACTTTTTCTGCAATTGCGAGTGTTTTTTCTTGATATTCTTTAGCTTTGCAAACTCAGAGAGAGAGAAAGAGATTCTTCCCAGGTTTCCATAGCATGCAGCTTCTTCTCTCCAATTGCCATTTTTTTCTGCGACTACAAGAGCTTTTTCTTGATATTCTTTAGCCTTGACATATTCTCCAAAGGACTCAAACGTACGTACAAGGTTTCCATAGCATGCAACCTCGGTTTTTCTGTCGCCATTTTTTTCTGCGATTACAAGTGCTTTTACGTGAAACTCTGTGGCCTTTGCACATACACCCAGATACTGAAAGATGCTTCCTAAGTTTATGTAGCAAAGTCCTTCCATTTGTTTGTTCCCAGTTTGTGTCGCGATGCTTAGTGCTTTGTTGTAAAGCTCTGTTGCTTCGTTATAATCGCACTGGTGTCTATATAATTGGGCCAGTAAAATAGTCACTTGTCCTTCTAAATCTCTCTGGCCAGTGTTTCGAGAAGCGGCAATAATCTTTCTGCCAATTTCGATTACATTCCTGTGTTCGTTAGTATGTTTGTACCCCAGAAACATTTGTATATGAACCATCATCTTGCAACGAATGACAAACTCCTTTTCACTTTCCAGTAACTTGTGGTTAACAAGAAACAAATTTTCCTTACATAATTCGATGGCGTTTTGAACACGATTTGTTTTTAAAAGGTACGACGAAACACGATATGCAATATGGACGGCCTGGATAACTTCTTCTTTGCTGTACATGACAGTCTTTTTAGAGCTAAGAAGACGAGAAAAAACATGAACAACGAGAAAATTCATAAATGTGGCAGCTGTATCAGCTATTAATATTTGACAGTAATAGTTTTTTACCTTCATAAGTGTCGTGAATAAAGATTTCTTTGTTTTTATTTTAAACCATTCTTCAAACTCTTTCGCTAACTCAAAGTTGTAAATGATTATCAGTGCTTATTTTCATCTCTCTTCTTTTTGTGGATCTGCAAAGAGTGTCAAAGCGAAAATATAGAAAGGCCTTTTAGTTGCGAGTTTGCAAAGTACGGTTTAGTTGCACGTCGTTTCCATGGCGTTAAGAGCACACCAGTAAGATTGGTAAGAGAAGTGCATCCAGATTTCCTATTTTGGTAGTCGTTTTTCTTCGCTTCCAATTTCCTGTAGTCTTAGAAATTTGTTTCACGCTTATCTTTTCAGAGCCGTAGTTTTGTGATGTGCAAACACAGCACGAGTGGCGAAGTGAGTCAAGTGAAGTAGTGTTCGCCAGTTCATCAGCGGCTTCACTATGTTTGCTACCTTTTCGTCGTGAAATAAATCATGGGACCACTGAGTACTGATTACTTAGAAACTAAACCGTTTTATTTCGAAGAATTCAATAAAATCAATGCTTCACATTTAAAAAAACCGGTGAACAAGCAAGGTAAAAGGCAGTACGTTCATTTCCCAGTTATTTTAAGAACCCGAGTATTGACCCGGCCCCAGAGACTCAACTTGCGACTTCCCGCTTAGCAGTCAAGCTCTCTACTGACTGAGCTAGTCCTATGACGATCCAGTTTTTCTGTAGTCTGTAGCTATATTTTATCACACGAACACAAGATAAAGATAAGAAAGAGAAAAATAGGCTGTACTTACCAGGTCGTCTTTTACGTTATTTAGAAAACCGAATTTACGGTTGAAACTTTCCTTAATATACCAACATAGTGATAACGCTTTCAAGAGGTCATCCTTTATTTCTTGATATTGAACGAGCTGAAACTTGCTATTAATACGTTTTCTCTCTAAAGTACGCAGTCACATTTGAACGAAAATAAACCATGATGAAAACTCTAATCTGAGTACGCATACATTGGAATCCCTATATGGTAGGGTGAAATTAAAGTATTTGCTTGAGAATGGGATATATTTCAGTTTTGGTTCAAGCAATCGAAGGTTTGAAAACCACAAGATTATACTGTTGTAGTTCTGACGTTTAAGTTATCGAAACCACTTGCTGAGCTAGGGTTAATTGGTACAGGATGTGCTAGAAAATAACCTCATTTTGTGCGCGGCCATGGACTCCATGATGTTTAATATGGTAAATAGTTATTAATTATGTCCTCTTTCTACAAAAATACCTTCATGTCTCCTTTTATGTTCAAGCTCATTTTATGCCTTTAGAATTTAAAATTTCGCTCAAAATTTTTCTTGGTGTAATTTTTGTTTCGATCGGGTTTAGTTTCAGAACTGCCGCCCGGGTTTCCATAAGGCAAACAAGGCTAAACAAACAGGCGAAAGAAAACTCGTGATCTTAAACTTCGAAATTGGAAATATGATGGGTTATGTTTGCAAGACATGAAGGCATAAAGGGCAGCAACGAAGGTCGTCCACACCTGTCTGTTCTGGGCTAGCTTCCTGTCGAAGCCCATTACCTCCGGTTGTTTTGGTTCCTTCTTTTGCTGTTTCTGTAACAAAATACTTTCAACGGGACTGGAATGTTAGCCCAGTACCCAACCCTCAACCAGGAGGGCCAGTGGATCACTTTTCGTCTGACATCTACCTTTCAACCTGTCCGGGTGGCCCTGCCAGGAGCTAAGCTCGCACTGGCACAGCTCTCCGGGTCACTTGGTATACAAGCCCCCTGACTACAACACGGTAATGATCCTCCAGGGAGGTTGAGGTTTGGGTGGACAATATATTACAAATCATTGTATTGTGTGTGGATATTCACGCTTGACACAATACATTGATTTGTATGAAATTGTCCACCCAAATCGCGACCTCGTTTTATTGTCGTTTTACGAGAGATGAATGCGGGAAAGGTCTATTTTTATGACCAGGGTTATATTGACATCGTAATTGTTATTGCAATGTATGAGGTCGTGATTATTTCACTTTTTTTTCGTTTACTCTAGACATTTGGCAGTTTGGATTGGTTAGTTTTCGATATATTTGTGACAATAAAAATAATAAACAAATATTAATAATCGTGATAATGATACTCTTTATTATGTATAAAGAGGTTAACATGGAAGAGTTACAAAAACTAGTAAACGAGTGGCCATATCTAAAATAACAATTAAGAGCTAATGCTATGACTAACCAATATATACAAGAAACTATAAACAAACTATAAAGTGATAAAAATTCGTGCTGCTTTCTCATGATATTTCTATAATTATTCTTTCATTCTCCTACGGATACCGAATTTCTGTGTTCTAGGCTTAAGCTGTTCCAGATTTGGCAGGTTAACCAAGAAGCATTCATCCAAAAACTATCTCGATACAGCTCTCATAATTTTTTTTTTTTTCAACTCTGAAAGGGTCTTGGCGACTACTGGAGATAAAAACTCCGAAAAAAATTCAAAACGTTTTACATACTAGTGCAAGGGTAAGAAGGTACCACAACTTGGTTTTGATTAGTTCTTGATTAGCTAGTTTGATAGGTGATCTAAGATTTTGCTATAACTGATAATTATAAAATTAGAGAAAATGATATATTTGTCATAGTTAACCGTTAGTGTTCATTTTATCGGCTGAAGGTTTGTCGTAAAGAAAGTTTATATTCGCCAGTCACTCTGTTGACTTGGTTTCTATCGGAGATTTCGCGTGTGTTTCATGGCTTCCTTCTCTTAAAGATAAAAAAAACAGAATAACATTAATAATTGTAGACCTTTCTTATTTGAACTCGTCTTTCTGTCTTTCCGCTTACAAGCCTCTCCTTTGCAGTGAACTTGTATTTTGTATTTTAGCGAACTCCATACCTAAGAACAACGAAGCGGAAGCTTTGAAATCTCTGTACTGTGCTGGGTCAAATGACTTATCTATCAAATCAGTTAATAAACCTGTATTTCACTCACCAGCCGACTCAACACCTCAGTTTCTGTATACCCTCGATACTCTTGATGAGCCGTGACTCGACCATTTTTGTCACAAAACCCAAGATGTCAGTAAGTTTCTACTAACCTTAACTTTTGAAAATCCAATGTCACGTTGTCTCCAACCAGCATGAAAGGTGCCCATTGCTGCACTTTAGAGAATCCGTTTTCTCTCATCCACTTCATGGCCTGATGAAGAGATTCACTCGCACTTTCACCATCTACAAGGTGCTCGTAGAAACGACTCATGAACTGCTTTGTTGCTTCGTCTTGTATGGCCCACAGTGCAACCAACACTGAGCGTGCACCGGATCCTAAAAACGCCCGGGCAATTCCAACCACTCCCTCTGTTCTTATCTGTCCTTTTGCACTGTGACAACAGCTAAGGACTACCAGTCTGGCTCGCAGCCGAATTTGTGAGATGTCTGCCATGGTCAACAGGTAGTCTTCTTCTTGAGGTTTTCTATCAATGAAGGGTGGAGGGGCAAGAACAATTTCTCCTCGTTCCGCATCACCATGCGCAGCGAAATGTATGAGACTTACTGAATGTATGCTTAAGAGAACTGTCTGCTTTGTTGCTTTCTTTCCGAGCAGAGGTTGAGTACCGAGCAGCTTTCCGACCATTTCTGCTTCCTCACTTGCATAAGGCAGCCTCGATATCCACTGAAGATCTCCTTTGTAAAGCACCTCACCAACCTCAGGATCCCCCACTATCAGTGCACCAGTCTGACTGTGATAGTCTGCTGGACTGTCCTGAATGAGCTTGAGAGTCGTCAAAGAGGGAACGATGCGAATCCTGAAAGACTCTGATAAATACTTTCCTCTTTCGTCCTTTAACGCTGCAAATGGAACTCTGAAAAACAAGCGATCAGGGACAATGATGATTTCGGGTTTATCAAGAAAGTCGGCTACAGGAGCGATGATCATTTTGTAGCCATCAGCAAGAGTAACGATGGGCCGCTGTTCGTCTTCATCCTCTTCTACAGGGCGGGACACCGTGAGGCTATTTCCTTGAGATGACTTGCGCGTCTGCTCGGAGTCAAAATTTGAAGGAAACCAGGATCGGTCCTCGCACTGACCTGGAGCTAAGCAATGTACTTCTCTGAATGTTTCGGTGCAAAAAATGTCCGACACTCTGCTTTCTGACCCAACAAAACAGCATTTCACGATTGTTGATCGCAAAAGTAATTCTTGGTCTGCTTTGATAACAAACAGGTTGATACATTTTGCGTAGTATGAAATGTAAAGACAAGCACAATTATTTTGTGTTTTCATGATCTTTTCAATACCAGCCGGCGCCTGTGTATGGACCGATACTTCGTTTTCTATTGAGTACTGGCTTGACATTAGGTCTGCCAGGGCTCTTGCTCGTCCAACCTCCTCTGCATAAAGACTCTCATGAGGATTCCCCCTAAAGCAAAGCACAAGACTAATAATTCGATAAAGAACACCAATCTTGTCCAAATAAGATATCTTGAATTGTTCATGATCTTTCAGAAAACGTCGAATTACCTCTCCCTTGTTAATGCAAGCAAAAAAATGTGATTTAGCTTCAGGCATGTTACCAGCATTCATCAAACAAAGTGAAATAAGCAAGTGAAGTAGAAGCTCTCTTTCTATTTTCCCTGTCTCCCTATACAATGCGAGCGCTCTTTCAAGGCAGTCTTTAGTCTTCCCACATTCACCGAGTGAAAGAAAATGCCTTCCTTGGCGTTCATGGTATGCAGCTTCTGTTCCCTTGCTGGCAATTTTTTCTGCAATTGTAAGTGTTTTTTCGTAATATTCTTTAGCTTTGACATTCTCACAGACAGAGTAAGAGTTTGTCTCCAGTTTTATATAGCATGCAGCCTCTGTTTTCTTGTCGCCAATTTTTTTTGCGATAACAAGTGCTTTTTCTTGGTATTCTTTAGCCTTGACATATTCACCGAGAGTCTGAAATATACTTCCTTGCCTTAAAAAGCATTTAGCTTTTGTTTTCCAATCGCCAATTTTTTCTGCGATTTCAAGTGTTTTCTCTTGACATTCTTTGGCCCTGACATATTCACCAACAGACTCGAAGATACTTCCTAGGTTTCCATAACAGGCAGCCTCTGTTTTCTCGTCACCAATGGTTTTGGCGATTGCAAGTGATTTCTCTTCATATTCTTTAGCCTTGACGTATTCACCAACAGACTCGAAGATACTTCCTAGGTTTGCATAGCATGCAGCCTCTGTTTTCTTGTCGCTAATTTTTTCTGCCATTGCAAGTGCTTTTTCGTAATATTCATTAGCCCTGAAATATTCACTTAGGGACTGAAAGATAATTCCTAGGTCTAAATAGCATTCGGCTTTTGTTTTCCTGTCGCCAACTTTTTCTGCAATTACGAGTGTTTTTTCTTGATATTCTTTAGCTTTTGCATACTCACACAGAGAGAAAGAGATTCTTCCCAGGTTTCCATAGCATGCAGCTTCTTCTCTCCAATTGCCATTTTTTTCTGCGACTACAAGAGCTTTTTCTTGATATTCTTTAGCCTTGACATATTCTCCAAAGGACTCAAACGTACGTACAAGGTTTCCATAGCATGCAACCTCTGTTTTTCTGTCACCATTTTTTTCTGCGATTACAAGTGCTTTTACGTGAAACTCTGTGGCCTTTGCACATACACCCAGATACTGAAAGATGCTTCCTAAGTTTATGTAGCAAAGTCCTTCCATTTGTTTGTTCCCAGTTTGTGTCGCGATGCTTAGTGCTTTGTTGTAAAGCTCTGTTGCTTCGTTATAATCGCACTGGTGTCTATATAATTGGGCCAGTAAAATAGTCACTTGTCCTTCTAAATCTCTCTGGCCAGTGTTTCGAGAAGCGGCAATAATCTTTCTGCCAATTTCGATTACATTCCTGTGTTCGTTAGTATGTTTGTACCCCAGAAACATTTGTATATGAACCATCATCTTGCAACGAATGACAAACTCCTTTTCACTTTCCAGTAACTTGTGGTTAACAAGAAACAAATTTTCCTTACATAATTCGATGGCGTTTTGAACACGATTTGTTTTTAAAAGGTACGACGAAACACGATATGCAATATGGACGGCCTGGATAACTTCTTCTTTGCTGTACATGACAGTCTTTTTAGAGCTAAGAAGACGAGAAAAAACATGAACAACGAGAAAATTCATAAATGTGGCAGCTGTATCAGCTATTAATATTTGACAGTAATAGTTTTTTACCGTCATAAGTGTCGTGAATAAAGATTTCTTTGTTTTTATTTTAAACCATTCTTCAAACTCTTTCGCTAACTCAAAGTTGTAAATGATTATCAGTGCTTATTTTCATCTCTCTTCTTTTTGTGGATCTGCAAAGAGTGTCAAAGCGAAAATATAGAAAGGCCTTTTAGTTGCGAGTTTGCAAAGTACGGTTTAGTTGCACGTCGTTTCCATGGCGTTAAGAGCACACCGGTAAGATTGGTAAGAGAAGTGCATCCAGATTTCCTATTTTGGTAGTCGTTTTTCTTCGCTTCCAATTTCCTGTAGTCTTAGAAATTTGTTTCACGCTTATCTTTTCAGAACCGTAGTTTTGTGATGTGCAAACACAGCACGAGTGGCGAAGTGAGTCAAGTGAAGTAGTGTTCGCCAGTTCATCAGCGGCTTCATTATGTTTGCTACCTTTTCGTCGTGAAATAAATCATGGGACCACTGAGTACTGATTACTTAGAAACTAAACCGTTTTATTTTGAAGAATTCAATAAAATCAATACTTCACATTTAAAAAAACCGGTGAACAAGCAAGGTAAAAGGCAGTACATTCATTTCCTAGTTATTTTAAGAACCCGAGTATTGACCCGGCCCCAGAGATTGAACTTGCGACTTCCCGCTTAGCAGTCAAGCTCTCTACTGACTGAGCTAGTCCTATGACGATCCAGTTTTTCTGTAGTCTGTAGCTATATTTTATCACACGAACACAAGATAAAGATAATAAAGAGAAAAATAGGCTGTACTTACCAGGTCGTCTTTTACGTTATTTAGAAAACCGAATTTACGGTTGAAACTTTCCTTAATATACCAACATAGTGATAACGCTTTCAAGAGGTCATCCTTTATTTCTTGATATTGAACGAGCTGAAACTTGCTATCAATACGTTTTCTCTCTAAAGTACGCAGTCACATTTGAACGAAAATAAACCATGATAAAAACTCCAATCTGAGTACGCATACATTGGAATCCCTATATGGTAGGGTGAAATTAAAGTATTTGCTTGAGAATGGGATATATTTCAGTTTTGGTTCAAGCAATCGAAGGTTTGAAAACCACAAGATTATACTGTTTTAGTTCTGACGTTTAAGTTATCGAAACCACTTGCTGAGCTAGGGTTAATTGGTACAGGATGTGCTAGAAAATAACCTCATTTTGTGCGCGGCCATGGACTCCATGATGTTTAATATGGTAACTAGTTATTAATTATGTCCTCTTTCTGCAAAAATACCTTCATGCCTCCTTTTATGTTCAAGCTCATTTTATGCCTTTAGAATTTAAAATTTCGCTCAAAATTTTCTTGGTGTATTTTTTGTTTCGATCGGGTTTAGTTTCAGAACTGCCGCCCGGGTTTAAGGCAAACAAGGTTAAACAAACAGGCGAAAGAAAACTCGTGATCCTAAACTTCGAAACTGGAAATATGATGGGTTAGGTTTGCAAGACATGAAGGCATAAAGGGCAGCAACGAAGGTCGTCCACACCTGTCTGTTCTGGGCTAGCTTCCTGTCGAAGCCCGTTACCTCCGGTTGTTTTGGTTCCTTCTTTTGCTGTTTCTGTAACAAAATACTTTCAACGGGACTGGAATGTTAGCCCAGTACCCAACCCTCAACCAGGAGGGCCAGTGGATCACTTTTCGTCTGACATCTACCTTTCAACCTGTCCGGGTGGCCCTGCCAGGGGCTAAGCTCGCACTGGCACAGCTCTCCGGGTCACTTGGTATACAAGCCCCCTGACTACAACACGGTAATGATCCTCCAGGGAGGTTGAGGTTTGGGTGGACAATATATTACAAATCATTGTATTGTGTGTGGATATTCACGCTTGACACAATACATTGATTTGTATGAAATTGTCCACCCAAATCGCGACCTCGTTTTATTGTCGTTTTACGAGAGATGAATGCGGGAAAGGTCTATTTTTATGACCAGGGTTATATTGACATCGTAATTGTTATTGCAATGTATGAGGTCGTGATTATTTCACTTTTTTTTCGTTTACTCTAGACATTTGGCAGTTTGGATTGGTTAGTTTTCGATATATTTGTGACAATAAAAATAATAAACAAATATTAATAATCATGATAATGATACTCTTTATTATGTATAAAGAGGTTAACATGGAAGAGTTACAAAAACTAGTAAACGAGTGGCCATATCTAAAATAACAATTAAGAGCTAATGCTATGACTAACCAATATATACAAGAAACTATAAACAAACTATAAAATGATAAAAATTCCTGCTGCTTTCTCATGATATTTCTATAATTATTCTTTCATTCTCCTACGGATACCGAATTTCTGTGTTCTAGGCTTAAGCTGTTCCAGATTTGGCAGGTTAACCAAGAAGCATTCATCCAAAAACTATCTCGATACAACTCTCATGATTTTTTTTTTTTCAACTCTGAAAGGGTCTTGGCGACTACTGGAGATAAAAACTCCGAAAAACATTCAAAACGTTTTACATACTAGTGCAAGGGTAAGAAGGTACCACAACTTGGTTTTGATTAGTTCTTGATTAGCTAGTTTGATAGGTGATCTAAGATTTTGCCATAACTGATAATTATAAAATTAGAGAAAATGATATATTTGTCATAGTTAACCGTTAGTGTTCATTTTATCGGCTGAAGGTTTGTCCTAAAGAAAGTTTATATTCGCCAGTCTCTCTGTTGACTTGGTTTCTATCGGAGATTTCGCGTGTGTTTCATGGCTTCCTTCTCTAAAAGATAAAAAACAGAATAACATTAATAATCGTAGACCTTTCTTATTTGAACTCGTCTTTCTGTCTTTCCGCTTACAAGCCTCTCCTTTGCAGTGAACTTGTATTTTGTATTTTAGCGAACTCCATACCTAAGAACAACGAAGCGGAAGCTTTGAAATCTCTGTACTGTGCTGGGTCAAATGACTTATCTATCAAATCAGTTAATAAACCTGTATTTCACTCACCAGCCGACTCAACACGTCAGTTTCTGTATAGTCTAACCCTTTTATCCATATTTAGCGGACACCCTCGATACTCTTGATGAGCCGTGACTCGACCATTTTTGTCACAAAACCCAAGATGTCAGTAAGTTTCTACTAACCTTAACTTTTGAAAATCCAATGTCACGTTGTCTCCAACCAGCATGAAAGGTGCCCATTGCTGCACTTTAGAGAATCCGTTTTCTCTCATCCACTTCATGGCCTGATGAAGAGATTCACTCGCACTTTCACCATCTACAAGGTGCTCGTAGAAACAACCCATGAACTGCTTTGTTGCTTCGTCTTGTATGGCCCACAGTGCAACCAACACTGAGCGTGCACCGGATCCTAAAAACGCCCGGGCAATTCCAACCACTCCCTCTGTTCTTATCTGTCCTTTTGCACTGTGACAACAGCTAAGGACTACCAGTCTGGCTCGCAGCCGAATTTGTGAGATGTCTGCCATGGTCAACAGGTAGTCTTCTTCTTGAGGTTTTCTATCAATGAAGGGTGGAGGGGCAAGAACAATTTCTCCTCTTTCCGCATCACCATGCGCAGCGAAATGTATGAGACTTACTGAATGTATGCTTAAGAGAACTGTCTCCTTTGTTGCTTTCTTTCCGAGCAGAGGTTGAGTACCGAGCAGCTTTCCGACCATTTCTGCTTCCTCACTTGCAAAAGGCAGCCTCGATATCCACTGAAGATCTCCTTTGTAAAGCACCTCACCAACCTCAGGATCCCCCACTATCAGTGCACCAGTCTGACTGTGATAGTCTACTGGACTGTCCTGAATGAGCTTGAGAGTCGTCAAAGAGGGAACGATGCGAATCCTGAAAGACTCTGATAAATACTTTCCTCTTTCGTCCTTTAACGCTGCAAATGGAACTATAAAAAACAAGCGATCAGGAACGATGATAATTTCGGGTTTGTCAAGTAAGTCGGCTACAGGAGCGATGATCATTTTGTAGCCATCTGCAAGAGTTAGGATGGGCTGCTGGTCGTCTTTATCCTCTTCTACAAGGCGGGAAACTGTGAGACTATTTTCTTGAAGTGCCTTAAGAGTCTGCTGTGAGAGAGCATTTGAAGGAAACCAGGATCGGTCCTCGCATTGCCCTGGAGCTAAGCAATGTGCCTCTCTGAAGATTTCGGTGCAAAAGACGTCAGCCACTTTGCTTACTGGTACATTGCCAGAAAAACAGTCATTTACGTTTATTTTCCGAAAAAATAATTGGTTGCCGTATGCCTTGATCACCCACAAATCTATAAATTTCTCTAAGTAAGAAATGTAAAGACATACACAGTTGTGTTCTTTCTTCAGTATCCTTTCAATACCAAACCATGCCTCTGGATTGACTGATATTTTTCTTTCTAAAGAGTACTGGGCAGTCATTAAGTCTGCCAGGGCTCTTGCTCGTCCAATCTCCTCTGTGCAAAGACCTAGGTTAGGGTATCCCTTAAGGCAAATCAAATGACTGATCTCTCGGTAATATCTACCGAACTTGTCAAGGTACGATATCTTGAAGTGGTCATGATCTTTCAGAAAACGTCGAATAACCCCTCCTTTGTTAACGGAGGCAGAGAAATGTGATTTAGCTTCAGGCATGTTGTCGTCTTCAATCATGCAAAGTGAAATAAACAAGTGAAGCGCTGTCTCTCTTTCTATTTTTCCGGCCTCTCTAAACAATAAGAGCGCTTTTTCGAGACAGTCTTCAGCCTTCGTACACTCACCGAGATTACGATAGGATTTTCCTAAGTGTTCATAGGAGGTGGCCTCTATTGTCTTGTCGCCAATATTTTCCGCGATTGCGAGTGCTTTTTTGTGATATTCTGTAGCTTGGACATATTCACCGCGGCTCTCAAGGACTATTCCTATATTTCCATAACATCCGGCTTCTATTCTCCTGACGCCAATTTTTTCTGCGATTGCAAGTGCTCTTTCTAGGTATTCTTTAGCCTTCACATGTTCACCGAGGCGCTGAAAGCTAGTTCCTAGGTATGCATAGCAAAAGGCCTCTGTTTCCTTGTCACCAATTTCTTCTGCGATTGCAAGTCCTTCTTCGTGATACTCCTCAGCCTTGTCATGCTCACCGAGAAACTCTAGGTCAGTTCCCAGGTTTCCATAGCATGCGGCTTTTGTTTTCCTATCACCAATTTCTTCTGCGATTGCAAGTGCTTTTTCGTGACATTCTATAGCCTTGACATATTCACCGAGAGGACGAATGCTGTTTCCAAGGTTTGTATAGCATTTGGCTTTTACTTCCCTGGTGCTAACTTTTTCTGCGATTGCAAGTGCTTTTTCTTGACATTCTTTTGCCTTTACATGTTCACCGAGAGACAGAAAGACACCTCCTAAGTTTCCATACCATGCTCCCTCCATTTCCCTGTGGTCAATTTCTATTGCGATTGAAAGTCCTTTTTCTAGATATTTCTTAGCCTTGAAATATTCACAGAGAGAAAGAGAGACCTGTCCTAGGTTTCCATAGCATGCGGCTTTTTTTTCCATGTCGCCAATATTTTCTGCGATTGCAAGTGCTTTTTCGTAGTATTCTTCAGCTTTAATAAATTCACTTAAGTACCCACAGGCGCTTCCTAAGTTTATGAAGCACCTCGCTTCTTCTTCCTTGTCTCCATTTTCTTCAGCTATTGCAAGTGCTTTTCCGTGGTATTCTATAGCCTTAACATATGCACCCAAAGTCTGAAAGATACATGCTAGGTTTACATAGCAATTGCCTTCCAATTTTTTGTGTCTAGTTTCTATCGCGATGGTTAGTGCTTTCGTGCAAAGCTCCATTGCTTCATCATAGTCGCACTGGTAACTATATGATTCAGCCAGGCAAAATGTTACTATTCCTTCTAATGCTCTCTGGCCAGTCTCTCGATAAATGACGAGCAGCTGTCTGCCAAATTTGATTGCATTCTTGTAATCTTTGGTAAGCACATACCCTTCAAGCATGTGTAGATATGCATTTATCTTGGACCAACTGGCAAACTCTTTCATACTTTCCAGTGTCTTGTGGTTAACAAGAAACAAATGTTCCTTAGATAACTCGATGGCGTTCTGAACACGGTTTGTTTGTAAAAGGTACGACGAAACAAGATCTGCAATCATGATGGCCTGAACAACTTGTTCTGTGCTGTGCATGACAGTCTTCTTAAAAGCTAAAAAAAGAGTCATTGTTTCCGTTTGCTATCATTTACCCCGTGTACAGCCGCCATCTCCCCTCAAACAAAATTGGGGTGAGAGGATAAACTTGTAACTCTAACACGAAAACCACGTAATAGATAGAAAAACAAACTGTACTGACTTACCAGATCGCCTTGTTACGCTACTTAGAAATTGAATTTACGGTTGAAACTTTCCCTAATATATCAGCGTACTGAAAACATTTTCAAGAGGTCATGAACTATTTCTTCAAATTAAACGAGCTGAAATTTGCTATTAATACCTTTTCTCACTAAGGGGGTCACATTTGAACGAAAATAAAACCTGATGATTATTCTCATCTTAGAAAGTATACATTGGAATCTGTTTGTGTTGGGGAAAAAAGGTGAAATTATAGTGTTTGATTTAGAATGGAATATTCGTCAGTTTTGGTTCAAACAGTCGATGGTTTGAAACCCACAAGATTCTACTGTTTTAGTTCTGACGTTTAACTTATCGAAACCACTTGCTGCGAAGGCCTTATTGGCGTCTTGGTGAATAGTTTTTAAATATGTCCACTTTTTGCAAAAGGACCGTCATATTCTCGGCTATGTTAAAGGTCATATTACGGCTTTAGAACGCAAAATCTCACTCCACGTATTTGCCTCGTGTATTTTTTAGTTTCGGGAAGGCTTTTAGTTTCAGAACTGCCACCCAGGTTTCTAAAAGGCGAACAAGTTCAAACAAGCAGGCGAAAGAAAACTCTTTCTCAAAACTTTCGCAACTGAAAAAATAAATTAGGTTTGCAAGGCTTCTATAGGGTTGATGACTAAAGAGTTTTAGAAGACAAATTGGCGATTTCATATGACCTGTTGGTAAACTTAGAAAGATGTCTTCACCATGATTCAAAACACAACGTAGCGTCTTAGCTTGATCTGAAGGTAGAGACTCGACTTATAGTGACGGGATTGACGACCTCGCCAGCTTAACAGGAACAAAAGTAAAAGCCTATGGTCACTTACCGTACTTATCTATATTTACCCATAGTATTGCTACAATCTTGGACAAAACTGTTGAGAAAATTGCATAGTTGGAGGGCATTTTTGTAAACATCGTAGCTGTACTGATTCTTCCCTCCCCCCTCCCCTTGGAAGCAATGTTGTTGTGTCTTCAAAAGAAATCCTGATCCCTGTGCGTTTAATGGAAGCAACATTGAACTGGGGAAAGGGGATTTCATTCCGCAAAGCCGTTGTTTTGGAAATAGTTTTGTTGTGTTGGATAGTACACTCTAAGTTAAAAACGTTCTCAAGAAGTTTTGTCCGGGATTGTAGCAACAACAAAAATAGCAGCGTGGGGAAGTTCTCATAAAACTTTGGGATGAAACCTCAACCGCGGGCTACAGACCCGAGGGAACGCTCAAAAGGGAAGCCCAGGATACTTATGGAAAAAAAACTGTTCAAAAATCACTTGACATAATTTTGTTTGGTTAAGCAGTAATGATATAAAAAGGAATTCAAACCAAAATTGTGATATTTAGTATATTATAAGCTCCGAGTACTTGTTAACGTTAAATTGCTCTTTCTTGTAGCTTGCTTCAAGATGTCAGGATGTTATTCAAAGAGCTATTCTGTGCTTGAGTAAAGTTGTGCGGCAGAAACCAGTAAGTGTTTTGTTTTATTTGTGTAGATGAAGATTTATTTGCTTATGATTTAATTAATTTGACTACAAAATCAAATGTGGGTCATGTGGCATTTTATGTGTGCATGAGGAAGTAACTAAAGTAGCCTTGTTGCCGTAGGAATGCGCGACGGTAATTCTTCTTCTTTCTTTATTGTAGGAGCTTCTTTCTGACCCAGAGTGTTATCCAGATTTACTGATGCGAGCTCAGGAATTGATAAACCTCCTTAAACTCCCCAAGTAAGATCTTTTTTACTCTGCCGTGGACCACTTATATAACAAAGTGCCCAAGGACCGGAAAAATTTGTTAGTTATATTATTAGGGACCTTAAGGTGGCTCGACTGGATTTTTTGGGGGGGATACCTCCCAAGTTTGAACATTAACTACGTCGCCATGAGTAAAGATATGGAAAAAAAGGTTACCACAACTGTATTATATAAAGATGAAAATTTCTTATGATTTGGGTTTTATCGCAATCGGAGTCGCCATGGCAACCTAACGATGCCATTACGTTTTTTACTTATCTTTGTGTTTCTCTGTACTAGGAGTTTTTTTGAGAAATCGCTTAAGGGAGTATGTACCTGCCATAATTGTCTCAATTATTGCAAAGTTTGAACAAATTCTATGAGAGCGTTTTTGAAATATTTTGAAACGAAGTTTTAAGCATCATAAAAACAGCGAAATAGCATGCTATCCACACAATTTGCTAATTTTTAAAGTAAATGATAAGCTTTGGAAACGCGGCTTCATCTCATAGTGATTTGATTCCATTCAAAACCTCCTACAAAAAAAGAGGAGAATTGCTCTGGGCGATCGCGAGTAAGAAGAATTTTATTAACTTGCATTCAGCTGCTTATGTTACAGTTTTTGCACGTAATTTGGTGCACGCCTACAAATTTCGCATTTTTCAAAAAACTGCTCGATAAATTTTTTTATAAATTTGATAATCCCGAGATCAATTGTCAATAAATATACCCTGCAAGTTTCAACGACTTTGAAAACAGGGAAGGCTTGCAAATAGGACCTCAAATATGACCAATTTTTCCCCCAGATTTTGTGTTTACAAGCGAGCGTCCTCATTATTCACTGGCATTGTTTTCAAGTTTCATATGCTCGTGCACATATAGCAAAAAGTAGTAAATTTGCATCGAAAAGAACTCTCGATGACTTTCGGAAGAAATATCCGGAATATGCTAATAATTGGCTTGTGTCACAGATAGCAGTGAGGGCCGAAACGGTGAACGTCACGGCTCATCTTGTAGGATGCAACACTCAATTATCTTACTCGGGTTATAACATCACAGAAACTCTTACAAAGAGTTGCTGTGATGTTATAATATATCACTACTTTCTTTACCCGGTGATTAGCATATTCCGGAGATTTAACCGAGGATCCTTTTTTGATGCAAATTCTATCTTTTTGCTAAATTTGCACGTGCATATGAAACTTGAAAACAATGCCAGTGAATAATGAGGGTGCTCGCTTGTAAACACAAAATCTGGGGGAAAAATTGGTCATATTTGAGGTCCTATTTGCAAGCCTTCCCTGTTTTCAATGTTCTTGAAGCTTGCAGGGTATATTTATTGACAATTGATCTCGGGATTATCAAATTTATAAAAAAATTTATCGAGCAGTTTTTTGAAAAATGCGAAATTTGTAGGCGTGCACCAAATTACGTGCAAAAACTGTAACAAAAGCAGCTGAATGCAAGTTAATAAAATTCTTCTTACTCGCGATCGCTCAGAGCAATTCTCCTCTTTTTTTGTAGGAGGTTTTGAATGGAATCAAACCATTATGAGATGAAGCCGCGTTTCCAAAGCTTATCATTTACTTTAAAAATTAGCAAATTGTGTGGATAGCATGCTATTTCGCTGTTTTTATGATGCTTAAAACTTCGTTTCAAAATATTTCAAAAACGCTCTCATAGAACTTGTTCAAACTTTGCAATAATTGAGGCAATTACGGCAGGTACATACTCCCTTAAGCGATTTCTCAAAAAAACTCCTAGTACAGAGAAACACAAAGATAAATAAAAAACGTAATGGCATCGTTACGTTGCCATGGCGACTCCGATTGCGATAAAACTTAAATCGTAAGAAATTTTCATCTTTATATAATACAGTTGTGGTAACCTTTTTTCCATATCTTTACTCATGGCGACGTAGTTAATGCTCAAACTTGGGAGGTATCCCCCCCAAAAAATCCAGTCGAGCCACCTTAAGCAGCGACGACGACGACGGCAGTGAAAACTTCGCTAAAAAATGAATTTGCGTTCTTTTAAACTTAATCGCGTCTATTTGGACCCGCTCAATATGTCAAATGCAGACGACTTTTCTTGGAGTTGAATTCTTAAGGGTTTTATTCAAGTTCAAAAGGAAGAAGAAAAATTCGTCTTCGTATGTCCACGTCCTCCATAAAACGTCAAATAAGGTGGTTTCACGTCGTAGTACGTCGTGCAGTGAACGTCAAAGAAATATACTAAAAAGCGTGATGCACGTGCACAGCTGTTGTTTTGATCATTAAGCCAATTGTTTTTTAAAGGTGTCGTCGTCGTCGTCGTAGTTGCTTAAGCTCTCTATCGCCCTAAGTTCTTTCCATAGATTTGACCCGTGACATTCGGAGTCTCTGCGAGAGAATGGGCCGGTGTTTTTCGTCCCTATCTCAGAAGTCTTGAATGTCTAATTAGGGACCTTAAGCAAGGACGACGACGACGGCAGTGAAAACGTTGTTAAAAAAATGAATTTTCGTTCTTTCAAACTTAATCGCGTCTATTTGGTCCCGCTCAATATGTCAAATGCAGGGGACTTTTCCCGGAGTTGAAATCTTAAGGATTTTATTCAGGTTCTAAAAGAGGAAGGAAAATTCGTCGTCGTATGTTCACGTCCGCCATAAAACGGCAAATTAGGAGGTTTCAGGTCGTAGTCGTGCAGCGGACGTCAAAGAAATGTACTAAAAAGCGTGATGCACGTGCAGAGCTGTTGTTTTGATCATTAAACCTATTGTTTTTTTGAAGTCGTCGTTGTGGTCGTCGTCGTAGTTGCTTAAGCTCCCTATTATTGGCCGAGGTGAAACAAGGGCTGTACATCCCCTCCCTGTCCCTCTCAGTCATTTTAAGCTTCTGAATGCTAATTCGGCCGGGACGTGGATACTGGCCAACCGCTCCGAACTGTGATACTCAACCAATTGAGCTAAACATCTACCGTCAGCGGTTTTGAATGGCTTCGGTACACCACGGTTTGACAGTACCTATACAAGGATGATGAAATTTGAGAATTAGCTCTGATAGCGTTTTTACCCTGCTGAGACACTTTTCAAAAAAAAGAACTTCCCTATGGTATAGTATAATGGCGTGATTCGTGTCGTCAAGGATAGCCAAATATCACGTTTTTCACTTTTTGTAATTCTCTCTGTTCAGTGTGGCACCTGTGATACTAAGCCCGGATTCCGAAGTTTATAGCGGAAGGTAAAATACATTTTGAATTTTATTTTAGTAAAACCATTCCAACAAGGTTTATTTCTGGATACCTCAGTCCAGTTTTCTTGGTCCGCTTCACCGATATCTGGTTCATCGTCAGTCTGCTTATACAATGAACTTTTCGAAACCTTTTCTTCTTGTTCTTGACTTCGGCAATTTGCCCTAAAGGACCTTTCTAACGTTTTACGACTTCAAAAGGAGAAAAAAGCATATGCGGGCTACAGGTAGCCCGTTCGAGCTACCTGTAGGAAACATCGTAAACCCAACTTTGAACGGAGGTGTGAATGGGTGTGGATTCTTTTGTTCTCCGAGGTTACCCCGTTTGTGGACAGTGTCCCAACAAGTTTGCCTATTGCAATCTCCATGGCAGCCGTTCTTTGTTTCGTCCCGTCCCCAAGCACCCATGCAATCCTCCACTAAGCGACGCATTTAAGAAACGAAAATTAAAGGAACATTTTCACAATCCGAGGTGTGTAGAAGAACTTAGAGATAGGCGGTTTGTTTTATCAATATTTAACGACGGAATGTTTTTTCTTATTCCAGATGGCACAAAGACAGCAACTCGTCTTTACCTTTGTTGCTTCGGACATGTGATACAATTCTTGCTTCATAACCACGGACTAATCTTTGTCGAGTCTAACCGCGAAGCTTGTTTGGTCAGTGATTTGTTAAATTTTGTTGACATGCAGTGGAGATCACCAAGTCACTTCTGTTTCTCCTCTACAGTCGAAATGAGGTGGAGATATTTTCACTCTTGCAATACAACAAACATCTCAATGGCAAAACCTTGCGAATGACGCAAATGACTTTCTTCCCCTTAATTACTGTTAAGTGTATGGAACATATCGTCAATAACATACCGCTTTGTAACGCAGGTACTTCTCTATTTCGGGGCTCCACTTAATCTTGATCTTAATCTAACCTACACTTGATCAAACTTTGTCGAGGAAAACAATGATCGTTACTTCCAACAATCACAAAATGTGCCAAATTTAGGGCTAAAATCACTCATTCAGCATGTTAAAGCTACGCACAATCAACCTTGCTCGTAGTCGGGTCAAAAAGGATCGTGAATAGTCGAAATTTATGAAAATATGTCAAATGATTTGTCAAAACGACTGGTGCAGGGACCGATTAAGTAACGTTAAAATATTTGAGTTTCGTTATCTTAAGGTGTCAAATACCAGCCTTCTCTGCCTTCTTCAGATTAATGAGGACAAATTACGATTTGTAGAAATCTACATATAAATTATTGTCCCAAAAGACCTGATGAAAACTGGTACATGTGGACCAGTCGAAAGATCGTAACTCAATTCTTCTTACGTTATTTGATTAGTCCTTGCAGTATTAATTTAAGCCCCAGTTTACATGTGTCTTTCTTACTAGTATGATGGAGGCGCAAGGACGTAGTGTCCACCAGCGTTAGAAAAAAAGTAATCAAATTGAATTAAGTTGGAAACAAAATGTAATAATGAGAACTTTATATGGGAAAATACAATATAATTAAGTGCAAAAAATATATTTATGAAAGAATATGAAATATCTGTATTTTGTCCGGGTCACCGTACTCTTTTCATGTATTTTGTTGTTGACGTTGCCAAATAGAGTGATTAAATGCCTTTTTAAATAATTGACCAAGCTAACCTCAACGTTTTTCTCCAATTATACCTTGTAAGTCAAAATAGACGAGCTCATACAAGCTGCAATAATATTTAATTTACATCTGAAGATATTAATATATTGGATAGCTTTTTTCAAATAATGGCATATTTCGAAACAGTACCTTCAGGAACAACAACACAAAACAAACCAGAGTAAACAAAAAAAGATGACTAAAAATGTTGATGGAGTTGAGAACTGGCTATTTCTTGACCTTTAGCTCTTTTAGGCGTTGAGAGCGGCGAGATGTGTTCTCGTTTTTACAGGAATATTTTTTTTCGTACCCAGATTTTCAACATTGGTCAAAGCATTGGTACACGATTTCTGAATAGTAATTTAATGAAGCCTATTTACCATGCCTTTGTCACGTGTCCTTTTTCAAGTGAGTCAGGTGACCATTCCTGTGGTGTCCCAAACCCTTTTTTGGAAGGTGACTTGGGTGATGGGGACTTAACTTGGGCGCATTCCCCCGTGGCAGGGCTTCAAGTATAACAGCAACTGTTAAGAAAATAAGGTAGATTATCAAAAGAATGCATCCCCCACGCTTGTCTAAATACCAGTTGTTTAGATGTATGACGATCAACGTCACTAAAACCGTGCCGAAAAGACACAACGATGTGTAAACTATGTGACCGCTGTGGATCAAGACCACGCTGCCTTGGTGAACAACTGTCGTGGCGAGAAACCATGGCAATCCTAGACAAAGGATGTCAAATATGTTACTACCCACACAGTTGGCGAGTGCCATGTCACCCATTCCATGTTTGGCGACAACCAGACTCGCCATAGCATCCGGGACACTCGATCCAGCAGCCAGAAGCGTCAATCCCATGATGCACTCAGGAATGTCAAACGTCTCGCCTATTACTGAAACTGTCCATACTAACACGTAAGAAATGATGGCCATCCATATTATTGACACCACAAACGTGACTGGATACCATTTCTCCCATCCTTTTTTACGGCAGTCTGGCATCGTAATGAAAAAAATTGTGTGGATCGGCAGCATAATGACCCAGATAACAAGTTTACACGAGCTTTTGGGAATCTCTAACGGGGATTTTGCAGAAAAACCGTGAACTTGTGACGGCGGGCTTTCTAGCGCATGGCTTTCTTTCGTCTTGTTTTGACCAGTTGTATCGGGGTTTTCTTCAATATCTTGTTCAGATTTTGCCGTCGTGTGGTCATCTCCTAAACTTTTGCTATCATTTTCCCTGGGGTCGTCCATCTGAACCATTTCAAATCCCTTGCGAATCTCACAAAATCGCTGGCAACATTTTTCAAACAAACCTTCCAGTTTTTTGTTGTAGCACATAATGAGGATGTAGCCGCAATACAAGAAGGGAAAAACAGCGGCTTCATACCAGTGGACAATATTATCTTCAATTGCAATCAGCAGTGCTATTAGATGAACAGTGTATGCAAAGGAGTCTCTCAGTAGGGGCCACGTGTGAAGTGCTATGGCCATTCCAGAACACAATCCACAGATCGCTGATATAAAAAGAATATTAAACATAGTCGAGCCAATTATAGTACCCAGGCCTATGTCTCCTTCACCCATGAACACTGACGCAATGGCGATAAACAGAGTGGGCATGGAACTACCGGCTGCCATAAATGTTGCGCCCGCGACGTCTGTCGGGATACGAAGCCTGCCGAAGATAAGAAAAAGAGTTTAATATCGGGGTAAACTGCTTCTATTTGTCAGACCACTTTTTTGGCCGGAATGAGGCACTAACACCCATTTGATGAAACATATAACGGGACCAAATTTTAAGGGTCACAGACAAAAGATTGACTTCCAGGTTTCTATCACCCTGGCAATGCATTCTTTTGTCCAGTACACAGTTTAGGACAAGCTCCACTGCAAAATCTTTCTTTTCTTTTGCAATGGCTACCGACAACACTCCCTCCCTTATGGTAATCCCACCTTGAGTGACGTGAAGTTCCTCCTGCAACGCAAGGCGAGGAGATGCAGTTGGCAGGGTGCAATTGAGTGGACGGTGTAAGAAATGGCAGTCAGAGTTATTATTCTGAAGCTACTGAACTACTGACAATGGTGTCTCTCCGAAAAGCACGCCGTTGAAAGTCAAGTTGAGTCGTGTGCATTTTGTCAATTCCAAAGAGTTAAATGACCAACTATTTTGTTTAGCCACAGCAGTGAATTCTTTGACATTTAAAGAAGCTTTGTAACGCCATTTGCTATCCTTTTAGAAAGCTAAACCTTTTATAGCATCAATCGAATTCGCTCTTCAAAACAGTATATTTAGGCATTGAAACTGTTTCCTGTCGTCCGTTGCAGCGGATGGAAAGGATGAACATGGATTGAAACTTGAAAAAGTTGGGCCAACCTTGACAAGTTTTAATGCTATACCTGCAAAAATCACCAAAAGCCAAAAAATATTATTGCTAGTGCTCCTAATGAAATTTTTCATATCTTTTTTATACCGCTATAGAAACATTTTGTATAGGGTAAAGGCACTTAGTAATGACCCATCCTCCTCCTCCTCAGGTGCTTCGTTTTTCGTATGGTAGAGGCGAGCGCGAAACGCGAGTGACTGGTGATGAAACACAAGGGACCATGGGACGGTACAGACGGCGGGCGAAGCCCGTTGTTTCCTTCCCGTCTTCCTTTGCGCGCACATTGTAATCAAAAGAGAGACGTCTGGGTACGAGGCAGGTAATGACCTCAGAATTTACCTAAAACAGCAATATCCACGTGACATTACCCCTGTAAGACTTACCTTTTGCAAATCTTCTCGAGAGATGCGCAGAAATAATGATCACACAAGATTGCTAATGCACCAAAGCAATACAGGCAAATAAGACCGTGTATCACTATTGCTCCTTCCCGTCTCTGCTGCAATGAAAAGATTGTCTGATACTGAAGAACTTCAATGATCGCATGGCTGCTGCAGTTGAAGAAATGGCGCTTCCTGTGATGAAGTACACTTATTCTCCTGGGAAACTTTTGTGTCATCTTGAAGTCTTAATTTATCATCCAGTTCCTTCAAATGACGCCTGTATCGTGAATACGTTTAAAGAAAATCTTTTTTAAAATAGTATTGGGAAATCCCAGAGAGAAATGGTAGCGCGCGCTACTCAGTACTGAGTTAGTTTTTGGATGGGAATTTTCGTTATCTTTTTAGTTGATAACGCCAAGTTTCAGTACCTTTCTGTTTCTCTGTGAGACAAGGCAGTGGGTCTACAGGCATAACTTTTCACTGAAACTGAGGTGAGGAGCCCTAGATCCAATTGACGTCATTTATGAAAATTAAGTTGGCAATAACTGACACTCTACTGCAAGAAAAAAAATGCCAAACAGTTCAGTTTTATTTGAATGACTCGCTTCATAAAGCTACCATGCCCATGCGTATATATAGTCACTAGAAATCTTCACGCAACGCTTCCAGGCCACTGAGTTTTCACCGACTTTATACAAGCTAAAAATACAGCTCTCAACAGCAAGGCAGAACTTCTATAAAAGTAGCAATACCGAGAAAAAGTAAATACATTACAAGGAAAATAACGCCCAGTTTTTCATCAAGTTTCCATTTGTTTAAGACTATCAATAATATTGTGCATAAGATGCTCGCTATTAAAATCCCACTGGTGAAAAATATGTTCTCGCTTTGAATATAAACCGCGGTGTTGGGAGAAATGACAGTAGTTTTGATCAGCCAAGTTATGCCAAGGCACAACATATCAAACACGTTACTTCCAATGCAATTGGAAACTGCCATATCGCCTCTTCCTAATTTGGCTACTACTAAGCTCGCAATGGCGTCTGGGAGACTGCTGCCTGCAGCGAGAAACGTCATGCCCAAGACGCACTCTGGGATATTATAAGTGTATCCGACCAGGGATACCATCCACACCAGAACATAGGACAGACCGCCCATCCATATCGCCGACGAAGTAAATGTTAAGAGATAGAACTTTTGCCATTTCTTCTTCCGACAGTCTGGGATAGTGAAAAATAACAAAACTATAGAGGGAAGAGTGAAAATCCACATAGCCTTGGAAAAGACTGAACCTTTAGGCAGCTTCAACCGATTTTCAGTCTCTTCATATTCGTGCGGATTTTCGGTACTTTCATTTTTATCCTGAACCTCTTGGTATTCTATCTCTATTCGTTTGCTTTCTCTCTCTTCCTTTCTCTTCGTTATTTTTTCTTTCATTTCCTGAGCCCACTCTTCCAGAGAATCATTGAAGTACATCACGATAATGTACAATGTATAAGCAACGAAAAGCGCCACGCTTTCGTACCAGTGGATTTTTCGGTCGTATAGCGAGAACATAAGAATCAGTACGCTTAGGATATACATGATAGAATCCCTAAAGATGGGGTACCAGTTAAGATACATCGTCAAACCAGCCCCGATTCCACACAAAGCGATAATGAACAGCGTGTTAAATATTGTGGAGCCGACAATGGTCCCAAGACCGATGTCCCCCTCAGTGAAAAACGTCGATATTATGGAGATGAACAGTGTCGGAGCTGAACTTCCAACCGCCATGAAAGTTGCGCCAGCCACGTCTGGCTTCAGCTTCAAGCATTTTGTGATGCGAGTGAGCGATGAAACAAAATAGTCATCACAAACCACCGTAAGAGCGCAGAAGATGTGGAGGCAGATCAAAAAATGAAATGCTACTCCTCCGTAATATCTCTGCTCTTGGGTGAATAAATCAGGCGGGAAGTCTTCGATTCTCGGTGGCTTGCAGGCTCTGATTTTGCAGTTTTCGTTGGCCACAAGGGACAATCGATTATCGCTGAAATACTCGGGATCCATGTTTGAACATTAACACCGGTAATCAGAACCCAAAACTGAACGGATCATGTTATATTGTCATCCAGCTGAGGAACCGTTACAGCTGGCGGTCTCTTCAATCAGTAACCTTCAGTTGTCATTCTTGAATCTTTCGGCTTCGTTAGGTCCACTTCGATCTGTTGCCCTTCCTTCACTTACAAAATTACGCCCCACTTGGAAATAATTATAGTTTCGATGACATTACAGGTAGATATACCGTATAGAGGTCAAAGTATGCACCGTCTATCAAATATGGCCGTAATTCGAACTGAAACGATGTTCTTTCACTTGACTTGAGGAAAAGCAGGAAATAGACTTCTACGTTCTACGAAGCAAATTTGAATTAAGTGCCTTGATTACGGTGAATTATTTTCACACCAAACCGTGCATTCTCCAAAGATGACCAATCGACCGATTTAACAGGTGGTGGAACTGGTAAGTTGACATTTATTGGTGGCTCTGCGCTTGTTATCTCTTCACATTCAATGCCTACACTCTCATTTAAACACCTTCTTCCAGATTTGAGCTAAATTAAGTCAAACCAAGAGAAGATAAAGGGGCTAGCCCCTTTATTCTCTCTTAACAATAGAGGTGTGTTAACAACAAAAAAAATGACCAAGGCGTCTTTCTTTAATTCTACGCACCACTGACTTCCAACTTTTCAAAGTTTGGCAGAATGAAAAAATTGACAGATGTTTTTTGTTGTAAGTTGAATCAGAACATGTCTGAGACTAACAGGTCGCGCTACGTTTTAATAAGCGTTTATAGAAGGAGATTCAGAAGATTATAAATCGTACATTCTTTTTTTGTTCTAACCTTGCTTCCAAGGTGTTCATTCGAGAAATCCTCCTGGTGGCTGGTATGTATTTCGTAGCATGCCAGCAGAACCCATTGTAACTAAACATTGTTAACTGTGAGGAGCACCCGTTTATCTAATAATCCACTTAGAAGTCAACTGATCATCCTAAATCGCGGTTTAAGATAGACTTTGTTTGAATAACCATGGTATGAGTACACTGTTATTTAACAAGGTACCTTCAGGACAAAATGCTTGTGGACCTGTTTAGCTAAAAAAAAGAATATCGTTTATGCTACTTGCTAGTTGAGGCCATGGGATGTGAGAGCAAATAATGGCCATGGTGGAGAGATTGTTCGAAAAATTAACAGGTGTCCGACAAGAGAAGCTGCAAGGACGACTTTGAAATATTTTATCAGTCTTCCAACTAATTAAATTCTAACACGTCGCTCAGTGAATTTCCAAACTTTTCGTGGACGAAAATGGATTTGCACAATTTTTGTCCTTGCAAATATGTCGCAAACATGTGAGGGGTGAATCTGGGGCAAGGATAGTAAATGCGATATTTGCATACCAAAAACACGGGATTGTAAATATGGAGGCATTTGCTATCTTTGCTCCCGATTTACTCCTCAGTTATTGTATTTTTGCTACATATCTGCCGAGAGCAAATTTGAGCAAATCCATTTTTTCGTCCAGTGACATTAAATACGGTGAAGATATTGCGAATTTTTATGGATTCCAATCCATGATATTTTGAAGTCGAAGTCGTGAATTTATGAGGGTGCCATTTCTCCTTCTTTGAAATAACGTGACTCCGCCTCCAAAACAATTTAAATTTTTGACCAGTTCATCGTAACAAGAAACTCAACAAAGTTTCCAAAACATTTGTAAAGTACGAGTCTACCGTGATTGGTAAAAAAGATATGTGAAAACCTCTGATAAAGATAAAAAGCGCTGTAACACTGATCAATAATATTTTTGAGATTTTTTCCTGTTTGCGGACATATTGTCTGCCACCAAACTTTCAAATTGCCTTCTTTTTTTTTTCCAAGGATGATGGCCGTTAGATAGACCGTTCCAATATTCCTATGAAAAAAGGCACCAGCTCAAGGTATTTCGTAAAATGGACCCTTCCTTGGTTTTTCAGCTCGGTTGACATGGAGAGATTTGGGAAAGTCCGTTGACCACTGGAAAGCGCGTCTTAATATTAGTAAATTGCCAAATTTGAAAGTGCTACGTCTTAAGCGAGCGAAGGTATACCTCCGGAAAGTTTCGAAAATTTACAGACGTTTTCTCCATGTCAAAAGTGTTCTACCCAATTCAAACCCTTTGGGAATAAAACGTTTTGTTTCAGGAAGTTCCATATCATTTAAATGTGATGCCACGTTATAAAGTAAAGACAATACACAAAGAATCTTAACGCAGGGAGATTTGAATTGGATTGATTGAGTACAACATGGAGTTAGCCGAATAGGTCTGTTGGAGCGGAAGATGTAAAAGGTCGACAGTTTTGGCCACCTTTGGGAGGTTTTGCATTGAACATCACCAACATTTGGGATTTAACACTGAATAATAATAATGGCTGACTCGCTAGTGGCTAAGCAGTCCAACACGTGAGGTAGAGATCCTTTGGCACGTCAGGCAGGTGAAGGATTCAACTAGTGAGTTTGTACAGACGCTGTTACTTTCTATCGCTTGCGTTTCTCCTGTGCAACATTACTCCTTGAAAGGTTTTTAACTTGCAGCTTGCTGTTCTGATTGATGGGTCGCCTTCAAATCCGCATATGATCTATATGGTCTGCCAGCCGTAGCAAGTCCTTGAGTCACCTTATTGGCACATCGGTAGTGTTTTTCACCGAGGTCAACGAAAAGTAGGTGCACCCTTGCAACTATGGCTACCATTTGATTCCAAGAATGTTCCTCAAGCAGAGTTGATAAAAAACTTTCAAGAAGACAAATTTATCTGCGGCAAAGGACCCAGGCAGGGCGGGAAAAGATTCGTCCACCCTAGGCACAGACATCTGCACCATACAGAAGCTTAGAGATATGTTGATTCCTTGCCTTTGAAAGGCCTTTGTCTGGGTCTTTGGTAAGAGTGGAGTGGCATCATTTGATATAAAGCTGCCATATAAAGTACAGTGCATGACTGCATTGAGGGCTGTGCCATCAATGCCAATAGGTGGGTCTAGTGGAGGGCTGGAAGTACTGGAGGCTGATGTGCGCCCGAAGACCTTGCCTTCTTCAGAAAAAACGATTCACATTTTGTTGGAGATTAGAAATTTGGGTTATCCAGGTTAGTAATCAGCGAATGACAATTCGATGATTCTCTCCAACCTGAAGAGACTGCAGATACCGTCTATCAACACATCCTTTGCCTCTTAAAGCATCATATCGAAGTAAACAGAGAACCAGGGGGATGCAAATACACATCCTTGCTTGATGCTGTTAGAAACTGGGAAGCTCTTTGTGATTATTACTCATCTGGCCATCAGGGAACTGAGCAGACGGAGTGTAGCGTAAAACTTAAGAGGCTCGGGACAAGACCTCAGACCAACAATACCGACGGTGTCGAAGTCCTTTGAAATCGCTATGTTTGCCGCATAGATACGGGCCCGTGTTTTTGGTCCTTGCATTTCTCCTGCATCTCTGGTTCTGGCGTAAAGCAATTAGGGAAAACGACATCTGGAACTTGGGCACGTGACCGATAACTAGTGCGACTATAGGAGACCAGTATTTTGACCTTTTTATTGGATAGTTTTTATGTTACCGTTTGAACGAAACTCAAGTACACGTATCTGCTTTCAAATTCACTCCCAGAATAGGGTAGTGTTTGTATTCAATTATCGAATTTAATGCTTAGTTGCCTACCAAAAAAACTGGACAAGTCAATCACAGTAGAATTTCACTTTTCTCAAGAAAACCGATCGACTATATGCATAGCTATGTTTTTCGCACCAAATTTGATGTAAATATAGTTTTATCGTGATTTTGTTTTTGGGTTAAATAATACTTCGTCCAACCCAGCTGGGAAGCAAAACAACGGCGTTTCTGACAAGTAACAAACTTTTTTAGAAACTAACAACGGCCATCACAAATTTAAACTGCAATTTTTAGCTGCAAAATTAAACTCTCAAACTAAATCAAAAGAGTGTAGCACGGATCTGATCTTTCTACTCTACTCAGGTTTAAAGGCGAGAAAAAGTTTTCTATCTCGCCTTCTATTAAATAGTAGGAAATTACAATTCACCTTTAAAGCCAGTTCACAGTTTGGTGTTGACGCTTGTCAATCTCTTAAAATGTCAAAATTTCTTGAATATATTCTTGGTTGCTCTCACTCACGAAAGTAACACAGTTAAGCGTTTGTTTCTTCGTCGTGCTGGGAGGCGGCTTGAGGTGCTTTGTAGAGCGTGTTCACAGACGATATTTACGTGATATTTTTAAAAATCGAATGCAAATTGTTGTTGATTTTACGGGCCTTATGTTGAGATGATCTCAAATCGCTTGAATAGAAATACCAATACTTTTTACCCCAGAAGGTTTAAAATCGTAGAATCTACCTTGGAAATGTAATCTGTACTGTAAGAAATTGGCTGATACGGATCTTCGGCTGACAGAAATGAAATTTCAATCTCGATAGGACTCAGCGATTACCGCACTTCATTTACCTGCTGAGCGAGAAAGGGGTGTTTTTGACCTTTTAATTGAGTCTTACCTGAAAAGCAGGGATTCTTTGTGTTTACTATTCCTTATTCGGTTATTTCCTGAATGCCTTTCAACATTGGTGTTCTTTCCAAATCATTTTTTTCGCCAATTTTTGCCTCAGATATGGGCAAATTATTACTCTAGGCCACATCAGGTTGTTGTAAAAATTATTGCATTGAAAGGTGATCTACCTGCCATGTGCGGGTGACAACAGGCCTTAATTAAAAATAATGGAGAATTTAGTTACCATGCCTCTAAGCGAGGATCAAATGCGCTTAAGGAAGGCTGAAGATACGGAAAGCTGAGAATAATAAGCCAGAATTTGACAGTCAACTGAGAAACTGAAGTTTTTAACTAATGGCTGAGATGTTAGATCCAAAAATTATATGATGACAAGAATGGTCTGAAATTTAACAGATGGCAGAGAAATTACCAAAATCAAACTAATAACTCGGATTCGAGCATTGTTATTTGTTTTCCAACGAAACACTCAGGAGTTCTAAGAACTCGTTTTTACAAACGTGTTCGTTTGTTCCGAATCGAATTGGAATTTAGAAGTGTTGCTGTTTTAGGAAAAAGAAAAACTGGAATACACGGAGATAAACCTCTCGGAGCAAGGGCTGGGTCACATTGGTAGCAGGCGAGAGTTCTTAACACTGCCGCACCACACTTGCTTCCTAAAGGACCCTCTTAAAGACCATTCTGGACTCCCCAGGTTATAAAACTTGTGCAATATCTTGGTCTTGTTGCGCAGTTTTGTTTGGCAGGGAAACATATGCGAGATATGTCTGTCTTAGCCTGTCAGCAGGCTGCCTTGTGTGCGCTCGGGAAAAATTTGGGCAGCGCCAAACTTTCAGTTTCCCGAAGTCAGACAATTGAGCCTGCTGTCAGGCTCACCTGCTCCGGATTTCTCGCGTTGGCCTTGCAAGTTCTCTTTGCCATTTAATAGGCTGATTTAGCAACAGAATGGGAACGTCATTTGACGACGGGAAAGCGCGCGGAAAGGACTAAAATCGACTTCCGGTGCTCAATTTGCTGCTCTGCCATTGGTCAAGCCAGTTTCTTTTATTTCCGCTCGCAGACGTTGCTAAATCAGTCTAATAAATCTTTTAGTAGCCAAGCTTGTTCGGTCAATATGGCTGGTTGTTGAAAGCCTCGTTCTGTTTTCTGCGCTTTTATTGACATCGACTTCGCCTCGGCCTATATTAAAAGACAAACAAACAAAACAAAAATACTAAGCTGACTTCACGCTTGGACAATAACGCATAGTATACTGATATAGAAAGCAGTGATGATTTAGTTGAAAAGACCTGGAAACTACATAAAAGTACCAGAAAAAAAACATATCATCTTGGGTATTTAAAGTAAGCAGTCTAACCAGAAGTCGTTATTTTAAACGAAACAGATGACGAAAGTGATCTCTGCCCCTTTAAGTCTTAAAAATATTTGACCGGACCAACATTTTCCCAGGATTCATGATGACGCCTGACAATAAAAAGGGGTATAAATTTAACATAAACTAAAAAAATGTGTAGCATGAAAAGTTTTATTTAAACAGGATAAGAGCCTACAGTACATTTCAGGCAAACTTAAAGTAAAAAGATGGAAGTTTTTCTGTTGTTTTTCGGTCGGTTCTCTTGCTAAATTACTAATCTATATCATCGTAAAGTGCCATAACATCCTTATCTTCATCATCCTCGTGTTTATCTTGTTTGTTGGACATAATCTTCGTCACAGGGACGCCAACACCACTGTTGTTGTGACCGGCCTGTTGTTTCTCTTCCTGGTGGGGGCTATTAGAAACGTCAGCATTTTTCGTTGTTGATAAGCCTACGATATTTAACTTGGGTGTGTTAGGCTGGAATTTATGTTTCACGGCTGGGTCCTTTTTATTTCGGTCTTTCTTTTTTCTTGACCTTTTCTCTGTTAATTCCTCTGCGATCTTAGTTTCTTTTTCATTGTGGGTAGCTACTGTCTTTGCGGCTTGTTTACCTTTTTTGGGCGTTGTTGTTTTGCCTTGTAATTCTCCAGGATTTTGAGAGGTATTTTGCACAATTTCAGTTTTCTTGTTGACATTGGAATTCAATTGCTCTTGTTTATTCTTACCCAGTTCGTCACTTACTTCACCTGCTGTCAAACCTTGATGATTGACCGTTGTGACTCGCTTATTGTTTCTTCGTTTGCGGCGACGTCTTCCCCTTTTTGTTTCTTTATCAGAAGGAATTTCCTCCCCATCATGCAACTGATCATCAGTTTCTCCTTTCTCGTCTTTCTGAATCTGAATCTGAATATTTGTTTTAACTTCATTGTTGCTCCCTGGCTCCAATAAACCCCAGTTTTTGTTTGTGTCTACCTCGTAATGATTGTGACCACTAAATCTCACAAATTTATCATTTGCAACGTTAGGTTCTCTAACACAGCAAAAAGTATCGGAGATTGATTTTCTCGGTACAATAGACTGCACATCTCGGCGACCATACAAGTCTTCTTCATCAGAAAGAGCTTGCCTACCGTCTGAAGTCTTTGATGCTGTCTCACTACCAGATTCCTTCTCTTCAACACTACTACAATCTTCATCTTCCATACTACTGTCCACAATCAGCAGTTCCATTTCTGATAAAGCTGGCATTTCATTGTTACAACTCTTATCTTGTGAGACCTCAAAGTGACCAGCTACCTGGTTAGGTAATGACAGACTGAAATTTGGCTCGTCAGTATCTCTTGTTTGCCGTTCTGTTTCTGAATCGCCCTGGTCTTCACATTCTCTCACGTTATCTACTTGTCTTTCTTCATGAGGTTCCTTCTCTGAAGAACGCTCGACAGGAGTTTTTTGTACAGCACTTGTCTCAGCAAAGGTTAAAGAATTTATTGTTACCTTGACGACATTACTGGTTGGAGAGTTCAGTTCCTTCTTTCCAGAACACGCGTAAGGTTGAGTCTCGTTGGTATTGCTTGTGTAGACGTCTAACTTGTTCTGATTGCCGATGTCTTTGGCTATTTCTGTATCAAGTTTGTCCTTCAAAACAACTGTTTGAGCATAATTATCTGTCTCACTAACATTCTCCGAAGAAAATTGACCGAAGAGATCATCTCTGCTACCATTTTCGCACTCGGAAAAGGACTGGGTATAAGTATCGTTTGAAAGGCTACTATCCTCGTCCCAGTCCCTAGCTTCCTCTTCATCAGGGCGCTTACGACCAATGTTACATTCCAAGCCACAGTCTTTTCTCAGGAATCTAGCAGCCGATAGTTTTGTAGCGAGAGTTTGACACAGTTTGAAAATTTCTTCCACAACAAAAGAATAA